>OZ007532.1:6011891-6563306 GCA_963931895.1 Eupithecia pulchellata | reverse complement strand
GAATGACGCCTGGAAATTAACGTATAAAATTTTGAGAAAATTTTCTAAATAATCTAAATTTCAAGTGAAAATCAGTAGGTTCAGAATCAGCTTCCATATAAGAAGCAGTAAGCAAAAAAAATCCAGTGTATCAGGGCACGAGTGCTCTGCCCCAGTTCATAAGAATCGACTAATCAGAAACCAGCAGGATGAAGTGATGTTTGTTTTTAGTTTCGGTATCAAAAATAGTAATTTAGGGAACTTTAATCTTTCTTATGGTGAAAATAAATAAATAAATAATGCTGGACAATCCACACATCATCATCTAGTCCCAAGCTAAGCAGAGCTTGTGTTATGGGTACAAGATACATAATACAATATGTTAAATAGAAAACACCCTGAATTTATATCTGAAGATCGTACGTATTTGTCCTGAGACGGGAAACGAACCCGCAACCTCAGACGTTCGTCCGAACAAATACCTACCTTGGAAGCCATCTACCGATCACATGAAGATTTCTCGGAATTACCTTCAAAGCCAACGCCATACTAGACGACGGCGCCGTACTGGTTGTAACCTCAGTACTCTGAGTAGCAGGCCCACTCTGAGTAGAACTCTGCGGTCGATCTCTGATACTCAGACTTCTAGTGAAGGCGGCTCTGGGCTCGGCTGCTGCCCCCGCGTCGAGAGACCCTCCCCCCGCGAGAAGCCGACCCCACTTCCCCCGCGCGCCGCCAGCAGCGGGAGCTGCGGGGGGAGGGGCGGATTGTGTGCTTGCTGGAAAGATAAGTACAATTTTTTGAATACATTTGTCTTTAGAATTCGATGGAAACTCCATGATTGACATGACAGCTGCTTGCTGGAAACATACGGAAGTATTTTCAAAGTAGAATAAGCCGTACCTATGTTACAAACGGCTAGCTGAAGTAGAATAATTTTTTTAAAAGAAAACTTTTGTGTTTAGAATTTGATGGGAACTCGATGATTGACAGTTAGTAATCACGAAAGATTTGAGTATTTTTATGGAGATTTTGCGTGTCATATGAGGACATGACGTTCGTTAGAGGAGGCCTATGTCTAGCAGTGGACTAACATAGGCTGTGACGATGATGAAGACATGCCAACCCAGTGCGACAACCGAAGCAAGTCATACCTCTCATTCAACTCAGCTAGTTTCGCTTACCACACTATGGAAATGGACTGCTGAATGGACCAGCGAGAAACTACACAGTGAGGCGAGCGAAGCAAAGCAAAACACAGTATTGCGTGCCTGATGGATTTTTTCGGCTGCTGTGGCGTAGGTGGACTTTTTTGACAAGACTGCTTTTTTCAGGGTCATACGTAACAGCTGAAGACGGAGCTCTATGGCGCCCATTAGGGGAGGCCTACGTCCAGCAGTGGAATGATGTGGGCTGATGATGATGATGATTATGATGATACGTAACGGGAGGAAAAGCGTCGCGGTAAACGCCGGATGCGTGGCCTCGCTGCGCTCGCGATGAAAATGAGAGATATTGTATAGTGTCATTGGTATAGTAATATTGTACGCACGTGTATACTTTAAAGTTATTGTGTGGTTATACCTGAGGAGTCCCCCTTTTCCGGGTCAGACGTCGCAGGGGGTAAGGCGGGGAGTGCGGTGGTGGTCCTTGCAGGGGCGGGCGCGGGGGCGGCGGCCACGCTGCGCTCGCGGCGAAACCGCGAGAATATCTTACGGACGAGGTGGTCTTGAGCTTGTTCTAGTTGCGGCTCGCGTTTGCGACGCTCCATCAGTTCGCGTTCGCGACGCACGTCTGCTACCTGGGGATAAATAATGCCGGACAATCCACACAGCATCATCTAGCCCCAAGCTAAGCAGAGCTTGTGTTATTACTAGAAGACTGATATACATAATACAATATTATTACATAAATATATATTTTTTTTATTATACATAGAAAACGACCAGAAAGTTATTAAGGGTTTATATGTGATTAATTTGAAGATCAATTACCTTTCTGAATATGAGTCGATGCCTCAAGTTATAAGTCAGCGTGAGGTTCCTTGCGAAAGAGTTGGCGAAGGCCTGATAGAAGTCAAGCACTTCGAGCAAGCGGTCTCGCTTGATAGTGTGTAGGTCGCAGTAGGTCAGTGCTCGAACGTTGGCGGCAGACTGCCCCACTGCGGAGTCCTTCCAAAAGGAATCCCCGAATACGTCTCCCTTACCTGCAAACAGTAGAGCGCTTAATTTGTTGAAAGCTTTTCTGACATCTGTTAATAAGACAAACGATTTTCTGAAAACTACTTCTCTTTTAGTCATTTTATTTGTTCCCTGCCCACTTTTTTATATTGTGTCATAGATGGTGTCGCCATAATCGCAAGAACTTAAGTTAACATAAACTTATGTTTTTGTTTATGTAGGTACCTTATATGTTTTGAAAAATTATGTTTTTTGTTGTATATTACCTACCTATAATAAATAAAAGAGATTATAACCCCAGGATAATGATCCTTTAAGTATCTGCACTTGTCTTCAGGAAATTAAAATGGATGCTAAGACAACGATAAAAGACAAATATATGTAGATAGCAATCAACTACCGACACGACGTAAAGATGATTAACTAACAGTCACCAAAATCTTTGTACACTCGAAAGAGTAAATTGTGTAGAGCAAGCAATTATATTTAAGATCTTATGTATAACGACCACAATCACAAAGAATAAATGGTTTCAATGGTTTCAAACCATTAGGTAGTAATTATACTATGACTGCATGAACTTACCAAGTATCGCCACCACCTCATCATCCTGAATAACCTCAAGCGAGCCCGTCACAATAAAGCACAGCGAGTCTATCGACTCTCCCGTGTGATACAACAGGTCGCCGGGCGCCGAGTGTGACATATGGAAGTGCATGGCTAAGGCTCTCAAGCAGCCGTCGGAGGCGAGGCGGAAGGCAGGGTGCTCGTTGAAGACTTTCCGGTTAAGGTGCACGCAGATGTCCGCTTTCATGTCTTTGGGGCAGTAGTTCAATACCTGAAGTTGAAAGTTAGGTTGGTATTTTGTATCTGCCTTAAAATTAGACAAGTTAATACCGTTATCAATACATAATATAGGTATAACATAAACAAATGAAGCTACATAATGATTAATGACACATTGAATGAACGGTCGGAATCGTCTTGAGCTGTGTAACGTGTTCGTCTAGCGATTTAGTTATAGGTATATATTGATGGATGGATGAACTTTTTATCCCCGTGACTTGGGATCTATTGAAATCTTCGCTGTTGAAATGTCAATAAGCCGTCGCATAAGTAAATATGCAAGCTATTTTCTAGATCAAGGTGAAATAATTTTGAGCAGGAAAAAATTAAGTCTACCTTATCGGTGTCAAGTCCCTTAGTCATGGCCCAAGTAGAGACCACATAATCCATAACCCGTTCACTGAGCGCCTTCGGAACTTCATGCAGCTTCATGAACTCTCGTACATTGTTCAACATGTCGTGATACTTGGCGGTCGCTGACGTCATCTGCTGGATGATTGTGGTCACGTGGCCGAAGATTGTGGCGTACAGCAGCGCTATTGAAACAGAGCTAAAGCGATACCGTACGGGTATACCGGTTTTAACATTTTCCTAACAAAATATCGGTATTCTTGATTATGTTAGGTACCGCTGGTTCTAGACAAGCGAACACTTGCAAGAAGTTATCTACTAACTTTATAAACTTTATGAACGTGCGAAAGAATAACGCAATTGCATTGCAGGTTTTAAGTATTCTTTCCAAAGTTCGTTGACATGTCTCAAACCATGGTAAACCTTTATTTAGAAAAGACCATGAACGCGTGCGTTGTCAACCAAAACTCAGACAGACACTGGTGAATCGTACTACTTCTTACTTTGAGCCGTGTCCGAAAATTTTTACCTACTGTTATTAACGGTTTTAGAAACTTGTGTGTGTTGAACAGATCACAAAATTACAGACAAGGCTCAAAAACGCAAATAACACTTCGTGGGCCTGCACTTACAGGGAGCGGAAAACGGAAGGAAAAATAAAACCAAATGGAACGAAATCAACAAAATATAATAAAATAAACAATACCAGGATTCAGAGAACAAAATACTGGACAGACAAAAACATTCGCGGCCATCTGCGAATCGGTTTATTCGGTTATACCGGTATTACAACCGTTCGGAGATGTTGTGAATGATGTGCAGTGCAAACACGCACACACATGTACTAGCGTACAACACAATGTAAAGGGGCAATGGAAGTCGCGGCCCCCTCTGCCAGCGTCAGGTCTTGATACCGATATCGGAAACTGGTACTGTGGCATTTAAAAATACCGGTTTACAAAATGTTTAAAATACTTTGGATAGTAATTAGGTACTTTCGAGTTAAAGTAAAGCCTTATAATAAAAAATGCTTAATTCGTCTGGTTCTCAGCTTTAGACATAAATCTTATACAGGTATCAAGCCCCAGGTAAGTTTGTGGATACTTAAATGTCCGATTTTCTTTCTCACAATCAGATTGGAGCAGACCATTCGAAGAAAAATCGAACATTAGGTCCCAGCATGGTAATGAGATTCGCTGCGGGGGGGTCGCATTGGAGGTAAAGGGTCGTGCTCCGGCTAATAACAGAAGAATTCCGGCACCTGCGACAATCATCATACAGATGGTGAAGATCTTCTCGTTATCTGTCTCAGCGGCGACGTTGCCGAAGCCCACCGAAGTCATACATGTCATCGTAAAGTACAACGCTGTCACGTACATCGTCTTTCTGGACGGACCGTTCACTAACTCCGGCCCATCGGACTCGTTAGACCAAACGTAGGAATACGGGGTTTGTGTGACGTTCGCTAGCTTCCATAACCAGGAATATTGGAGGCCTGAGTCGGCGTCTGAGCGGCCGATCGAATACCAGACGCAAGCGAGCCAATGGGCGACTAGCATGTAGAAGCAGAGGAGTAGGATTAGCATCGCAGCGCCGTATTCGAGGTAGCGGTCTAGTTTGCGGACCACTCTGCCCAGTCGGAGCAGACGGACGACTTTCAGGGCTGAGAATAAGCTGCCGATGCCCTGGAATTCAATAACAATGTATTGTTATGGGTGAACTTTATGATTATACAACAAAAGTAAACAAAAATAATCGTAGTAAGTAGTACCTATGTAAATAAAAAGATGGTTATTAGTAGGTAGAAGTTTATGTTTACAAAGAAGAATAGACATATCATTTAATACCTATGTCAGTATGTAGTAAAAGTGGGTAAAGTTTACACGAAAATACTCATTTAAAGTTTCGTTTCAGGTTTTAAAGGTTCTGAGTTCACGCTTCGAAACTTTAAACCGCATGCTTCATTCAATGTGATTTGACCTTATCGTAGCAATACCGCCAAGGCTATAAAACTTTTGATAGCGATTCTAGTTGAACTTTCATTTTATATTAAGGTTTCACTGCCCAGCCTAGTTACCTCTGCATGGACGTTTGCGTCAGATGCACCTTGTCTTAACACAGTTTGCTAGTTGTCAAATACGGTTATTTAGTTGGAGAGTAAACTTAAATAACTGATTAAAAAGTTTAGTCCGCTGCGACGCAGGAGGTTGTGGGCTTGGTTCCCACCTCGGAACAGATGCTTGTTATCTGCAGATATTTGTTTCAAATGTTCTGGTTGTTTTCTTATCTGGCAAGTACCAATGTAATTTAAATTCTTTAGTATATCAGTTACTCGTATATACCTACATATGTGAGCCCAAAACGCAAGCTCTGCTTAGTTTGTTGTCATACTACTTTGTTAACTTAAAGCATAAACTTATTATAATCTTAGTCTCGATAATGCAATGTGAATTGTACAGCAATATTATTATAATTAGTTTTCTAGCGGAAAACAACGAACAAAAGCCACAATTTTTTTTAATATAAATTTTGCAATTTTTCCCATGCCTAGCTAGTTGCATTACAAGATACTGGCTCCCTCAGACCTACGAGTATGTTCTACAACAGCATGAGTCACAATAAATAATCTAGAAGTTAAGGATAGTACAAACACTCACATCCTCATCATGATCGAAGGCATTGAAGACATCATAAGGCAGACATGACAGCAGGTCTATCAGGAACCAGGACTTGAAGTAGTTCTTCCGAATGACCTTCGGATCCGAGACGACCTCGCCGCCGGGACCCACGAACGTCGTGTGGAAGTTCAAGACTATGTCTATGAAGAATACTACGTCTACAATCGAGTCGATCACCAGCAAGGATACGTCCTGTGTGATAGAATACAAACAACGGTTTTAATGAACGCTCTAAATCCGTATTATTCTTTTTAAAAATCTATAAAGAAACTTCTTTTAACATCACAAGACATTCCAGTTGGCACGTTCTGTGTGTCAGTTTTTTAATTTACTTAGTTTGGCTATTTATTTTTTTTATTTTACTCATTTCCTAATTTGTAATTTCATTAAGTATACCTACTAAGTTTTTATTTTCGTTTTACCTCTTGCATCTAATTGGGTCACTAAAATACTTGTTACATTTTTCCAATTTCATTTGAGTGTTCCGAGTTATAAAATTTATTTTTTCAGAACTTCTGACAATTTTTTTTAATAATGAGCCATTTTAAGAGAATTAGATCATACATGTAATTTTTCTCAATCTCACAGATAAAAGCAGTTTTATCACAGTTTTACAATGTTTTTAAATTATTCTTAAGAGTTCTTAGACTTCCAACACAAAATAGGTTCATAGTTAACCCGCTAACATTCATAATGTAGGAATATAGAAAAAATATAAATGCGATAAATATTTTTTAAAATAGTACTAAAAATAACATGAAAAGCCTTTTGTTTTGTCGAAGGTCTAGAAGATACTAATACACTTCTGATGAAAACCGAGCATCAGAGGATAATGAACCTTATCCAGCAGTAACTAGGTACTTACCTCGCTGGTCTTGTTCTTGAATGCGACGTTGTATGGTACCATGATAGCCGTATAGAAGGTCAAACACAATATTATCCAGTCCCATATCGCTTTGAACGCGCAGTAGTGCAGGAGTATATGAGGAGGCGTCTTCGGCGCTTCTTGGCGGTACTGCGGTAGGACATCTCCAGAGAGCGACATTACCTGCCGAGGGGTAGAGGTCACTATAGGCCTATAGGCCATAGCGGTAGGCCTTGAGGCCATAGCGGTAGGCCTAGAGGCCGTGTCAGCTAGCTACAGATGTAGCAAGGTGCGTCGTCTACCCATACGATTTGGCATTATTGTTTATGCAGTGTCAGCAACTTGTAACCAACAATATAGGTACGAACTGCGTTAGCAACCAGTCTTAATTTAATGCCTTAAAGATTTTTGATCTGTTTGGGTAGAGAAGCACCTTCTAGAAACTTACGTAGACTGAAGGTCATGTATAATTTCTGCTTTATTTTCAGATTTCAAAATTACAATGAACAACGGTCCAATTACAAATATACACGAGAAATTGCCGCGCCTTCTGTCTACGCAATCAAAACCAGTATAATCCGGAATTTCATATTTACATAACTCGGTACAGAATTCCAAGCTAAATCTGAATGTTAACCCAAGCTTAAAGTATTGTAAATGCCTTACTGGTAACGTGCCGTGCCAGAGTGTGCATTGTGTTGTTATATATACTGAAACCAACTGGTAGAGAAGAGCAGAAGTTAGGACAAGTTATCTATGAGATAGTAGATGAATGCCGGGCTTCGTTCACTTCGACTCTATAAACTTGGGTGTAGAAGTAGTGTAGCCAATGGACGAGAAATATTTTGGGATTTGATGGCCGCAGTATACTTTACGCCTGGATAACGAAAATCAACCACCACCGGTATAAAAATCGAATAATATAGTGCTACTTTACTTTAGAAATAAACGTTACTTAGGTAACTTTCCTGTAAAATACTCTAATTTAAGAATTATCTAGGAGTGAAATTACTTTGACTGTTTCCTGTATTAATTTATGTACCTACCAAACAAAATCTTATAATAACATTTTCTCTATCTCCGTAAGTTGCAACTAAATATGTAGGTGTTCTACGAAAAGAAAGTACCTACACGTACGGCGATTTTACGCACCGGACTTAAAAAACCATCTGATCTGTAAAAACAAACGATCTGCCTTACATCTGCAAAAATCTTTATATTACTGCTCAGTATTTGATGGGTAAGTAGAAACCATCTAAGCCAAAATGAGGTTTTTCGGTAACCCGAAAAACTCTATTCAGTTCCTAATAGAACTCCAATTAAACCTAAAGGCTTACTTAAAAAACGTTCCTTTTGAATCTAATAATAGGACATGTTGTTGTCTGTTAACATGTTTTGTCTCTTTTGAGTGACAGATACAAAATAACCAACAAAGTCATGCCTACATGTCTATTAGTTAGGTACTTTAATGTATGCTGAGCTCAGTTTATAAATATGCGGCAAACAATCATAGAATTAGGTCAGGTTAGAAGGACGTCTGCGATTCAGCGCTAAATAAACAGCTGTTTAATGAACCTTTGCGAATCGCTCTACTGTTTGTTAAATTAATAAATTTTACTCATCATTTTCACGCAAAATCACCTTTCTTCTATTTTTATCTCTATAAAAAATAAACGTTTTATTTTATTAGTACTTATTATAGATATATCTTCATAATGAATTATTATCAAGGGCCCTTCTATGAGTAAATTCAGGATCTGTACCCTACAAAACAATGGATTATGCGGTTATGCGATCCATTTATAAGAACGCTGTTAACCGACCTATTCATTCAACAAAATCAAATATAATCGTTCATTTAATAAATTAATCATCAACTTTATATTAATCAAACACATCAAAATGGAACCTACTTCAATAATAAATCATTTTCAATATGAATATTGAAGTCAAACATAATTTCTAGTCCAAAGGCTACAATAGTTATTTCGGATTGAGTAGTAAAGCTTGAATAAACACACGATAAAACGCATTGATTGTGAACGAGGCCCGGATTGCCCTCATCAGAATACTGTACATGATTTATGGATGTTATTGTTCAGGATATTATGTCGTTACGAGCTATAAACGTTACATAATAGTTATTACAATATTCTGAAGGGGGAACGGCGCGCACTGTCTTTTGTTTTGAAACTTTACCTCCAAGTCATTGAATTTAAAACCCTATTAGGACAGCTGTAAGTTCAAATTAGAATACCAGTTCATATTAAAGATTGAAATACAGTGCAAAGGCTGTGCGTTGTCTTCGGTCAAGGCTGTGACAATTTTTCCATCACATTTTACCTTAGGGCATTGGTGACGCCTGAACAATATAACGTGAGAACTTTCGCTTAAGAGATTTTCATAGTTAGTTGGTTTTAAGATGTCTGTAAATAGATCCAACAGCTGAAAAAGATAGCGTGTTCTAGCAATACTGGTGTGTAACTCAGAGCCAAAGACAAGAAAGTGTAGGAAAGCAATAAAGGTACCTACTTGCACATTATGTCGGTGCATTCAGTGACCGACGGAGAAAGATGAAGAATTAGGTGCGCGCCGTTCCTAACAAGGTTTCCTAGGATTATTCGTTAAATACTCGACACATTTGTCGTACCTATTAATGTATTTTAGATAGAATTAGATTAGATTAGAAAGATAATAAATGGATTTTAGATCTATCAAATTCAATAAGCCAATATAAGAGATAACGAATAAAACCTGTGGAACCATTTTAAAGGTGCCTTTCCAACAGAGATATGTCACACGTAGCTTAGTGGTGGAATTTGTTAAACCGAACCAATAAAAACACTTGACTTTTTATTGCTGCTAGCGATTAACCAATCAGGTGATCCTATCGTTTGGCTTTGGCACATTCCGCCGCCTAACCACGAATAAAGCCTCTCCCAAACGCGGCTGCAGCGACCAGTACAAGCGAATACAACTTGTACTGCCCTCGCCGTAAGTCATTTGGGAGATCGTCTCTGTAAGAAAAGCACCGTAAGTATAGTAAGTAGAGTGTAGGAAATAGCGTGCGTGTTTACATTGAGATGCGGGGTACTGACATGCGCGAGGTGCGATGTTCGCGCGGGTTCCTTGAGTGCTGGTAACGCTGACACCAGCACTGAACGAGAACGAGTCACAGAACGGGCTAGCTTCGCGAACTTCGATAGACCTATAACATACAATGGCATCTTTGAAATTGCTATGATAATATATTTTTCTCTTTAGATATATTATAACGTTCCAAATAGCTACGGTGGCATATGGCTAGGGTGTCGTATTGCTAATGTGGAATTCGGGACCAAAAATATAGAATGGCGTTTGTGAATGTAAAATTAGGGACATAAACATAGTGACGTTTGTGAAAGTATTATGGTTATTTTGTAGACGATGGTTATTTTGATTAATGGTCTTGTGTGTTTGCTTAGTAGCAAAATAGATGTTCGGACGACATCGGGTGGCTTTAAGACTGTGGATGAGGCTAGCGTAGGACCGAGTGTGCAGGCGTGTAAAATAGGAAGCCCATACTCAACAATCTCATGTTTTTTAGCTGTATATGACGCAAGACCATAGCTAAAGAAGAGCTTTGTCCTGCAATGTGACGACAATGATGGTCAAATATAATATGTCGATTATTTACTTTTTTTGATATTAAAATGAATGGTACATTTTGCATTTTCGAGAATAGGTTTTGATACGCTGTATTAGAAAAACAAGCAAGTTCTTGATTCTAAAAAAAATTTAAAAGTTCACAATATTCAATTGGAGAAAGAGTCTAGATTCCCGACCGTACTGCGGCAAAAGCAGTATCAATGACCCGAGCAAACTCCCGTCCAAATATTAAAACATTGCTTAGTTTTATGAACAACTGTATATTGTGGTCTAAACTGTAGCATTTTTCACAATACGACAGCATTCAAATGAACAAGGCTCGCATACAAAGTATCCTCAATTTTCCAGAGCGTGCCAATGACACGATGATAACTTAGTAATCTTAGATCTCTTCACTGGAATGCCCAGTTAGCATACCATCAGCCTCGACCCCGGAGACAAAAATCAGTACATGTTCTATCTAATTTAGTACATAAATTTGCAACGATTACTATGGTGATACAGATCCAGAGTTAGGGCTCGGAATACTGATTATTTTCAGAGTTCACTTTTAATATAATTGAAGCATGTGAGCTAGTTGGTTCGCAGCACATAACTTCTGTTTGTTATGATTGCGGTGAACTTAATTAAAATAGCTGGGTGATCGATAAATTCTTTGAAATAGGGATTTGAATATTTAGACTGCATACTTTGTGACCTTAACCTTTAACGATAATTGGATGGATGAACTATCCAGCATGCCTACTTTAGAATGTGTGAATAAAAAAATACAGTAAGAACCGAGGAGTAACTATGTCCGAGAGACAGAGAATTTCATGAAAGTGCTTGTTTGTATAATTCGTCATTTTGTGTAATCTTAGGTTAAGGATATTTTCTGCTGTTGGTTTCTCACTACGGAGCAAAGACTTCAATTCTCTATTTTAATTTATTAGTATTTATGGCCAGTTCCAGCCACGTACTAAGGGTCATATCGCATAAGTTCCTGTCAAACGAAACTTGTAACCTGTAAACTTGCCTATGGCGGCGATTCTGCAACTGTTAGGTAATTTCTGTGACTAAACACGAGTAAACGGTCGCCCCGGACGGTAACACAACAGGGTGCAACTCTGCTAAGCCAAAAGCTTATGTTATCGTAGGATGAAATTCTCATTGTGTGTGTTTAATCGCGGACACTGAACCAGTTGCATCGGCGATTGTAGTCAATGCACGTGTTGCCTGTATTAATGTGTGTGTGAATGATAATGTGTTGTCTTTTGATAAAATGTGCGGATAAAGTATGTCTAAGATGGTTTAAGTCGTGTAAGGGAATAGGATGATTAAGAGTGACAGCGGGACAGCATGTTGTCCTGCTTAGATCACATATAATCTGAGCAAGACAAAATGCTGTTGCCTTAAGTCCCTTTATCTGTTCGACTGTTAATTGATATACTGGCCTCCTTTCGGGTCGTCGGCGTCGATCGGCTGTTTCAGCGCGGTGATATCCCTGAAGGTGAGTAGGAAGAGGACGACCAGCTCTCTCTCGTTGCGGATCGGAGCCACTTGGACAAGCAGCCACAGCGGCGTCCCTGCGCCCCCCGCGCACCCGCCACCCACAACAAAACACAACAACGTTCATACGCAACTATGTTGTTACACATAAACTAACTACGACGGAACACGTACACTATTAACTATTATCTAATCGAATTTACACACCAAAGTCGTATGCCTTCTTGTCATCAGACAAAGGAATCATCCTTTGTACCGATAAAGGAAGCAAAGCTAAATACATTTACACAAATTTAGATACTTTTATATTTTTTTATAAATTCTATGTGATCCGTTGGTAGGTAAATCATTTTTTACCGTGCTTTTCGCTATTTTTTGCCGGATGCTCATAGCAAATCAGCGCGATGTCTGGGTAGGAGGTATGTACCAAAGTAATTACCTGTACCAAGGTTTACGTTTAGGCACATGGCTACCTATGGAATACGACCCTGCCCGGCAGCTTCCGGCCGGTAGGTGTGATTTATTTTTTTATAGCCTAGCATATATATATTATTTTTATTGGTAGCCAGTGTTTCGTCAACATGTCGGCGGCCTTGGTGTGTAGACTCCATAAGAATGACAATAACGAAACACAACACGTTCATACACAGTTAGTACACTACATAGAACATAATGTTTGTACTATATTATGTAACACATTCACTTCTATTCTAAGCAACAACGTTTTATTTGTTCTAATTAATGTAATGTGCTACGAAGCTAAGCTGCAGATGTTTCAAACTCAGCAAGAGTACCTGTTAGCTTTTAATAAATAATGCTGGCTAATCCACACATAATCTTCTAGCCCAAGCTAAGCAGAGCTTGTTTATGGTTATTAGAGAACTGATATACTTAATACAATATATCACATAGATATTATTATACTTTATTATGCAAAGAAAACGACTAGATAACTGGGAACAAATATCTGCAGATCGTACAAACATTTGTGCCGAGGCGGGAAGGTCGTTCTCATGGTACAAAAAATGTAACTTTATTGGTGGTTCGGCGACCTTTACACAACTCAGCTACGGCACATCTTTGATCAAATGGTCAGTTAGCGTTGATGAGTTAAATCAACCAACATCAGTGCCCAGATAGTTACACTTTTCCATCATGATAGCTTTGACATTCTGTTGGTACTATTGATTAATTTCAAGCATCGACGCTTTGATAGAAACACACGATTTATACTCTACGTACTCTTTGATAATCTGAGGCGATATCAAGTCGGCTGTAAGTGGGCAGCGTTCAAGTATTACTGTCTAAACTTAAGATATTATTGTTTACCCTTTGAGGCAATAAGAAAAGGACATCTTTTTTATGCCTATCTAAACATTGGCTCAGATACTACTTCACATATTATAATAGATAACATAACTCTATATCGTATCTCGTAGCAATGCTACGTGCTACAAGGCTACGGCGTAGCGGTGCTACGAGGCTACGACGTAGACCGCTCTACAAAAGTTCATGTAACTAGCGCCACCACCTACTTTATGTTATTATTCTGTTTAACAAAGGAATTTTCAAAAATCCATCGTCCAGTTTGTGATACCTATCATAAGCTTTTTTTAATGCCTCTGTAATAGTTTTATTCTATTTAGTTTAGGAAGAGATACGAAGTTGCCCTTGGTGGCCACCAAAATCTATTTTGCTGTATGCGCCTTAACCTGACAGCTGTACTACTTGGTACAGTAATAAAAAAATCCTGACCTTTTGACCGATAATGCCATATTGGTGTCGATTATAGATAACAATAAATATGGTCAGAGGACAGTCAATATTAGGAATCGATGTCGGCCTCAGCGATGATTACAGATATCTAGTAGCTATAAATTTTCTTAAAATGTCATCCTAAGTTTTAACAACTTGACCTTCAAACCCATGTAACTAAGAGGTTTTAATGTTATATACTAAAAACATTTTAGTATACAGAGTGGAATTTTGTAATGCCACCTGGAGGGAAAGTACTCTTAATACTGTAGATAGAAAATTGTACTCAAAGAAAACATTCCTTTAATTTTGAAAAGAAAGAAAATAGCAATCAAAGATTTTCGAAAATTCGCTTGCCACACCCGGGAATCGAACCGACTAAAATCTGTAAAAATTACACCCTGTACTTTAATTGCATAGATCGTTAGGGTCAATAATAAGGATGAAATCTCTCTAACAAACTTAATAAATTAAATGAAAGGAAAACCATGAAATCTTAAATTATAAATTGAATGGGTCAAGTTAAGCACTTTAACTTAAAGATCCATCTGTTTACTTGTGTCAGTAATTAATAATTATCATTGTCGTCATTTATCCATTAAAAATGACGAATTAATATTTAGAGTCCACGTGTACGAAGGTCATCTAAACAGTGTCAAGTATCTTGAAATACTGGATCTCTTAAGAAATTAGTTAAATAGTTTCCCCGAGGCAGAGCGAAACCAAATAATTCTACAGCAAGATGGTGCTCCCGCCCATAACAGCAGAATCACTACTGCCTACATTAATAACCATTTTAATACCTGGATTGGTACCAAGGGCACAATCAGATGGCCTGCGAGATCACCAGATCTCACCCCTTTAGATTTTTTTTTGTGGGGTAAAAAATCTAATTTACAAAATAAACGAGTTGAGAGTTGAAGTTCAGAATACGATTTATAATATTCACCACAACACGTTATTAAAAGTTACTAGAAATGTATTCGTTAGAAGAATAAATTTGTGTATCCAAGAAAATGGAGCCCATTTCGAGCAACTAATTAGTTAAGTAGTTGACTTTTTATTGTAAATACCTAATTAAAATAATTTAAGATTTCATGGTTTTCCTTTCATTTAATTTATTAAGTTTGTTTGAAAGATTTCATCCTTATTATTGACCCTAACGATCTATGCAATAAAAGTACAGGGTATAATTTTTACAGATGTTAGTCGGTTCGATTCCCGGGTGTGACAAGCGCATTTCCGAAAATCGTTGAATGCAGTTTTCTTTCTTTTCAAAATTAAAGGAATGTTTTCTTTGAGTACAATTTTCTAACTACAGTATTAAGAGTACTTTCCCTCCGGGTGGCATTACAAAATTCCACCCTGTATAACAAACAAGGAGGAGAATATACAAAGGAAGTAGATTATACAAAAACAGAAGAGAGAAAAACACAATAAACACAGACACAATAATAGGATAAAAAGCCCCACCTCAGCATGTGTAGTATTAGGCTAGGCCCAACGCTGGGATGTAGTGGTCTCTAAAATAACTCATCTACACTCTACAATACAGGGATTATGAAGCGGTTACGTAACAGTCAAAATAATGGCATATCCACGCATCAGCGCGCTGAAGACATGAACACGTCTACACGTGTACAATAATCTGAAACCTCTGAAATAGCCGCGACATCGGTTTACGGGTAGGGTTTCCAAATAAAAACAACTCGGCGATAATTCCGAATATTTTTTATAAGGTCAAGTAGTGTCTGGGTCGTTTTCTCGACGAGATCCTAGCTCTTAAATTCTTGATGATGAGAAACTGTTTGATAAAATTTTAAATGTATTGCCGGGTGGTACCGGCATAGAATTTCAACACCCCCACTCTTCCTGTAGGTGTCGTAAGAGCTTAGGCGACTAATTTAGACACACCGGGGGGCGGGCAGCAGCGCCCTCTGCAGAACAACTCCACTGAACTGCGATCCCCAAGCCGCATGCCCAGCGTGGGGATTATTGACTATTATATGATATTTGTCACGTCTGTTATGCAATTTTCTACTTTGACCGTTGTCTATCGTTCATTTCAAGTTTTTTTGGCCTTTAAGCTATCCAATTAGCATAAGAATGCTAATTTATCTTTTACATGGATTGCTGTAATATAGCTTTGCTGTATATATATTATTTTATACCCTTCTTATAAGGGCTGTAATAAACCTAAGCTAATAATTTCACACGCTATCGCTCGACAAATCTCTGTTATAAGAAAATAAAAATTGGTTTATGTTGTTGAAGAATGCGTATACCTTACATGTGTAACATAGTTCTATTTAATATGATATTGGTTTTCCTAAGTATATTAAAAAAACACCTGCTAGGTACAAGAAATATTTTGGAGATACAATAAAATCTATTCCCAGGAGAGATAATCTTACGGGGATCAGAAATTCCGTAAACATTGCAAGCTGGCAACCCTATTTACGGGTGAACGCCGAGCACACACTTCTGTGTGGATTTCTCGCTAAAATATTATTGGGTTTCCGAAATTCCGAATCCTTTTATTTACTGCCCGGTCGAGAATAAATGTGCTACATTCCGAATCAAATAGAGAACATTCAAAGGAAGATTTTTTGTTTTTTTGTATGAGTGTATTTTTTTTATATGTATATATGTAAATAACTCTCCTGAATGCAATGTTTCATAAATTATCTATCAGTAACTATCTTCTTTTTGCTGCTTTACTCGTGCGTGCCTGGACAAAAGGTAACAAACTGAAATTGAGAAACGATATTATCTAGATTGTATAGATATATAATATATTACATAGATATCATTGAAAAGATTTTCATATATGTAGTACTCGTAGTTACGGAGATTTCACTACAAACAAACATAGAAACTTTTATTTTTTATTAAATTAGTATCGGTATAAATATTTTCCAGTAATTTCATCCAACCGGTATCACCGCTACAACATTAGTAACATAATTACGAGAAATAATTCGGCTCTGTTATCATTTTCATATAACATAGAGAAAAACAATGGTTCTGACCTACACGTAAACGTAAAATTACGGATCTGACACAATGGCGGATCGATACACACGAGTACCTACTACTTTTGTACGGCTTGTAATCAAGTCCCGACATCAAAGGTAAAGGGAATGTCTAATTGCACTTAAGCCGGGATACGCCAATTCTCTTTGGGAATCCCTGGATCGGATTAAGAAGAGCAATTATTGTGACATTTAAAGCTCCTTAAAGGTTTTTATTAGCCATGTAATGAGCTGTTTATTTATTTAATTTAAACGGTTACTAAAATAAAAAACAACAAAAAATTTCATCGTTGTGACGATCAAACTTGGTCAACGCAGAACAGACATTATTGTGATAATGTCTGTTCTGCGTTGACCAAGTTTGACGTAAATTCATAAAAAAAAACCGAATCCAAGGTTGATTGACATCATCAGAGATCTGTAATTGTTTTCAGTTCATTTCTCAAATGAACAAAGTTCACTTATATGAGAATGCTTATGCTTGATCTAATATTAAATAATTAATATTTTATGTTGTAGTTTTATACATATTTAGATAGTTTGATTAGTATTATTAGTATTTAATAGTTTGATTGAAAACCATGATAGTTTCAAAAGTTTGCTAGTAGTTTAAGCTATTTTACAGTTATATATAAACTCCATTTATTTAACAAAATTTGTCTTAGGAATGTTCTTTTAACCTTTTCTTGAAAACGTGCATTGATAAATGTATTTTACTAAAATGACTTGAAAAATAAATGGATTTTATTTGAAATGGATTTATTCCTAATCATGCGGACCTGTGGAAACTGGTAGAGATATTATGTTATAGATAAGTGGAAACCTAAGCGAAGCATATGATCCACCAACAAAATAACAATTACATGTCGTGATAGTCATTTATTATAATAACACTAATGCTATGTATTTTCTAGCTTTAATATACGTAGGGGTGCTTATTATCAAACCATTTCTACCAGCCAATCAATAATGTTTATTGTCTATTGATTAGACATCACCTTGCTTAAGCATTTAAATGTACACAGTGTGCTAGTTACCAAAGCATTTCTACAAGACAATCAATACAGTTTTTTGTCTAATACCCTCAAAAGTTTGGTAGGATCCAGCCTTAAATTCAGTATTAGAACTTTGCCATGTTACCTACTGTTTAACGATTAGATAAGGCAGCCTTTACCCGCCAAAGATTCCAAACTACGGTTCCAGTCACGCAAGCACAGTGCAAAAACAATTTGACGGTTCTTTATGAGCGATGGCACAAACAAGTATCAAAACAATTAGTAATTAATCTGGAAGCACCTGGACAGTGGTTACAACTCTATATTATTGTAGAGTTCGCAGGTTTATTTTGGGTAAAGGAGTATGGTAGGGTTAGTTATAATAAGGGTCGAAAGATACTTGAGAACTTTAGATACTCTGGTGTTTTTCTGTGTGAGAATGAGTCTGCAACAGTTTGAAAAAAATTGTATTTACGGAAAATTAAGTTTTTTCCGTCTGCCCGCAAATTTTAAACAAAACTCCGTAGTTGGCTCTTGGGAAAATTATTTATGACATTAAAGAATATTGGTTAATAAATTACCTTGTTACAAAAATGAAATATTGTACGTCCATAATTAATGGACTATTATTTCACCTAGCTTTTTAAAGTTTTTTACTATACAGTTTCTACGAAACAGTTAAGTAAGGTTAATTTCATGTGGTTATAATTTTTTTCGTGACTTAAAATTAACTACAGTATTTTCCCCACTTAAGTTCACTTTCATCACGTATGAAGAATATAGCGATAAGCGGCGAAAATAATATGAGCAAATCCTGTTACGAAATTATAAATAGGCAGTGTTCAGATTCTGATTAGAATGTAAACTGATTTTGACATATTCGACTTTGGTGACTTTGACACTTGACATCGCGTAGTATAGTTATAACGGTTTTCATCGTTTTGCCGCGCTTTCGTAGATGTCATGACATTCGGTTTTTGGATCTCGAACAGAACGGTTACATTTTTTTCGTAGTTTCGTATACTCGATATAATTTACGCCAAAATTCTCGTTTTACTTTTCGTTGGGCATAATAATATCTGCTGCGTATAGAAGTGCAACCCCCTTTTGATGAGAAGTGTTAGATGGTGATCGTGATCCAGGCTACAGGACTCCACACTGTGTCATCCCCGGGACAACTGGCCAACATTTTACTGAATCAGGGAGTATACAACTTGTTAGGTATTTTGTTAGGGCTGTAAGTGAACCCTAGGTGATGACCACAGGCCGATTCGCCGCATCACATCGGACAGGTTAGTGGAATCCTATTTTGCTCAAATCACGCATTTCATTTTCACACACTCATCAAATTCCACATCCATCAATCAATCATCTTTTCGAGTAAATCACATCACATAATTCATCTTTCGTTTCATAGCATACAGTCCACTTTAATTTCTAATTTTATAAACTGAGTTCTCGAACATTTTGGTCCTACGACCGGTTAAAACTAGCATTGTATCGTATTGATTTATAAATTGCCGTGGTAATATTGATTTCACTTGTAAAAGGGTAAATTGTCGTTTCGTTTCCTTTTTCAGCAATATTTCTTTGTTTCGTTTCGTTATAAATATTGTTGGGGGGTATTAGAATCTCTAATTGCAACGGTCAAGTCAAATTGTAAAAATTTACTACCTTCATACGTGTTAGTTTTATAATTTCTTCGGTTGTCTAATCAAATTGACAAATGATAGGCATCTGTATTAGTACGTCAATGTCAAAGTGTCAAGTTGTCAAGTAGAATAATTTATTGGTTGTGGTAAATCATTCACTCATTCAATATCATTCAATTGTAAACAGGCAGCTAACCATAGATAAAAAACAAAGGTTATCTGTGGTATTTGTTTACATTCGTCACGTCATTCATTAATTGTTTTGCTTTGCATGATTATTGATTTTGTTACAAAATCGTTGGATACGGTCGTTTATTGATGGAATCTGACATGGAAACGAGCCGCGACGAACGCTCAATGCAGGGCGATCAATATAGAGTTACCCGGGACTATTGTTACATGCGAATGGAAATGTTATCGGAATCTCCGGCTTTGATGGGAATGACTGTTGAAGATCTCAATGTAATTTCGAGAGATTTTCACGCAGCACAGATCCACGTTTTAGAATCAATGTCGAAGGCAGCGCGAAGTGCAGAGTTTGCGCACACCATAAGTTTTGATCAAAAGTACCTAAGCCTAAAATCTAGGCTAATGCAGGCAAGTAAAGAAAGTTTATCGTCAAACAAACATTGTACTAGTGAGTTAGCTAAGTTGCCCAAAATTACTATGAAGCCGTTCGATGGGAAACTAGAAAATTGGGTATCATTCAAGGAGTTGTATGACTCTCTCATCCATAAAAGGGAACTGGCAGAAGTGGAAAAACTTCACTATTTATTGTCGAGTGTTCAGGGGACTGCATATGACTTAGTCAAAAACTTTCCACTGACAGGTAGTAGCTATAAAGCAGCCTACCAAGCTCTTCATAAATATTATGATAGAAAGAGGAATATAGCCACTACTTATTATGAGAAATTGCTTAAGTGTGAGCCAATAAGAAGCAAAAGTGGCTCTGAATTAGAGAGAATTCATCGCACCTTCAATGAGAACTTGGCAATATTGGGTAGGTATGAGCTCCCAAATCAAGATTTTATGCTTTTTCAGATGGTGTGGTCTAAGCTTGACTCAGTAACTCGTGAAGCGTTTGAATTACAACTTGGAACTGAGGTAGATGTACCTGCATTTGATGACATAATGGATTTCCTAGATAAACGCTCTCGTGCATTAGAAAATTGTTATGGATACCATGTTACATCAAAACAGGTAACAGCAAAGAATAAAACTTCATTGGTTGTATCTCAGAAACTCAGTTGCGATTTTTGCCCCAACGAGGGTCACATAGGGGAAGCCTGTCCAACCTTCTTGAAGCTATCTCCTGCAGGTCGGTTTAAGGATGTGAAGGAAAAAAGGTTGTGTATCTTGTGCTTGCAGCCTTCACATTCGGTAAAAAGATGCTCGGCCAAGGTTCTGTGTAGCAAATGTAATCAACGGCATCATACATTACTCCATTTTGAAGAATCAACTCCCACACCCTCTCCTTCCCAAGGACTCGAGGAAGTACCTCCAGTGGCCCTAGCAGCATATTCCTCTAATGCAGATGCACTGTTTTCTACTGCAGTGGTGTTGGTTAAAAATGATCATAACAAATTCGTTAAAGTTAGGATCTTATTAGATAGTGCTAGTGCTTGCAACTTCATAACTCAGTCGTGTGCATATCGTTTGGGACTGAAAATTCAGTCAACTGCCCAGTCTGTCCATGGAATTGGCAGTGTATCGACAAACACACTTGGATCGGTCAAGTGTGAATTGGGACCTCAGAATCAGGGTTCTTCAGGTAACCTAGTTGTAGAAGCTGCGGTGCTCCAAACCATCTGTCAAAATATGCCAACTGGTTTTATAGATATTTCATTGTGGGAGCACCTCAAGGGATTAGAGCTTGCTGACCCTGAATTTAACACCCCAGGGCCTGTCGATATGCTGGTCAGTGTCAACGTTTTTTCGTCGGCATTAAAGCCTGGTATTAAGAAGGGTGCACCAGGTCAGGCCATAGCTATATCAACAATTTTCGGTTGGGTAGTGATGGGTGAATGCACAATTGGCACTGACTTATCTTGCCTTCGCCCAAATTCAAATAATAAAAGGGATTGTTTTGTCGTGTCGAATTTAGCTTTAGATGAGACGTTAAAAAGGTTTTGGGAATTGGAGAGTATAAATCCACCTAAACCCACCACACCTTCGTCAAAAATTGAAACTTCTATTAATAGGTATATGGAAGACACTTGTCGTCGAAATTCTGACGGGAGGTTAGTGGTACCCTTAACCTTTATAGAACCTAATCAGAAACCAAAGTTTTCAGATTCGCGGAAAATCGCATTGAAGCGGTTCTTAAATCTAGAAAATAAATTCAAAGTTAACGCGCAGTTCAAGGCTGCGTATGTCGATTTTATGAGGGATTATTTAGAGAGTGGACATATGGAGGAGGTGCATCCGCCTTCGTCTAGTATCGGTCCATTCTATTACATCCCGCACCACGGAATTTTGCGCCCAGACTCTGTCACTACTCCGCTCAGGACTGTGTTTGATGCTAGTGCCAAGGATTATGAAGGAAATTCGTTGAATGATTTATTGGCACCAGGCCCCAAACTTCAGAAGAGTATTTTCGATATTCTTATTCGATTCCGCTGGCACAAAATTGTGTTCACCGGCGATATAAAAAAAATGTACCGTCAGTTTCTAATCACACCCGAAGACACTGATTACCAGCGAATCTTATGGCGCGAGGATGCGGATTTGCCTATTCGTGACTTCCGGTTGCTGACGGTTACGTATGGAGTGTCGTGCGCTCCATATCAGGCTTTGTGGTGCATGTCTCGTTTGGCATCGGAATTTGTTAGTCAGGTCCCTCTGGGCGCATCGGTTCTCCAGCGGGATACATATGTTGACGACGTCGTGTCAGGAGCGGACTCCATTGAGGAAGCAGTCCAGATTCGACAAGATTTAACTGCAATTTTGTCATCAGCTGGACTTCACCTACGAAAGTGGACTTCTAATTCTGAAGAGTTTCTTAGCGGCTTGTCTCCTTCTGAGTTGTACTCCGAAAAAATGTGCAATTTTGAGGATCTTCAGGATTTATCGCTGAAAATCCTTGGCATGCTGTGGATCCCCACCGCTGATCAGCTCACGTTTAAAACCGCATCAGTTGAAACCAGGTGTACAAAGCGGTCGATTTTGTCGGATATAGCCCGTATTTTCGATCCCTTGGGTCTGTTATCACCAATCGTTTTCTTGGCTAAGTACATCATGCAGCTGCTGTGGATTGATGGTGTAGAGTGGGATGAAGAGGCTCCTCAGTTCGTATCCGTCGAGTGGCTTAAAATAAAAACCCAATTGCCTTCACTAAGTTCTGTCGTCTTACCCCGAAAAATGGTACCCGAGTTCACCTCACTTCAGTTCCACGGATTTTGTGATGCCTCAGAGCGTGGATATTGCGCGGTTGTTTACTGTCGAGCGGCACAAAGTAACGGAGTGGTTGATGTGCGTCTGTGTTGCGCTAAATCCAAGGTCGCGCCGCTTCGTAAACGGTCAATACCGCGCTTAGAGTTAATGGCAGCTGTTTTACTGACTGAACTGATGTCCTCAGTGACTCTAGCTTTGGATGGCCTTTATCAGATCGAAAATATCGTTGCATGGTCTGACTCCAACGTAGCTTTAACCTGGATTAAGTCTTGCCCTTCCCGATGGAAAACTTTTGTCGCCAACCGTGTGACTGAAATTCAAGAGAGCATCCCTCCAGATTGCTGGCGTCATGTTCCAACCACCGACAATCCAGCAGACCACGGTTCGCGTGGCTTACTGCCTGACGAGTTGATCCCGTGTCAGTTATGGTGGTCGGGTCCCAGTTGGTTAATGGACCCGCCGGAACAATGGCCGCAAACATCGCTTATCTTGAAGGATGAATCCGCATCCGAGGAACGAAAAGTATTGACTTTTTTTACAGAAAACAGTATTACGTTCGTCGATGAAATCCTTAATCGTTTTTCGTCCCTTTTCCGTATTGTCAGGATTCTCGCATATTGTTTTAGATTTGTTCGGAATTTGAGGCTACCTGCAAAATCAACTGGTGAACTGTCAACGATTGAAACAAACGAAGCATTGAACTTTCTTGTAAAACATGTACAGGAGGTTTCATTCGCTTCCGAAATTCGTTCATTGAACCAGAACACCCCTAATTCTCTTCCAAAGGCGCTGCGGAAGCTATGTCCTTTTGTGGATACGAACGGGTTGTTAAGGGTAGGAGGTCGACTGTCCCATAGCGATTTGAACTTCAATCAGAAACATCCGCTGTTACTGCCTCGTGATCACCGGTTAACGCATCTTCTAATTGAGGATTATCACCGCAAGTTCCTGCATCCCGGTCCGCAGACATTGCAGAGTCTGATAGTGCGGGATTTCTGGATACTTTCGGCTAAGCGAGCAATCCGGACCGTAGTGTCATCTTGTATTAAGTGTTTCCGTGCAAAACCACGTCTGTCCGCACCGCCGCTGATGGCTGACTTACCGTCATATCGCATTAATCAAATAAAACCTTTTTCGTCATCCTCTGTTGATTTTGCTGGTCCATTTGATATCGCTCTTGGACGCGGTCGCGGTGTAAGAACATACAAAGGGTATGTCTGTGTTTTCGTGTGCACGGCTGTCAAGGCGGTTCACTCAGAGCTTGCATCGGAGTTAACTTCCGAAGCCTACTTGGCTTGCCTTCGGCGGTTTATAGCACGTCGTGGCCGCTGCTCCCGGTTAGTATCAGATCAGGGGACAAACTTCGTTGGGGCTAGTAACATGCTCAAGGATTTTATGTCGCAAGCTTCGCAAACTGAAAAGGTGGAATTCAGATTTAACCCTCCTGGCAGCCCACATTTCTCGGGGTTGGTTGAGGCAGGTGTTAAGTCTGTCAAAACACACCTTGCTCGCGTCGTCGGCGGGCAACGCCTGACATATGAGGAATTCAACACGTTGCTTATCCAAATTGAGGCCTTATTAAATTCGCGCCCTTTGTCCCCCTTGAGTTCGGATCCTCATGATCTTGTGGCGTTGACTCCAGGCCACTTCCTCACACTCGAGCCTCTGACTCTGTTGCCTGAAGCGCCTATCCTGGAGAATCATGTCAATCCTTATCGTCGATGGAGACTCATCCAGAAGATGCATCAAGACTTTTGGGCCAGATGGCACCTCGAATACATACACACTTTGCAACAACGCCATAAATGGGTAGACGCACGAGATAATATTGTCGTGGGAACTCTCGTGCTCATATCTAATGAGCAATGCAGCCCCATGAAGTGGAAACTGGGTCGGGTAATCCAACTTCACTCTGGGACTGACAATGTGTGCCGCGTGGTTACCCTGAAGACTCAGTCTGGAGAATGCAGAAGGCCCGTCGTCAAACTGTGCGTACTTCCGGTACCCCAGGATCTCGAATCTGGCCCTCGAACAAACTAGCTCCAACGGACGGAAGGCTTCATAAAAAAAATATTTTCTTTTAATTTCCTGTTTATCATATTGTTATTTGTAAAATTAATTGTTAACAGTAAGTTGTATAAAATAGTTTCGTAGTTCATATTTTGTTAATTTGTCTGTTAATTTCGTGTTATTTGTTGAAAATACGCCTTATTTTTAAAATAGCGTATTTTGGTGGTCGGAATGTTCAGATTCTGATTAGAATGTAAACTGATTTTGACATATTCGACTTTGGTGACTTTGACACTTGACATCGCGTAGTATAGTTATAACGGTTTTCATCGTTTTGCCGCGCTTTCGTAGATGTCATGACATTCGGTTTTTGGATCTCGAACAGAACGGTTACATTTTTTTCGTAGTTTCGTATACTCGATATAATTTACGCCAAAATTCTCGTTTTACTTTTCGTTGGGCATAATAATATCTGCTGCGTATAGAAGTGCAACCCCCTTTTGATGAGAAGTGTTAGATGGTGATCGTGATCCAGGCTACAGGACTCCACACTGTGTCATCCCCGGGACAACTGGCCAACATTTTACTGAATCAGGGAGTATACAACTTGTTAGGTATTTTGTTAGGGCTGTAAGTGAACCCTAGGTGATGACCACAGGCCGATTCGCCGCATCACATCGGACAGGTTAGTGGAATCCTATTTTGCTCAAATCACGCATTTCATTTTCACACACTCATCAAATTCCACATCCATCAATCAATCATCTTTTCGAGTAAATCACATCACATAATTCATCTTTCGTTTCATAGCATACAGTCCACTTTAATTTCTAATTTTATAAACTGAGTTCTCGAACAGGCAGGTTTCTTTTTCATATTTCCAGCACAAAAACCCGGTTTCTGGGACGAATTAATTTGTAATTCCCACTTGCACTCACCGCCAGCACAAATTAAATGAAACGTAGCTAGCGTCTATCCTACCCTATGGTACAGCGTTCAGTGACCACAGGTAAATAATTAGTTTAATATAAATGCAAAATTATGAATTAAGGTATACATGTATAAAATTTAAGCCGAAAACAAAAATACAGGACATTTTTGTTATTATAGTGCGTAAGCTTTCACTAGGGGTAATCTCTAGGAAGTAAAATAATGACAAGCAAATTGATTTCGTGGCGTAGTGGTCAGCGCAGCCCGTACTGAGGGAAGGTCGCGGGATCAAGTCCAGCCGAAATCGTAAATTTTGGGGACATTATTTAATTCCCTCCTACAGGCTGTCTTTTTTTAGTAATTCAGGTTGGTTTTTCTTTAAAATTAAGACTTATTTTTTCTTTCACATTGACGGCATGACTTTACTAACGACTTTTCTGTAACTCTCATGGTTTCGGATATAACCAAAACCTGTCTGAAAAATCCGCCCTGGGCGGATTTTTCAAGGTTGAAAACTAGAAAAATCCGCCCTTAAAAAAAACTAAATCTATAGATTTAGTTTTCAACCTTTTTGACTGAAATGTGGTAATATTTATTCTATACACCGCTCAAAGTCATGCTCCCATTGAGAAATTCAGATTCTGCGATATCGATTAAACATGGTAATGACTTTCCACGATAATTCTATTGCACCAAACCACTAAGGTCACCCATGTCAAGTAAACGCACGGTTGAACACACCGTTCAATATTCAATTCCTGCCCTGCAATTTACCAGCAAGGCTAAAACAACACGACACGATTCGTAAACTTGAACAATAAGTAGAGCATAGACAAGAGAACAAAGCTGCAATATGGATAGTGGAGGTAGGTAGGTAGAGCTTTTGCAATAGAATGGATGCAGACGGTGAATGGTCTTAAACTAAGATTGGCTAGCTATTTGTTAAGTTTAAATAATAGTCTATACTAAATATTATCAAGATGTAAGATTTGATTTCGTGTTCGTTTGTTTGAATTGAATAGGCTCCATAACTACTGGAGCGATTTGAAATTGATATTCTTTCACAATTAGAATCCTACATTATAAATAAAAAATAAATAAATAATGCCAGACAATCCACACAGCATCATCTAACCCCAAGCTAAGCAGAGCTTGTGTTATGGGTACTAGATGACTGATATACATAATACAATATTATTAAATAGATAGATATTTTTTATTATACATAGAAAACGACCAGAACCCCTGAACTGCAGATCGTACAAATATTTGTCCCGAGGCGGGAATCGAACCGGCAACATTATACCTAATGAAGCCCTATGTTTATCAGTGAATAGAATATTTCAAAAAAAGTTAGGGATCCGTATAAAAACTTCGATACTGTATGTAACCTAGCATAGATTAGATCGTCGTATCCTACGAAAACGGTCACAGTTGCAAAACACCAACTTTACAGGAGACGGTTTTTTCTGATTATTTCGCAAAGTTTCTATTGAACGAGTGTGATTTTTTTTGCTAAAACGTTTTATCATATTTTCTGCTAAATTATCATAAAGGTTTCATAAATAAAAAAAACCTTTTTCCCTAGTTTTTGTCCCTTAGCACCTTGTTCCACGTGCAAGTTTCAAATCGACGTTATACTCAGCGCCATTGTGACCGTTTTCCACGCAGATTTCGCTTCACGTCCTCAACTAGGGGGTAACAAACGTCTATGTAAACTTATTCGACGGGATTATGATGGACAATTACACATTTTACGAAGGTCATAGTTTATTGTCCTTCATAATTTGGTTTTGTACCTTGATAATTTGCATCAGAAATTAAATGTATTTAGTTTGTCTAGCACTTAATCGACGACCTATATGGTGCAGCTGCTGGCGAAGGCCTGACTTCGTCGCTGGAGGTTGTGGGTTCGATTCTCGCCTTGGGAAAAATGTTTATACATTTATTGCCGCTGATTTGTCACAGCTGGTTGGTAGGTACAGCTAAAATGCAACAAATCATTCGAAAGCCACAACCGAGTTCGTGTAAAACTGTGCAATTGCTGACATACTAAACAAAATGTGTTTTCGTAAACTATGTAAAACTCGTCTTAGGGTTTCTTAAGGCATGATTTAATGTAATGATTGGAACGAATATTTTAGTTATTATGGTAGGTACTCATATAAAAAAGGTAATTTTATAATAAATAATGGAGTTTTCTGACCACAACGCCCAGCCTAAGCCGATGAAGCTAGAAAGCTGAAATTTGGTGGGCTGGACCTTTAACTACACAAATACCGGCTAATTAGGGTTTTTTTTCTTATTCCACCCTTATAGAGGTAAAAGGGGGTTTTGAGGTTTTTGGTGTTTTTTGTAACTCTGCAACCGGTGGTTCGATTGGTTAGATACTTACATTGAATAAATACTAAACTCACAAAAATAATGATCACTTGTTTCAGGATTTTTTCAAATATTCCTGAAAATTTAGTGAAACAGGTAATTAAAGTTTGAGATTTATAATTTCATTCTATATTGAAATATCTATAACTTTATAATGAAAGGTGCTATTAGCTTCAAATTTCATTATGTAATGATAGAACAGTAGGTAAATTAAAAAGGCAATATTATGTGATTTATTTTAAGGGGGTATACAACCTCAACTCTGTGCGAAAAGGCTAGACATATGATTTTAAGAGCGGGACAGGGCATTGCAACGTAAGTCCAAAAATCACCAAAAATCAAGTTTTAGCTTATTATCTATTAATTAGGACATTATTTGAAAAATCCGAAACATATAACATTTTTATTATACTTAATTCTATTACCACGCTTATTGTCAAGATCTGAACTTCTGTATTTATTGAGAAATTTAGGTTTTAGTAAAAATTTAGAGGTAACTTTGCGATTTTTTTCTATCGAGAAAATTTTATGGAATCGTGTTTTCGAAACATATGATCGATAGATTAAGTCCTGAACTTTACCATATATCAATTTCAAATTTAAATATTCAGTAGTTTAGACGATATGGACATCCGGCGGAGTTGAAAATTAGCAGTTTGAGGTAGTATACACCCTTAAGGAAAATTGCTAAGAACAATTAACATTGTGTACAAAACTATTCAAAATGTGTTTCAGGATTTTTGAAAATATTTCCGCAAACTGTAAATACGGTTATTGAAATATTGGATTTGTAATTTTTGGTAACGTATTTAAATGACTGTTACTATTTAACGTGCGCTGGTAATGCCCTCAAATTTTATTTTTGTATTGAATATACAATAAATGGTTAAACATGTTTTAAGGTCTATTTTCATATCTCTAAATTAGGGTAGAAAAAAGTCAAACTTCCCGATATTTAGTTTCAATCCGATTGGTCTTGCATAAAATCTCAATTCACTAAATTAATGAAATAATAACAATGAATGAATGTTTGAAGATTTATTAAAACTTCTCTCAAAATGGGCTAAGGTAGAATGTTTGAAACATATCGTATGACAACCCTGCTTCAAATTCACTAAATAAAAAAATATACTGGAAACTTTTTAAAATAAGAATACTACATAAAAATGATATCATAAGCATCTTTCCGATTTTGGTGAAATTCCGATTTTTTCTTAGGGAATTAGCTGATTTCGTGAAAGAGTTTTACCCTAAACACGTCCACGCCAATGAAATTACAAGCGAGTCAGCTAGTTGCTATTACATTATACGCAGCATTCATTACATGATTATTGTCATAATAGATTGATATCAGAGCCAAGGCATGGCGTATTCATCAATAAATTTTTTGTCTGTTAATTTTCTAACCTATTTAGTATTTAAAAGCTATAGTCTATTAAAAAAACAACAAGTAATGGAGTTAAAATTTGCAGATGTTTGTAGAGTGTTCTGGTTGATTTTTATGTATGTATAGTAAAAAAACATTATATCTATAAGGTCTATTGTGTTAAGTCATCTGATACCCAAAACACAAGTTTTAGTCGATTGTTCAGCATTTTATTTATTCATCCTATCAATCTCGTTACCGTATCCAGATTAGAGAACTCGTCAATGAGCCTTTCTGAAGCCAACTACTATGTGGTTGCTCACGTTAAAATATTAAAAAGAAAACACATATTTATTTCGCTGTTTTGTAGACTCTGTCGTCTGATGACCTTATTTGTAGAAGTCGAAAACCCCTGAAATTTTTGAAATCTCTTGAAAATCCTTAAAACCTGTTTTTCTTTATTTTATTTTTCACATTGGATTGCACAAGCAAATAGTTTAATGTGTTACGATTTTGCCGTACAAATGCCGCACTATGTATCTATTATACATATTTCAGTATTTTGTATTATTATTTAGCTTTTATACAAAGTTTCAAACTTATAGTCGTCAATGGAATATCGGGAACTCTGGCAATTTTTACATTTTCTAATTTCTTTTAAAAGTCAAATAGTTGTGGTTTAAAGCACCGCATGTAAAAAGCTTACAATCAATTCAATACTTTATTAAATACAAAACCAATACAATAATTCAAACAATTTTAACCTTTACTAAAATCTTAAAGATTTTTTTAGTTTGGTTAAATTACCGATTAACTAAATGTCAGAAATATTTTTAGAATTCGAACAACTGTTGGTTTATAGTTCAAACAAATTGTGTCACTGTTCTCAGTTCTTATTGAGAGACCTTTATAAAAAAAATCCCTGAAAGGCGTATGATAATTTCATAAATATTGATATTCTATATTAAAAAGTTATAGAGAATTCAAAACAAAACCCAACTACGTGTCTCAAACATGTATAACCCGTTCCAGTCCATTTTAAGGAGTATTTTAAAACTTCCTGAAACAAATATTCATTTATTTATATTATTAAGATTTCACAATGGAATAGTTATTCCTAACAAAATAATATAGCTACTTCGCAAATTAAGTGATTATGTGCATCCGCATTCGTGAATGTGAAAGATGTACATTCGTTACATGTATAATTGTATACTAATACTGTAGATACGAAGGTCAGACCCTGTCTATCTGTTTGTTGCTTTAACGCTTTAATCGATTTAACGATGAAATTTTTCTTCACACAGAAGAAAAATGAACAAGAAACTAGCAAGATATAATTATACCTTAGTAGGTTGTTAGAACATATTTATGTATGTACACGTACCTATTCGCATTACATATAAATTTAGCATTTTTCGTGCTTTCATAGCCCCAAAGACAATTCATGTGCCTAGCCAAACTATTAAAAATGCACTTCGTAGTCGACAAACGGTGCGGTAATCCGCGCCCGCGCGCCTATTCACCCGCGCCACATGGTTACTCTGGAGTATGTAACCGTATTCGCCGGGAAATACTTGTGATCTTTGCGTTTTTCACGTGGAAGAAAGTGCCAAAGCTGTTTGTTAACTTTTTCGTCGGGCTAAATCGATCAATGCAATTGTGACCAAATCTTAAAATGTTAATAACTTTTTTATTTTCAGTATTTTTTAATTTTTTTCGAACTGGTATGATGTAAATCATAATGGAGATTCCAAAAATGCAATAAAAATAAAAAGTCACACTGGCGACTGTGACCCTATTCGTAGGATACGACGAGATAGGCTACGGCCCTACAGTAGACTAATAGTCCCTGAATTGGATAACAGAGAAATATCTTCAGATTAAGTAGCTATGTTTGAGTTGATAACTATAATAGAAAATGCCATTCAATGTCACGGAATTCGAATCCACATATAATTTAAATGTTTTGGTACCATCAAACAATTAACAAAAATAAACCCAAACGCACGGATTGTTGTTCAAAGTTTCTAATTTGCATCCATGTTTAAAAGTACTCGTACCTGGCCAAGGGCAAACACGATTATATTGTTGTTGGGCTGCTGCGAAGGAATTGTTAAATGACGTTACATGAAAACGTAATGAAATGGAGCGAGTCTCGCGGGACCACGCCGACCAGTGGCTCTGATGTAGCTCTACATGAGTGACTTACGACATGCTCTACTTACGACATTCTCTACAGGAGAGTGAGAGTCACTCTCTACATAAGAGTGAGAGTCACTCTCTACATGAGTGACTTACGACATTCTCTACTTACGACATTCTCTACTTACGACATTCTCTACTTACGACATTCTCTACTTACGACATTCTCTACTTACGACATTCTCTACTTACGACATTCTCTACTTACGACATTCTCTACTTACGACATTCTCTACTTACGACATTCTCTACATGAGAGTGAGAGTAACTCTACATGAGAGTGACTTACGACATTCTCTACTTACGACATTGTCTACATGAGAGTGAGAGTCACTCTACATGAGAGTGACTTACGACATTCTCTACTTACGACATTCTCTACATGAGAGCGAGAGTCACTCTACATGAGAGTGACTTACGACATTCTCTACATGAGAGTGACTTACGACATTCTCTACATGAGAGTGAGAGTCACTCTCTACATGAGAGTGAGAGTCACTCTTTACATGAGAGTGACTTAAGGGAGGTCTAAGTAACGCGCGCTTTGTTTATTCTCTGGACACATGTCTTTAACTATTTTGTCGAGTAAAGTGAGTTTTCTTTTCAGGGCTAAAATGGGGAAGTCTGAAACCGTGACAGTTATCGAAAAGTCATGAAAGAAGACACGTGCTCGATGTTGAAAAAAATTGGTCCTTCATTACACAAAATCAAAAAACTTCTTTATGATTTTCTGAGTTTTAGATTTTTTCCCCAAAAAGTTTGGAAAACTCGCTTTTCCAGAAAAACCCAGAAAAATGTAAGGTGTTAAAAAGAATAGAGATATCTTAGGTCTGGAGACCTAACATTATAAATACGAAGACAGCGAAAGTCATGCTCAGCTCAGCCCACTGGAGTGTAAATGTAATACAGGCCTACACGCCAATAAACACTACAAAACACGTACTGTTAAATAAAAGCTCTCAGGATTTTACTGCTTCGGTGCGAGCTTTTTGACGCACATACTAAAACCGAGCCTAGCTTTTTATAAAAATGTTTAGGGTAAACGACCACGCGTTACTTTTCCTAAAAACGTATGCGTAACCTCACTAAGATGTAAAATATAATACATAAACAAATGTGTTTTGATTATTTTTCTTATAATTTATTTGCAATGCGTCTTGGGAACACTTTCAACCGGTGTTATAGATCCATTGAGCTACCTATAGTCTACAGCTGGCTCAAATGTTTTAAGTGGGGGTTGTCTTTATCCTTATAAAGTTTTCTTAGGTGTCTTTTACAGTTCGGGGTTAAAAACACAATATTTTTACCAAAATCTCTAGTTTTAAAACAATATCATAACATAAGATTTTATCTAGAGATAGAACCTCGAACTGGAAAAGACACCTAAGAAACCTTTATAAGAACAAAGTTTCGATTATTAAATGCCCTACTTCTATTCAAGATCAGGTAAGATAAGTTCCTAGAGCGAAGGCAAGTTACCTTTACTTTAGGAAAATTTAAGACAGATTTTAAACGTCGATAATTATCTTAATTAGAGGGATCAATGAAGTGGCTACGAGAGGTTTCTGAATGATGCTTTCATTCACAAATACTTCTAACTTGAGAGATATGAAGTGGCGAGGAAGAATGTCTTTTTAGGGGTTTTTAGTTAATTTATTTCGTCTTCACAAAATTTTTGCCCATTTTGTGGTTACGTATAATTGATAACTTAGTTCGTTTCACGATAGGGCGATGTGGTTGGTGAGCGACAAAATTGCTTACCATTTTTTTTCGTTTTGTCATTTATTTAGTAAGTAATAGTAATATTTAGTAATACGAGTAGTAGTAGTATTAAGTTTCCACAAATCACCAATATTCCTCTTGGTGATTCGAGGAAACTTTTGCCAACTTCACGTACTAGTTTACGGTTCATTAATATAAATAAAAACATAAACAAAAAATAACTCGTAAATATGGGATTTCACCGCTTACCATTATAAATATAAATATTTGTAATAAAATAAAAAACGAGATCTGGTCACTTTAGTTTACTAGTTTGAAAAAAGAACCATGGAATGGTTTTTCTATCGGTTCTTTGATTTATAGCAGTTTAGTTAATCGCTGAGTCCCCTGACGCTGAAATCGGGAATCAATAAAAATAATAGCTCACGCTATCGTGGCACTGACATCGGTGATAGATATGCGATTTTTTACGACTTTTTATATTTTAACAGTATTAGGTACAGCGGAAATATATCGCGAAGGTACCTATGGCACCTATCTACAGATCCTACGAAAATTTTCAACTTCTAAGCTCGCACTTCTAGCCGCTAACTTACCGCAGAAACTGCTCTTGGGCAGAAACTATACACTTATTTGTTTACCAACAATTATTCATTTTCATTGCATTTATCGAATAATGTCAGTGGCACAACGGCATCAAGAACAAGACTAAATCGTGGATGATTGCATAACCACGATTTAGTCTTGTGATCCCGTAGTAACATTACTTAATCTGTGGAATTCCGTAGTAACTTAACTTAATCTGTGCAATTGGGTATAGTCGAGTGATGTGCGTCAAAGGAATGTATACTCACGGTTCTTCTTGTAGAGTAGTATTTCGAACTGGTCTGCGAGGTGGTGGTCGAGCGCTCGGTCTACGCGCTCCACCGCCTCTTTCTCCGTCAGCTCTCCGTACATCCAGGTGCATCTGGTCATAGGGAATAGGGCTTTATCAAAAAAATTATTTCGATTCACTGATATTTTCGGAGCTTTTGGGAATATAAGAGATTTTGGGCTAGAAACCATGAATTGAAAATAGAATTGAATGAATTTTGGTGCTCATAGAAAATAGTTTACGATCATCGGCAAATTACTTTCCGATTTCATTCCTTGTACAAAACAAAAAAATTTAAAACCACACAAAACACAATCTCGCCGCAGCACGAAAAGATCAACTTTAAGGCTGCGGAAATGCAGGAATACCAAAATAATTTCGTATTTACACAAGCCCTATTTAGCTATTTACGGACGAGCAACGGCTAGATTTTAGATTAGATAGATAATATTTTCAATAGATCGTATTATCAATAGATCGATTAGTTGGATTCTTCTTTCCGGAAGAAACTTCAAGTCTCGTTTCGTTCTTACAGCACATATCTACGATGTCAACATCCCAAGAACATGTTTACTCCAGCTGCTTAGCATCTCTATAGGCTGGCAAGATGCCACTAGGCTACCTTTACCAGATTCAGCCAGTGGCCTTTTATATTCAACAGTAACACATAACGTTCAACAGTACAAAAGTTTCCTTGATCCAAAACTATTAGGCACTCAATCATAAACTGCTAAACAGTTGCTAACTTGTATTATTTATCAATCTGATGTACGTCAATGGAGACTGGGAAATAGCAATGCTTATGCGTTGGCAGACTATTATGAATAAGTGGGTTAGAAACAGAGCAATAGAAACTGCAGCATGTTGGTTAGGTAAAGTTATGTTGAGACAATGCCATTTTTACTTTTTTTATTAGCTCTTGGTGGCTTTTGTACAAGACAATGCCATTGGTAGATTTGTATGCCTTTTCATCTCTATCTATTTGTTTCGGTGCATGAAATGGAATTTTAACGTCGTTCATTTGTTTCATAACTTGCAGTTATACATTTGTTAAATTTATTACTGCTGTCGGTCTAAGATTGATCCAATTTTTCCTAAACAGATCAACCAAGTAGGTACGTATATTTTATTTGCTCTTGGTCGTATCGCTGCAGCCATGATAGTCCTATCGACACTTTATGGAGTTCACTCCCAAAGCTGCAGCGTTATAGGTCGCCACTTACCCTTGCAGCTGATAAGAACTATTGGATTTTCTTCGGGGTGATAAACCAACTAGGTAGTGAAGAGAAATCAATAACAAATTATATATTTTTTTATAATATTTATCTTTACGAAGTTTTACATGTAAAGATGCTTATTTTGTAAGCCTAAAGAAATAAATTGATTGAAGCTGAATCTAGGTAGGTATAGCATCCCAACACTCTTAAATCACGTCAAAAAGACTTATTCTTATGTCTGTTGTATGTACGTCGTATCGGCATAGGTAAATAGGTTACGAGTGGCATCTTGCCAGAGTGGTTCGTAACAAGGGAAGGGCTCTCAACTGTTCCCTACTGAATTAATGACTCCTTTAACCTAAAAGACCAATTACCTAGACTTTTTGAAGTTGTTATGGTCTTTAAAAACTTCACAGATGACTCAAATTTCACAACCTTCCCTAGGTTGTTTTCCAAATGTTTGTACGATCTGCAGATATTTGTTCCGGGTGTTCTGGTCGTTTCCTATGCATAGTAAGAAGATCTATGTTAAAACTTTGTATTAAGTATATCAACTTTGTATTAAGTGTATCAGGTTAATCTAGTACTTACCCATAACAAAAGCACTGCTGAGTTTAGCTTGGGGCTAGATGATGTGTGTATTGTCCACAATTATTTACAAATTACATATATTGAAATTCTTAGAGCCTCAAAGCTTTCACTACAAAAACAATTTCAAAACAGCGAGTTCTGTGCAAAGGCGGGACCTATTTTTCGCCACATCTTTCTGTCGGTCGCTATCTACAGTTATAAATAATTAACTTATAAATAAATCAGTAATTCTCTAAGGAGGAACTTCCTGTAAAGGCGAATTTTGCTTCTTGTTCAATACAGTTCCCTAAGGAAATTTAGATTTTTCCACAAAACATCATTTTCGAATAAATTGCATCGTAGAACGGTTATTTTCAAACTTCGTTATACACATAGTTTGATTTAAATACACTTTTATTTAGCAACTTTTTAAATAATCTCTCAATGTTTTTATTTATTTAGAACTAACCACACATTACATTATATACAATAGCATGTTGTAAAAATGGCGTCTTTTGGAAATTAATAAAATGAAAGAGTGTGTAGAGTATATCGTTTGATATTTTTTTTTTTACATTTTCATGATAAAACTAGCAATTATTTATCCAAGAAATAAAATCCACCGCTGTTAAATCTAAATCATACTTAAAATATTACCTACTGCCGAAAGACGTTTTACATTTTACAGAATTATTCTTGTATATTCTTATTAATATTAATTATTCTGGTTGATTCTGACTAATCTACCCAGCAAATTTAACAGATTTATTATTTAGTTCTGGTATGCATGTATAGACGAAGTTATGAATAAAAGTGTGGTTTGGAATGTATAGTTAAAAAGTTAGTATAGTTGAATGTATGTGTGTGATGTGATGATGATATTACCTGCAGGACTTCTGCATGACCTCGGCGCGATTGTAGCCGCTCATCTTGCAGAATGTCTCGTTGCAGTACACGATGGGATAGTCCACGATCTGCGCGTTGGCCAGGAGGAAACTGCTGTCTGCTGCAACCAAAGAGGTTGTATAGGTTACGATGGCTGTTACACACGTTGGGTTATATGGTTATATATTATTGAAGGTTTTATGCGAAACTGTAACTTTTTTGAAAATATTCTATAGCCTATATCAACAAGGATAATGTAGAATTCTAACGAAAGAACTTATAGGTAAGTACTCATTGATATACTCATTAACAGAAAATTAACGTTGCTTAGTCCAGTAATGGCGTATTATACTGACCTGAGTAATCCAATGACTAAAGTCGAATAAAAATTGTATCGAAATTGGGTATGGGTATCTACTTTTCATAGCATAGCCCAAAAAGCAGGCCAAATTACAGCTACAAGTTGCCAAAACCTGCATTCAAGCTTTGCCTACAATTTGGCAGGTCGCATCGTATTGGCGGATACGGATTGTTATTTGTATCGGTGTTTACAAGTCGCTGAATCGCTCACGAACAGAATATGTGCCAAATTATGATCTGTTTACACGATGGGTTATTGGCCGGATCAGAAACAATTGTTAGTCAACGAGAGGTTTTTCATGTGCATTTATTTTTTTATACCTAGGTGGCAGTGCGGCATTGGAAATAAAAATATCAATGTCAAATGAAAGGAAATCAAAAACAATAAAATACCATGGGTTATTGGCAACTAGAAACTTGAAAATATTGTGTTGTTTTTTCGTTTGACTTACCCAAATTTTCAGTTAAAGCCCTGCCACCTAACAAGATATTTGTAACTAACTTTTGTTTTTTATCGCAAAGCGAAAACCGCACATTGTTAAATGTTAGCTTGATCAACTGGTATGAATCCCTTTATCTGGAATGTTGTTCAACTTACGACCCAAAACTACATATTTCTACGTATAACATTGCGGGTTATGATGAGTCGCATTGCCCCGAAAAAACTTAAATATTTCAAATCGCAAAGATAAACTTTAAAGTACCTACGCTATACAAATGAAAAAGCGAACGAGATATTTGCATCGCGAGCTCTCACCTCTGGCTCATTGAATAATAACTGAGGTAGATTTCATTAGGACGGACGGATAAAAGCTGTACGTGCCAGCCGAAACACTGGGGATGGTCGGTTTTTAATAATAATGCTGGAGAACTGGCTTGTTTTATACGCAATCGCTGGACGCCCTCATTTCCGTTTCCGGTACGAGAAGGTCATCCATGCAGTCTTTTTAAACATGGCCCTAACATTCCTCGGCGGGTTGCGTTAGAAATTCAACTTTAATGTCTTTGACATACGAGTGAGAAGTTAGCAGATATTTGGGGGTCATGTTTCCGTAGAAAACTCTTCTGATATACCACACGCTTGGATATGGGGCAGATGCTATAAACGTTAACAACCGGAACATAATGGTTAACGATGCATTAATGGAATTCATAAACAACTTGAACCCTTTAAATTTTTTGGACGAAATTAAATTTTGTTTACAAAATTCAGTATCCCTTATACTTTTCCGAATTGAGATTAAAAGTAAGTTAAACACAATACGGTATGTAAGTAATACCGAAATGCATACATATGCATGTATCTTGTATTAATTGTATATTAACTTTGTTGTATTGTCCTTTATCATTGTTTCTTCTTTGTATGTGAAAAATAATATGTACCTACCGACGCTAAATAAATTCATACTTATTTCTTTTTTTCTTCGGCCTATTAAAAACCCTGTTTCAATGATTTTTAATATTGAGACGTCACTTTCTACCTAAAATAAGCCAGGTACAGCAAGATTTTTTGGTATGTGAAAAATTTAATCCAACTAATACCTAAGGGATGTCGAACTAGAAGCGGGAATCCTTTTTGTTTGATTTGACACAGAGATGTGTGAAGATTGAGGTGTTCCTGACTAAAGGAGCTGTCGATTGATGTGGTCTATACTAATATTAAGATTTGATTGTTTGTTTGTTTGAATTGAATAGGCTCCGAAACTACTGGACCGATTTGAAAAATTCTTTCACCATTAGAATCCTAAATTTTCCGTGATGAACATAGGCTAAAGAATATTTCAAAAAAATTAGGGTTCCTCATAAAATTTGAATTAATGTTAAATAATCGGGTGGACCGCTAGAGTAAGTAATAAGTTGGTACTGACGCTGACTGGATGAGCGGCGGATGATGTTCTCGAGGAAGGTGTTCTGAGGGGCCACGAGCCCCCTCCGGCCGCCCGGCATACCGCCGCACCATGCGCTGCCTCGCTCGCGCTCACCTCAACACCAATCGCGCCATCCTGCGTTCTCACGTGGCCTATGAAACAAACAAATATTATCCTAGGATCAACATACAAGGGTTTGATCAGGAACGATTGCTGTCCACACGATTGCTGCCAATATCGGGGAACGACTTTTCCTCTGATCTATCATGTACAGTCCGCGTCACATATAAATTCCCCCCCCAATCTCAATGTATGTGGGATACAATAGTTGTTATTATTGGGAATCTCGACTTTGAGTATTATGGGTGGGCGGTTTGATCCTGAGCGGCGGCGTGATACATTTTTGCATGTGAAAATTTTTATCATTCAAAACGCGTCTACGAGTAGGTACCAAAGTACTGATTATTCTTTTTCACTTCTTTCACTAGTGGACAAAAAATTTAAGTGAAGAGAAATCAATACAAACATATTTATTTCTTTTTTATAATAATTATCTGTTTGAAATTTGACTTGTCTAAGTGCTTATTTTGTAAGCCTAAAGAAATAAAGTTATTGAATCTGAATTATGTTTTGTGATGTCCATGTTTGTGAGCAAAATAAACCAGTGAGTTTTTTATTGTATTTTATTAATACCTGTCTATTTACGTAAGTGCTGACAAAGCACTACATAATGTAGATGTTACAGATCAAGGATTATATGAAACGGTCCATCCTTTGTTGATGTTACGGACCACTGATGATATGAAACGGTAATAAATGTCGGAGATAGAGAAAACATTCGCCTGACAAGCAATCTTTCCTTATTCAGTCTAATTATTGCATGTTCCGTAATAGTTGTAGGTCTTTACCTACAACAATAATGAGTTAGACAATAGAGTTAATGTTTAATACCAAGGAGCAGTAATTAATCGAATAAATCGAGATAAAACATACTTCAATCCTTTGAAGAAGAGTGTGAAGTTACCGAAATTAGTACACTAAATAACAGTATCGGTTGGTCACGCAAGGTAATGACGTTTTTCGGCCTAGTAGAGCCTTCGTCATTTACCTAATGCCCCTCAGAAGCCGTGTGAAGGATTAATGGTTCACGCCCACGCTTATCGAGAGGACATTAGGAAAGTGGGGACTACTTGAATTATTGAAGGAGAACATTAATGTTATTAACTGCCTAGACCAGACGCTATCTGAATACAGTTTAGAGGGAAATTTCTGAGATGAAAATTAAGTATTTTCTGACATCAGCGATAAAGATTATTTGGATGTCGATCAAACGCTACTTTCCGCTACTCTTATGATATTATTAATAGGTGATGATACTTTGACAAAATTAGCTAACTTCTACAGTACTAAACAGAACCTAGCCACTAATTTAACATCAACGTTCACCACTAATCGCTTTAAAACCATGAATCGACGAAATCCAATAATCGCTTCAAAACCACGAGACTCCACTAATCGCTTCAAGATTCAGAACGACGAAGTTACTTGAAGAAACAGTAGTACGTAGGATATACAATTAGATAACTAATTGAAATTAGGCACGGCCCACAAATGAGGGCAGATTTAACGAATAAGATTGCTGATAAGAATGTTCAGCAATCGACGAAGGTCTGAATAAGAGATGAGACCGTTGCACGCTCAGACATAGTACCTTACTTACGATTCAAATTGCAGATTCTACGTCTATTGATCCTTTTTAGATTAAATAATTAAAAGGGTCAAAGTTCTGCTTCAGAAACAGTTTGCTAACACATTAACATTTCGTTTTATGAGAGCTATCGAATAAAAGCCAATTGGAAACGTTGCCGGCGATGAAGCCTGCTGTAAAAACCCTTCGCGATTATGAGCTTGGCGACATAAATATGGTAATTCCAAGTAGTTACGAAGATAAAATTGATGTTCTTGGATACGATCCGACTGGCGTTATCAACCCCGTATATTTACGAGGCAAAATTTTGTACTAGATTACTTGATACGTTGATTGCAAGGAACAAAAACACTATGCACCAGACACGATTTACCAATGCTATAAAATTCGGTTTCCAGGTCACTCACATCGATTTACCTACTTCTGTCGAACTTAAAGCGGATAGGATTACCGACCCGAGTAAGTACCAGGATAATAAAGTGGATATTGGATCATTTAAACGAGTAAATCCGGAGACTTCACATATTCTATGAAACAAGGATTGAAGCAGACTTATTGGGGCAAATAAGACTGTTTGTTAAAGCAAGAAAGTCTGTTTTTGATGAAATGCAGTGTCGAACGGATCGATAATGTTTACGTGCGAGTACTTCAAGTTACCAAACACGCGGAGTCAGAGTCCTTCAGTAATCCAAACGGTACATAAGTAAATAGTTCCATTCCAAGAATTATTCACAAGAGATGTAGGCGTGAGAGCGGAAGAAAAACGTGAGGAGTCCTTATATCCAAGGCGCATTGAACAAAAGATTAACGTTCCAGTACGGAGGTTTCACGAGACTTAGCGGCGACGGGGCCGTAGCTACAGACCTGGGGTTGCGGGGCGCGGGGCGGGGGACTGCCTCGCTTGTGGAAGGTAGTTGGGTCAGAGCTCGGGCTCAGGAGATGGCATCGCGCGGGTGCGGCAGACCGCCTGGCGGAGTACTGCCGCGCCACACCGCGGGAACGTACGTCGCTGCGCGCGCAAGCTTGTCAACGCATGCGTGGACTAATTTACATGGAATGCGGAGCGACGAAACAAAAGTTATGAACTATTGAAATGTTTTTTGACCTAAAAACAGTCGTGGATCGTCTTACCCGGTGAAAGTATAGGGTTCTTATGAGCATATCAATAATTGAAAATACTGAAATCGTTTTAGGGGTCATGCAATGATTTTGTTTCGTGGTTATGGTTCAAATTGAAGACTTTATTTTCAAAAGTTTTTTGTTCCGTGGTTCCAATTGAAGCCTTATCTTCAACTTATTATAGTCACTTAAGATTGGACTAGTGGTCCACCGCGGCTACGCACGGGTATTTAAAAAAACATTACACCACACATACGTTGGGTTACAATGTTGAACTTTTCATGCGGATCCCTAACTTTTTTTTTAAATGTTCTATAACCAATATTCATCAGGGATAATGTAGGATTGTAATGGTAAATTTTTTTTTAAATCTCTCCAGTAGTTTCGGAGCGTTTTCAATTCAAACAAACAATCGAATCTTTCCTCCTCATAATAATATCTAGTACCTATAGATAAACAAATGGCCATACAATTTGCTCAATCTGTCAGATTTGATCAAGAAAACATCGTCCCGCATTCGGTGCAAACGCTCCCTTGCCGTATTAATCGGTTATACAATTTGAGGGTAGACGTGGTAGCGTGCGATAAGTCGCCGATCACAACAGTCCACCAGAAGTCGTCATACTAAACTCCTCACTAACTCCCGTAAAATATTTAAAGGAAACAAGAAGAATATTTTTAATGAAAATTATTATTTCATCTAGCCCCAAGCATAGCAGAGCTTGTGTGATGGATAATGTATTTAATAAAATATCTATACTAATTTTATAAACAGAACAGATTTGATTTTTTGTTTGTTGGTTTAAATTGAATAGGCTTCGAAACTACTGACCGATTTGAAAAATTCTTTCACCATTAGAATCCTAAATTTTTCGTGTTCATCACGAAAAAACCGTAACTTTTATTTTCAGAGAATATTTTCAAAAGAGTAAGGGTTCTGTATGAAAAATATATTTTTGTCAAATACCCGTGCGAAGCCAGGGCGGGCCGCCAGTATTACATATATGGATTTTTTTTACTATACTAGAAATCCTTCCAGAACACCCGGAACAAGTATCTGCAGACCGTACATACATTTGCCCCGAGGCGGGAATCGAACCCGCAACCTCCGTCGCAAGCGTACAGCCAAGATGCGTCAAAATGCATCGATATTTTCATGCGATTTCCGAGAAAGCAGCAGGCAGCTTGAGGTTACATAAGGTTGAATTTTGTTTGACATAATATGTAGACTTACCAACACGGAGGTACTGGTTTTGTCTGTTCTAGACAATTCTTCAGCTCATGTCATGTTCACTTTAGACCTTATTAACTGTTAAATTTCTATTGTTATTTGGATTTCTGTGATGTAACGGAGGCATGCCAAGCAGCCACTAATAATCCTGAAGAAAATAGATCAAGATCACATTAGTTTTAAATCTTACAACTTATATTAATCGAGATAGAATATAACCAGTTCTAAGATGTAAAAGCAAGTAAGAAACCTGTTTCAACAGTTATTGTAAAAGCAATTCACACGTATCAAATATAAAGTATTAGATTGAATGACAAGCCTTACCTTAGGTCGGTTCACTAGTTACTCAGATACATTTTCTTATATCTAGCAGTTTGCATTTTCATTCAACTAAGAGTACCTTTATTGTTGTGAGTATGTAGTGTATATGGTACATTTTTAAAAGCTGGCGCGGTTTATTTTTTGATACAATTAACTACGCTGATGTAACAAATCCAGTCTCCAGTATAAGAAAATAAAAAGGGAATCGCGGCAGCTTTTAAGGATTTGTCTATATTTTTTGTTTCGAAAAAAATTACATTAAGTAAGAACTTAATTAGGTAGGTGTCACAAAAAACATTATCCATTTAATAACTCTTACATTTTATTTTCGCAATTCATACGTTAACAGTCAACACTTACAATTCTAATAAAAGTGACTAAGATCGTAGACGCCTTAAAAAGAAATTCATTTTTTCACAGTATTTCGCTCCACACATATCATCGTGTTTGGGTAATCAAATAATGTTCATGAAAGTCTATGTCACGATGGATTATATACAATCTTTAACAGTGGGATAAGATATATTTCTATTAGCTGGTGCGATTGTCTTTTATACAAATAAAAAAGCTTTTGTTGGATAAGTGCTTGAACTCAAAAGATGACGTCAAATTTTGTTTATGTAAGCGACCTCTGATTTTGATAGCATTCTCAATAATTTTACTCATCATATACATGTTATTATAATCCTTTAAATTAGTATATTTTAAGATCAGAAGACATTCAAACACCATTGTAAATTGTTCAACAATCAATCAATACAGTTTTGAGTTCTGACGTCACAAATCCAGTAGGGCAAGCACGGGCTTTCTTGTCTAAGGTAGACTAGAGAAAAAATTACGTCACTTTGTCATCGAATGCGTAAATTATTTGAAATTGAATTCTAAACCTTCAATAATGTACGCAATGTATGGCGATGCGATGCCATTATTGTCTATTCTACCCTAGAGAACAATCCCCGTGCTTGGCCTACAGGCATCGTATACAAAAAACAAAAGGCAATCGCGCCAGCTTTCAACAATTCATTTTATACCACGTTTAGTTAGTTCAATTCTCCTGCCTTGATATAACCCTCATTCCTCTCCGCAATAACAAGCCCCCACGGGGGCGGCCCGCGGTCAGGGGGCCCCCGCGACCCCCACGCTTCGCTAGTATCACTCGCGTCATCTTCACTGGAGGGGTTAAGCTGCTACCCTGAGAAGATAAAATAAATAATAATAAATATCAGCATTGCACCCGTGCGAAGCCGAGGCGGATCGCCAGTACAATAAATTACATTGATTTTATTTTTACTATACATAGAAAAGATCCAGCACACCAGGGACAAATATTTGCAGATCGTACCAACAATACCAATTATTTTTATTATTTCAACATTTAAGGCGTGAATCGAACACATCTGTCGCTATTTTTTTGTGTATCTTGTCTCATGTAACTGCTACAATAATTTGAGAAATAACTATCGTATTGCTAAGATTTAATTTTGTTTGATTGTATAACTTACTCTCGCTTTTCCACTTGTAACAGTAACGGGACTACCACCCGTTGAGCTCGAATCTGAAAGTAAGTAAATTTACTTATTAAAAAACATGCCATAATGTCTAAGGCGAGCGCAGAGAGAGATTTAAAAAGGGGGGGCACAACGGAGGGGTTGTGAAAGAAGAGTTGGTGTACTTTACAAAACCTGGGCATTATCATCAGCGAAGACAATGTGCATTTGCGCGATATCCGCAAGGGATCAAGGTAAAAAAAATAAAATTAAACCACGTTGAACATTCAAAGCCTGTTTGGCATGAAAAGGCTCGGCCGGTTGCGTTTAGTAGAGCCCCAACTGTCAAGATGTATTTTTAATAATCAACTTCAACTTATTTATTCATGGCACCGCTTGCTTTTCGCAACGATTCTGCCAACCGCCGTTGCCAAACTTCGAACTTCTTTCTTTTTTAAACTTCGAAGACAGAATACTATCAATAGAACATCTATTGATTCGACGTTTGACCACGATCTCACCTGACAGAAATAACAATGGATCGCGGTTTAGTCCAGCCAACCAAGTTACCTGTAGCATTATCATCAGCGAACACTATCGGCATCTGCATGATATCTGCGACGGAGTGCGCCGGGGTCGCGATTTTGACTGCCGGGGACGACGGGGTACTGCGCCGCGGCGGGAGAAGGGTTAAGGGGGTCCCTCCCGCTGAGCGGGATACTACGCGGCCTTCTGTGGGTTGACAAATAGACATGATTCAGATTATGGTATGCTGGTATCAGAAGGGTTAACGGGGTCTAAACAACTGAGCGGGATACTACCTGTGGGTTGACAAATAGACAATGATTCAGATTGTGGTACCTATGCTGGCCTCAGAAGGGTAAATGGGGTCCAGCCCGATGAGCGGGATACTACGCGGCCTTTTGTGGGTTGACAAATAAACAATGATTCTAGTGGTGTATTCCGGACTCTATGGAAGAGGAATAGACAATATTGTCTATTTGCGTACCTACGTTATTGAAATTCAAGGAATGATTTTGATAAGCATTTGATGACAAAGTGACGTAATTGTTCTCTTGTCTAGCTAGACAACAATTCCAGAGTTTTGCCTACATCACTATAGCAGGGTTTCTTTTGTCATGCCTCAGCATGGGATTAAACTTGTCTTAAAAAATATCTTGTAAATTTTCTAAATGCCTGTATATTAAAACACCCATAAATCGTAGGATCCTCACTTGAAAACATCAAATTTAAAAAATTCTGATGATTTGGCTAAGCTCTAATACGGTTGAAATTATTTTCACTGGCAGGTAAGAACAGCTAAGTTATAGGTAAGTATAAAACTTGATGAAATAAAGGACCAACTTACCGGCTATTTCTATAGACCTGGCACCCCTGTAACAAAACCGAAATTATTGTCCAACTATGAAATTAATATCATTTAATATAACCAAAAAGGTTAATCAGTAAAGTATTGTATAAAAATCAGTATTGTATAAAATACAAGCGATTCTGTGAAGCAAAGATTATAAGGATAAGATATCGCTCTGGCGACGGATAATTCGTATATAAATGTAGTACCAAAATGATTTGTATTTTGAACATAATATTCATGTCGTTTTCCATACATATATAATAAAAAATATCTATCTATTTAATATATTGTATTATGTATGTATATCAGTCATCTAGTACCCATAACACAAGCTCAGTTTAGCTTGGGGCTAGGTGATGCTGTGTGGCTTTTCCAGTATTATTATTTATTAATTTTAAACATAAATAAATGAATAAAAGTCTTTAATATGTTAAGAAATCACGAAGCTTCGGAAATAATACTGACTGTGAAATATGCGATCCTATAGACCCCGGGGTAGAAACGGGGATCGATACACTGGACGGCAAGTGAGAGTATTCCTCATCAGCATCGATATCTGTAAAACAAAAAATAATAATATAAATAATTATTACCACTTTCATAGCCCACGCGCTCGAAAATCTCCGAATGTGGCTGGCGAGGCTGGGCAGTAAACGCCTTGAAGCTCCGGCGACACGGATGAGTAAATGATACAAACGTAATACCAAAATGATTTGTAATTTGAGTATATTTTCACCATGTAGTGCTATTATTTGTATTAGAATAGTATTTATCTAGGTTCCTCACACCATCAGCCTATAATAATCCACTGTTGGACATAGACTTCCCCTAATGAGCGCCATAGATTAATGGCATTATCATTTGGGGGTTATTGCCCATAATCCCCACGCTAGGCGTGCGGGTTGGGACCGCAGTTCGGTGGAGTTTTACTGCAGAGGGCGCTGCTGCCCACCCCCCGGTGTTTCTCCCTTAGTCGCCTCTTAAGACACCCATGGGAAGAGCGGCGGTGGTGAAATTCTACCTACCTAACATTATCAGACAAATATTACCTACAACTATTATACTACTAGCTGAAGTAGTTATACAAACCAATCTGTGTAATAGACGGTAAATGCCTGCGTGGCGGCGCTGGCGGCGACGGTGTTTCGGGAGTCGTTTCTCCCTCTGCGGTCTCTACCGCCCAGCGGACGCATTCTTCCTGCAAACAAGACTAGATACAGTCTATATACTGTAAAATATCAATCTCTTCTATCATTTATATCATCTAAAGGTGTCCCGTACAACACAGGTACATTAAAATCGGTCAGGGGCCTTTGCCATGAAATATGAGAGGATTACATTAAAGTCTATATACAAGGTGGCACATTTAGATCGGCCAGGGGCCTTATTCCATGAAATATTAATGTTTTGAAACTTACGCGATCTGAACACATAATGATTAGTAATTAACGGGTATTTATCGCGTTTCTTCTTCCTCCTTTCTTCTTCTTCTTTTCTCGACGTTTCAACAGGTTTGCACTCTGTCGTGGTCACGAGATGACTGGAGTATTGGAGCTGCCGCCGCCTTTTATATACTAGCGTTACTCACACGTACACACACTCGGACGACACACTACACTAACAGTGTCCGTGACGCGCCGGTCTGCGACGAGTGCACTTAGCTAACACTGGATTCCATGAGGCAGAGAGTCTGAAGCCGTCTTCACGATTGAAATTAGGATATTTCTTAATTTCAATCGCTTCCCGAACCATTCTCTTGTAATAATGCCTTTCATTACAGATGACCGCAGCTGCAATCGATCTTGTAGACTCCAGGAACTTGCAAGGGTACTACATCTTTCGGTGTTCGTAATGTCTTCGCCATCTTAGTAAGTGGAGTGTAAACCGACTTGATTGAAAACTTTTTAAGAAGGTTTCCAATTTTGTCCGTCACCCCTTTCACATAAGGCAAAAACACCGGCTGTCTGGTCACTTCAACATGTTTTTCTTTGCGCCTATGATTGGGTTGCCATCTGATACCATCTGATCCAGTGTTAGCTAAGTGCACGCGTCGCAGACCGGCGCGTCACGGACACTGTTAGTGTAGTGTGTCGTCCGAGTGTGTGTACGTGTGAGTAACGCTAGTATATAAAAGGCGGCGGCAGCTCCAATACTCCAGTCATCTCGTGACCACGACAGAGTGCAAACCTGTTGAAACGTCGAGAAAAGAAGAAGAAGAAAGGAGGAAGAAGAAACGCGATAAATACCCGTTAATTACTAATCATTATTCCATGAAATATGAGAGGATTACATAAGATACAGTCAATTTACAGGCTTTATTCATTATATGAGAGTCCTTGACCAAACCGTGTGACGTCACATGTTCGAAATTGTTATGTCCGATTCCACGCCACTGTCTTGTCGTATCTTTCTAGCGTGTGGATTGGCAATAGTGGATAACCCCAAGACATACGAAGATCTGTTCTTAGGAACCATATCAGAGTTTCAGACTTTCGGTTAGGGTGGCGTCTATTTGAAGTTAAAAGTGCATAGAGAAACTCAAATTAGCAAAAAAAAAATTGTGGTCTCGCTTAGGTTGTTTATTAAGAAACTATTTGCGAATGCCTATTATTAGAAATATGTGTCTAATTTAAATTCTAAAAAAAAATTGAGAAAAGTTTTAATTGTTTGTTTTTTTAAATAGGCCGAAACTACTGGACCAATTTAAAAAATTCTGAAAGAAGATATTATTTTCAGTAATGTCTTCTTTCAGTAAAATGACCTTCTACAATATTTAAGGTACTTTCCCTTCATGTGGCATAGCTGTGGGACGCCCTGTCCTTGCCAAAATTCAGGGGTGCGGTATTATATTTTCTGGGTAGGACACATAGCTTATTAGTTTTAGTGAATTTCTTTGTCGCTTTGGTGCTCTACTGTAATGACGATGTAAATAATTAAAAGTAAATAAATAAATATAATATTCTGCTCACCACAAGTGCGTGGTCCAACGCTTGCTGCGGCAACGCCAGCCGGCGGCGGTGGCGCCGCGAGAGCCGCAGCGCTGAGTCCGCGCCGTGCACTTCCAACACGCGCCGGGGGCCGCAGCCGTTTGAGTTGCCGCGCTCTTCAATAACAAATAAATAAAAATAAATAAAAAAAATATTTTTTTTTTTTTTCAGACACAGATCCATATCATTGTTAGTACAGACTTATACTATGTTAGTAGGCACAACAGATTATAAATAGCTTGCTAAATTTATTACAAAATACAAACTTCTTAAATAAAATAAAATCAAAATAAAATAATTAACGCCGGACAATCCACACATCATCATCTAGCTAAGCTAAGCAGAGCTTGTGTTTTAGGTACTAAGTGACTGATATACATAACACAATATTATTACAGCACATCATCAGCCTATAATAGTCCACTGCTGGACATAGGTAGGACTCCCCTAATGAGCCCATAGATGGCATTATTTATCATTTAAGGGGGGATCGCAGTTCGGTGAGTTGTTTCTATCTCTCCGTTGTTCTCCAGAGGGCGCTGCTGCCCGCCCCCCAGTGTCTCCCTAAGTCGCCTCTTACGACACCCACATATTATTACACACATAGATATTTTTTATTATACATAGAAAACGACCCGAACAAATATCAGCAGATCGTACAAATATTTATTCCGAGGCGGGAATCGAACCTGCAACCTCCTGCGTCACAGGCATACCTTCGCCCACCGCGCTACAAAGTTCGTCTATCATACTAATTACCGTAGTCTGAAAATTAACATCCTCCATCGCAGGCGGACCTTCGTCCACCGCGCCAGAGGTAATCCAAGCAATCTAACATTTAAAATATGTAGTTCATTTTATTAACTAACTCACCACAAACTTCATTAGCAATAGCCCGGCTAGAGTCATGAGCGTGCGTCCCTACAATCATCAGCAGCGGCAGTTTGACAGCGTTCAAAGCGTCGTCCCTCGCCCCGCGGCTACCCTCCGCGGTGCGGAGCGCGGGGGCGACGAGCACCGCCCCCCGCACCCCGCCGCCCGCCGCCCCCGCACCGCCCGCGCCCCGGGCTAGCAGTAAGCAGAGGGCGGCGCCGGCGCCTATGCCGCCGAGGATTATGCTTCGGTCTCTGTAATGGAATATGTGCTGAGGTAAGATTGGAGTAATCATTTTTGTATTATTTAAGGTCAATATTGAACATTATAGTGCTTATACCTTATTTAACTTGCAACTTGTTGTTATAAATAAAGAAATGTATTGAGGGCTACAGATGGAATATCTATGTATATATATATCCCCACAATGCTAAGAAAGATTTATTGTGTCAAACTGTATTATAAAGTAGGAGTTGAAATTAGGAATAGGTACAGTTAATATAAACAGTTACACACTATGATTAAAAATACTAATGGAAAAATCTTACTCTACTCTCAAAGGCTGATGATTTTATTGTTATAACTAACTCATCTTAGACGTGTTAGTGTTTGTATTAATTTATTTTTCGTTTTATTTAACTCATGTATGTATGCAGCAAACCTTCCTGTATGGGTATCGTTTTCGACAAACTCAAACTCATAGATTACGAAAATGATGTCCATTTTCAAATCCAAGATGGCTGACATTTTTTATCGCAAAATTCACACTCATTGATATTGATTTCGTTAGGTGACGACAAAGAAGCCCAAGGCAATAAGAGAACTTGAGGTAAAGCCCTTGCATCACAATAAAAAAGATTGAATTGACACTAAAATGGAAGTTTCCAAGTGTACTGAAATGTCTTGTGTAAGATGAATAAATACAAAACAGTAGGAATACGCGCTGAAGTTGAGATTGGAGAAGTTTTGGACGTGAATGATGGAAAATGCCTGACTATGCAAAGTTTTCTTTTCTTGGGGCTGACCCATCTGACGGAGTCAGTTGCGCAGCAGGCGAAAGATGTTCCCACTAATTAACTTTATTTTTATACGGTTACGCTATTGGCGATGGATGTCACCACAAGCTTGTTGAGTTTATGCTATTGATTGATTTTCCAATAAATAAAACAAATAAAATTGCAATAATTTCTTTTCAAATATGAATAAACATCTTACCCCGCCTCAGCAAGTGCATCAGTAAGCTGTTCCCTAACAGCGCCGGCCATAGCGGCGCACCAGGCCTCGGGCGGCGCGACCGGCGGCGGCGGAGCACGCAGCACCCTCGTGTGAATCTGTGTCGCCAACTTCCGCTCCCAGCGAGCGTCCAACGACGCACACCCACTGCTGACCCACACCAGCCACGGCTCAGTATCCGGACCAATGATAGGTCCTAAACTACGAGCGGACACGCTAACAGGCGGCGGCGGCGCCCACGAGCTTGTCAATCTCTCCGCCAATCGCGGCACGCTACGCCTCATTTCCCCAACGATTTCCTCGTATAGGCGACGCAAGTAGCGGGGAAGATATGCTTGCAATGCCGAGTGAAGCCAGCCGGGCGCGCCTTTGGATGTCCCTGTTGCGAGCCATAAAGGTGCTAGCGCTCGACGCAATCTGCAAGCAGCGGAACGAGCTTCACCCTTCGCGTGAACCCCTCCACCGGACGCAAGCCGCGCTAATCTCATATCTCGTAGGATCACCGCTACAGAATCGGCTAAAGCCGCGTGGGCAGGCGACGGCGCTAGCATAGTAACCCTCGCTTCCCAGTCATCTGACTCCGCTGGGTCTTCGGTATCTGTTTCCGGTGGTTCTGGTGGCTCGGTGCGTTGTATCGGGATCTCTGGGGGTGCGGGCGGGGGGCTCGGGGGGGTGACGACGTCGATGATGTCCGGGGGTGGGAGCAGGGGTTGGGGGGCGAGCAGCGCGCGGGCACGTTTGCTGGGGGATGCGGCGCCGCGCTCGCCTGTGAGACGGGCCCGCGCATAGGAGTGCTCTTTCAACACTCCTCGTCGAGAACCCTAGAGAAATTTTAATAGATGAGTAGTGGTTGGATATTCGGATGCATGTTTATCTCGGTTGAGATGTTTGGTGGATAAAATACACTGTATATTGGTTGGTTGGTTTAAATTTTTGTCTATTCTCCGTAAGATGTAATAACCCTATTTCAAACAGATAAAAGGTTGCCCTGTTACAACATAAATTGCTTTTCCCTACTGTTATAATCAGTGATTCTTGACGAGATTGGTAACCAGTACAAATTCAGGCCTATTAAACCTCAGAGAATTGTAGATAAACAAATAATATTACTTAATACCATAATAAAACTAAATATCATGCCTAACATGTTGAAAAATATTTTTTGCAACTTTCAATTGAAATACTAATTGCCAAACCACCCTTTTTTATGTTTTCATATGCATCACACCACCCTTTGCCTTATACCTTACATAAACATACTCAAATTGCAAATTGTAATTGAAGTGATGATTCAATCTCTTGTGATGAGGCAGGAAACTAAGCATATACATAGATATGTAGGGAGAAATAAAAAATAACTAACTGGTTTACAGTTCTAAGTATAAGTAGTATAGAGAGCAGTGGTTGTGTGCACATTGCCCATGGTATAACAATAATGATTAAGCTCTCTTTTATCATCACAAATAATAAGTTTATGCAAGAGTTGTTTTACAAAATTTGATTTTGAAACATTGATTATGATTGCCTATTTAATTATTTTTCATATACAATTCAATGCTATAAATATTTGCACACCTGCTTGCGGGTTGAATACATAGACACTACTGTAGTTCTAAGATCTGACATGTACCTTTAATAATGTATTCGGCAAAAAAATGATTTGATTTGAAAAAAATTACTGCTTGGTATCCTACCAAACAATATAAAATGAAAACCAGGCAGGTCTTTACTTGTACATATTACTGTGTATCAGCAGATATTACGTTTAACATTTACTTACAGTTTCTAGAGTGTGTACGTAGGCCACAAGGCGTTCATGCAGAGAGCACACTTCTCCATGGCCCGATTCTGCATTCTAAAAAAAAACAGTAAAAGATTTTGTAGTTAGTTCGTTAATGTGTGGGAGTTACATGAATATGCCATAAAACATAAACTAGAAACACAAGCAAGACAAACTTTCATTAGTACAAAAACAATCATGTTTGCAATTCAAGATGGTAATTATTATGCAATTTGGATAGGTACATTGTGCGTGATGCAAATTTTATTACGGAACTTCAAAGAATTTATTGAATACAAATTATTGTGTTTTAAAAAACTTGTTTGATGTCAAACAGTGTTCGTTTTTATTGAACTGGTAAAAGGTAAGAGGTGAAAAGTTCTAACCTCCTGGGCGGAGTCCGCGCGGTTAGGTTGGCTAACAGCTCCTCCTGCAGCCATATCTGGATTCAGATCCAGTCACACGTCCAGAATGTCTGCCAGACAGGAGTAATCATGGGTTTTTGTCTCGTTTTGGACTTTGCGAAAACAGCGGTTTTGGATGACTTGTAGTTGTTATTAGTATAATTGTAAATAGAATATCTATATTTGAAGAGCGATCTATTAGTATCATTTACAGCCTAAATTTATATAAACTTCATAGTCTCCTATAAATCAACAAACAAAATTTGTTTGTTGATTATTCAATAACCTCATCAATCACGATACTCTAATTTTTGTTGTTTTTCTTGACGGCCATTTACATTTTAAAAATATACGTGTACGGTACGAGCTATTTCACTGAAGTTTAAAGGTTATTTTTTTTCACCAAACTATAGGACACTAAAATTGCGACTTTTAAGCAAACCACAGACGAGACAATCTGTGTTAGAAGTTTTTTTTTTTCTAAGTCCGAGCATGTCACGGTAAAATAGCTTTTAACTTGAGAAGCAAAAACAGATGAGTTTGTTTTGGTTTGGAAAAGAAAATTTCCGAAATAATATTATCGAAATTATTCTAAAACTTTACATAGGAAGTGGATGATATAACTTAATAATGTTGGCGAACGTTGCAAAACATCTGAACGCTGTTTCCTGTAAAAACAGAATTCCAATGTTGAGGTTAGTCTTGTTTTTTTAGAATTTGCTGAAAATGCAACCATACTTATTAGGTACCTACTATTAACAGAATTAATAATATCAACAGCTTTCTAAGGCACAAGGCTGCGTACGAAGGTGAAGGCAAAACGACAATAAGAGTTTTAAACCAAGAAGATGACTCTGGACTCATGATTGACTCATATGCAACGGTACCACTGAAATTCAATTCTTTAATTTTGTCTTCAATGTGTATGAACCTACTGTCTTAAAATAAGTATATTTCTTTTCAGTATGGATTTCGTTTGAATAATGGTCTTACTGTGCTTGGCCCTATGGCAATATTTCCGAGGTATTATTATTTAGAAATGGCCTAAGAACATGAATTAAGTGGTCATATAAGGAATTTCTAAAATAAATATTTATTTTTATAGGACAGTATTATCATGGACTGTGACAGAAACAGAACAAATAACTCCAGAATCACTTGCATTGTTCAAATTGCTCCAACCAAAAATTGATCTTCTTGTAAGTACCTAGCTAACATTTACCTGAAATATTTATTAATAGTAAAAATGATTAGTTATTTGAAAAGGTCTCATTGGCAATAGTACAGTATTTAAGACCTACTTTCTTAGTCTTAGTTTCAACATCTCACTTTAAGTTTGAAATTGGTATGTGCACCCTTTCTTTAGCTTGGTTTATCTAACAAAATTTCTCAAAACGGCTTAAAGACCTACTTATAATAAAAACCTACTACTATTCTGTTGATGAATTCATGAATAAAATAGTCAAAAATAATTAAAATTTGATGATAACATTGATAACACAACCTATATTCAATATTGACATTACATAATATTGTTCCAATTTTTTTTACACTTGATATAACACATACATTACACATACATAACATTCAATTTGAGATTGACATGCATGAATAATACTAATGATTAATAAGAATTGTTAATCTCGTACAAATTATTTTGCAGTGCCCTAAAGGGTGCATGTACTATTCACATAAGCTAATATTAAGACCCAAGCTGTATACATGTACATGTGAGCAATTAAATAAATATATGTATGATAACTACGGGTGATTTTGCAGGTGATTGGATTAGAAGCAAATGACAGATCTAAGTATGATGCTGTATTCAGAGCGGCCCGCGCTAACAAGTTAAATATTGAAATTCTACCTACAGAACATGCTTGTGCTACATTCAATTTCTTGAATTCTGAAGCCAGGTAATTAAGCAATTGTCACATTCAATGAATTAAAATTAAGATTATTTTAAGTTCGTTTTCCCAATAAATACATTCAAAGTCTAAAACAAATTTTGTTTATACTGACCAGTATGGTAAATTGTACTTGTGCTACATCAATTATCTAGATAAAATATGTGGTAACAAGAACTCTTAATAAAAACTAACAAAAAACACTAGAGAATTACATATCATTCCCATTTCTGCACAGGAAAGTGCATAATAAAATAATAATGTTTAAATGCAGTTTATAAAAATTAAAAAAAAAAACAAGAACTCTTATTGTTCATGCCATTTTAAGACTTTGTATTACATGTGTATGTTTTTCTACATTTGTCTAATTATTATTAACAGGTCATTGAGGCTAAACACCTGAAAATCCCTACTTCTCATTATAGGAATCTTTCTAAATTATTTTTAAGTACCATGTTTTATGTAAGTTCACTTAAAACAATTTTATATTGTTTTAGATGTGTAGCAGCAGCAATGATACCACCAATCAAAGTGGAAATGAATGATGATGATATGCTACAAAGTAATCTGCATTATCAGGATATCTTTAATAAACCCTTAAATTAAATTAGTTATTCTAGTGCTCTTGTTTGTAAATAGATTATAACCAGCCTATTTATACAAAGATTCTCTAATTTATGTTGATTTTATAATTAGTGTTGTTTCATTAATTATGAACAATTTGTCCTAGAGTTGTTTTTAAAATAAAAAGGAGCTTCAAAGGTACCCTATATTTTGGACGTGTTTCTTTACTTTTACATAGATAATATTCTTAGGCTTACTATCAATTATATACAGATGGCAAATAACTTTTGCTTATTCATCCCATCGCACCGCGCCCTTAAGGACAGACGCGTTAATATCGCGTTTGTCCTACCAGCCAGTGTTTGACGGTGAAATAGCCCTCTCAAACACCAGAGGCACCTATTCTCATGTTATTACTAAACCAAAGCTAAATGTCGCATTCGATATCTTTAGAATTGGGGTCTGAAACGCAATGCAGTATGCGCGTACCGACAACGCGCATATTATTTTCTTCGGTTCTCGTTCAACATTGATTAACCTCTCAGTAGTCTATAAATAGAATAATGGAACTTTATATCTTATGAAGTTTTCTAGATATAGTATAGTGAAATGGGTTTAAGTGGTACCAGCGACATCGATGGACGAAATGCTAGCGCCTGTTCGTGGTTATTACCACGTGGACATGTGGGACGTGGTTCGCCAGCGGTGGATGGTTGCTGGCGTGCTGGCGGCGTTGGCGCTGGCCGTGCTGGCGCCTCGGCCTGGCGCGCAAGGAGGCAATCCCCTCCAGCATGCTCTCTCACTAGATCATACGTAGAACGCATTGCACTCGCTCATCTTATGGTACATTTTTAATAAATAAGTTATTTGGTGTGATGTCATGTGTTATATGACTTTAAGTGAATAAAGCTGCACTACACGGTCTTTACTTTTCGCTATTTCATGAAAATGTTATGGATACCTACCATGCTCTTTTCTCCACAAAAACCGTTCGAGAATAGACCGATGATTGCATTAGGAAGGTATGGCATGACATGCGGTGTAACGGCACTTACCTATGCAACCATTATTGTACCTCCCTACTGACAAATTGAATAATTTTTTGGCCTTTTTAATATTCAAGTAGATATATGAAATGAAAGTTACCTACCTAATTTTGTTCCTGCCTTTTGCTGGTTTTTTAGCAATCGTTAGAATTTTGCATCTACCTTTGCTGGTAGAGTTTAGAAAGTAGCTTAGTAGAGCTCATGTAACTACTCTTCGTACTATGCTGCGCTGGCATGCCAGCGCGTAACCTACATAAAATAAATTTGGTAAGCAATCAAATGGCCATTTTTCAATCATCCACATAGGTATCTTATTTTAATAATATTATCTACTTGCACAGGTTTAAAAGGTAGGTACCTAACAAAGAGAAGGAAATTCCTGGATAAAAGCATTTATCTATGTAGAAAGAAGGTGACTATTTGATCCATGACTAGGTAAAGTAAGAGCTCTAAACAAAAATAAAATGTATTTTCATCAAAAAAGTCTGAAATTGCGGTATGGTTTTAAAAAAATGTAAATCAAATCAAATTAACTCATCAACATATTTCAATCTTCAGGAATCCTCAGCTCACAGTATTCCTGGTACCTCCCACAAAGCTACATCTACTTTTGCGCGGGACGCCGCGGGTTGAGGGGCGGGGGTCGATTGCTGCTGGTAGGCTGCGCGCACGCAGCGCTTGTGGCTCCCGCGCTTGCTGTCCTGTTGCTCGCTAGCACTAGCAATGATGTGCATTACACGCTGGTGCAGGGGTTAGTTTTGACTTGATTTTTCTGTCGTCCCATCAAGATACAAAAATTCAAGATATATTAGATTTGACATTTCCAAACAGAATTTTGACACCAACGATACACGACATTTTAAACAGAAAATGTTTAAAATGTCGATACGTATATATCGAAAAAGGTCGATATCATGATCGAGCGTCGTGAGTCAAGAATAGAATTACAACTATGAGCACATGAGGCTGGTTGTTATTTGGAATAAAATATAAAAGCATAGGTCTTCGGCCTTTATGTCAATCCACGAAATATGATGTACCTACCGCATTTTTATGTACCTACCCCTGTGAAACGGGGCTTGTACCTAGTTTAACATTTTTTTTGTACTACAGAGTCCTTATATCATCTGTGGGCAGCGGCTGCGGATGGCTATCTCTGGCGCTATCCAGCGACGCGGCGGCTGCGTCTCTAACCGCGACGTCTTACTTCGTGTCGCTCCTTACCACGCCTCTGGCTATGCTTCTACTGGTTAGGGCGTCCTTTAATTACGTTGTGTAAAGGGGGGAGGGGAGACAAATCTCACCCGATCTCACATAGGGGACAGCCTAACAAATATCACGTAGGTAGGTACCTACCTAACTTCCACGAATATACCTAAGTAGCTCAATTTTTATTGTGTCGTTGATTTTTCAACCTCCTACTCCTAAAAGGAACGAAAACTACGGGAGTGAAAAATAAAAAATAAAATAGAAATAAATCTCACAAGAGTTTAGATTAGGGGGGAGGGCGGTGTCAAGTCAGAAGTTCTCACGAAATCTCACCAAGGGGAGAGGGGGTTCGGAAAGTTGCCAAGTCTGTCCAAAGTTTTTTACTAGAATTATTCCCAAGAATCGGCATAATTAAATTGGTATGGTATGGTAGCTGTACCTCACAGAACTTAAATCAATTTAAAGTTAGTGGCCCCCGGCGAATGGAAAAGTATGCAACCAAAAATTTGACTTTAATATTCGGAATAGCCGCCATCTGTTATTTATTAGGGGAATCCGGGGAACCCTAATTAAAATTACGAGTTAATTGAAATGAATTGATTTGAATGTTGCTAAATAATTATACGCTTATGTAAACAAATCAGATAATAAGCATTTGCCTTATGTTTTAAATTTGTCGTAGTGTGGCCGAGCAGTGCTACCAGCACCAAGCACAATAGCTGTCACGTGCCTACCCGCGCTTGGCGCGTGGTTGGCTGGCGCGGCCTGGACAGCGGGGGCGGGGCCGATGGGCGGGGGGCGTGGCGAGTGGGCGGCTCGGGTCTGTGCTTTAGTGCTGCTGTATATGGAGTGCTGCGAAGGACTGGCGTTAAGGGGAAGCGTGAGGCTGGGAGATTTAATGGCCGTGTTGCTCCTAGGTGAGGAAATACAAATTAATTGGATTAGAAGATTAAAAGTTACTGAATCGACAACATAAGATTGTTTATACAGAAGCAAGCTGGCTTGGTATGGGTGCTGGTGCGTGTTGGGGCTACGCCCGCTGCGGCCTTCTACCGGCTGATGATGCTCGGACACTCGCGTTATGTGCGTTACCTAAAGGAGCACACGTTGGTAAGATCTTTACTGTACACTCTTTAAATAATAAGGGCGCCCTATAACTCTTTTAGCAAAATACTTGTGCTTTGTCAAGTAGCATGTCACTGATGAGTTCAAGACAGCTTTCACACAAAGAAGTTTTAAATAAAGTCTTGCCTAAACAGCATCCATTGCGCGGGTTTGGCAAATTAATTCCTAAAACTCCGAAAGTTTTCATAACATTTGCCATGTTTAGATTTGTCTCATTAAAATATTATAACAGTAAGTTTTCGATTACGTTTATTTTTATCTCCCTATTAAGTTACAAATATGAAAATATCCTGATTACCGTTTAAATTATATTTCTTTATTATGCTAAAATACTTACTGCAACTTAATTGATATACCTTGATAATGATATGTCTTTATTAGGTAAGCTAACATAGAGAAAACTTAATTATACTGTGAAAATTTTATTTCTTTATCAATCTAACATACTGTAAACTTAATTTCGCAGGCTGGCATTCATCTCTATCCTGCATATCGGCGGCCTTAGCGCAGCTGCCGGGTATCTGCCTAGCCCCGGCCCAGGCGCTTCTTCTAGCCGCGATCGCGCCACCAACGCCCTCTGACCAATCAAGAGTAGAACTTAACTAGACTTCTTAACATAGCTGATGAGCATCGAATGATGGTGGAAGGAATTATTGACCAATGGAAAAGGGTAGATTGTTAACATGAGAGTGAAATGAAAACCTTTTTAGATATTTATTTTTTAGGTAGGGGAACTATTTCGGAATCAAAAAAACTGCGTAAGAGGTAACGATCTTGTTGATAAATCATTGACTGAAGATTTTGTTTTCAGACTAGATTTTAAATCTAGATTTTAGATGTTGCAACGTGTCTTTTAAGCTGGAACCTTATCAGTAGCTTAATTGATTTCATTGATATTAAGCAGTTAATAACAACTTTCGTTGCCCATGACGCAAATTGGCAGTTTAAAGCTGTACATACGGTGGAGTGGAACCCTTCGTTAACTTGATGTAAAAAGAACCAATGCTTCAATTGATTGGTCATTCTCTTGTAGATCATTTCAAAAAGACAATTTTTTCATAATCAAAGGGGTGGAACTTGGTCTTTCAGCTATAAAAATACAATTTCTGTAGGTTCAATTAAGTGATGCGATTTAATTATAAGCTGCTTTTATTCTAAGCAAATTTAATCAACGATTTAAGTAGGGTTGTGAAGACTAGGTAGATTTTTGACCAATACAAGTGATAGGTAGTTAGTTAAACGATTTGTAGAATGACTTGTTAAAATACATATTAATAATTTCTTTAGAATATAGAGCACGGCTCTACCAATATAATCAGGCATAGTACCACAGTATACAATGTACACTGTGATAGTACCCAGGGGCCTTAGAGAATGCCTATAGATGTACAAGTTCTTTAAATATTTAAAACTTATTCTAAATTATTTTTTTCAATATCTGCTCACTTTTAGCCTATAGTTAAAGAGTATGTAGTTTGTTTAAGATATTTATTAATCTGAATGTTCTAATTAGTTAAGGAAATGTACCTGATTTATTGATAACTTCAATAAAAACAATGTTTAATTGAATGCATTTATTTCATTAAATATATCACAAACTAATCTAGGTATATTTGTTAAAAACTAACATCATTTATAATAGCTCATTTGTACAAATAATAAGTACAACAGAAAAAATGTACGAGATGGCATTTAGAAATTAGCCTTTGCACAGGAATCACGCATATTTTTTGTTATGTACATAAGTGCGTAAGCCCTCGCACTTGGGGAAATAATCTCTTAGAAATTTAATAATACCCCGAAAATTTTCGATTTTGGCGGGACTTGAACCCGCGACATTCCCTTAGTACGGAACGCGCTAACCGACTGCGCTACGAAATCACTAACCGAGTCGAAAATCTTTGGGAGTTTTTCGTACTCTACGCGCTTTTAGCGCCACCTACTCGTATATAGGAAACATAGATCAAACTTATATTGTAAAAGCGAATATACTGAACTGATCGTGCTGAAATTTGCAAACAGCTAGTTCTAGTCCTGGAATAAAGCATAGGCTACTTATTACCCCATAAATCATTTCCCATGGTATATAAATTACCTTGTAACGTTTCATAGAAACAGTGCATGCGAAACCGCGGGCCGAATCTAGTATACCTCATCCTTGCACAAATAAACGGTTTATTCTCAAAAAGACAGATATACAGGTGCACACATTATTTTATATTCATACATCCATTATGTAAAATAGATGCCTACTTAGTTATAAAACTACTCAGTACATAAAATACTTACTCTAACATAATCACAGACAATATTTTTACATTTAAACCTAGTCATGAACACAAGCCCTCCGAAGTATTCTAGTAATAAAGAAACACGAATAGGTCAATAAACAACTCTTAAATGGGTACCTATTGACTTTCAAAACCCAGGCACAAAAACGTTCAAATTCAAACAATGACAACGAAATCAAAGGCTAATTTAAACTTACATTAGAATACGAAATTGCCTGGTTTGGGCTGCCAAAAAAGCTTTTTACTGTGCCGTTTAAAAAAAAATTGTTGCCATAGACAATGATGAGAGCTGTATGAAACTCAAATTTCAAAAATCTGAATATAAATTAACAGATAATGATGTCGTCGTTTCTTTTATGAAAATTGACATTCCACTTTTGTGCAGCGCCAACTAGTGTCAAAATAAAAAGGGAATTATTAAAGATTACATTGAAAATCCCTCATTATCATTAAAACTGACATAATATTTTATTGACAAACTTATAAACGCTACATTACTACAGTACATATTTATGAAATCAATCCGTGTATATCGTGTACCTACTATGAATAGTGAGGAACATCAGGTAAAAAGGCACTCGATCAACAAACTGCCTTTCATATTTATGATCTATACACAATCTTATTAAAGGATATTTAGCTACAATGCTAAATAACATCGAAAAGTTAACTATAACGAAGTTTCGTGGACATTAATCACATAACCTAAAGTTTTTGTCCAACCTAAAAACCGAACCTAAACCTAAAAATTTCCTGCGAAAATTTTGATATAGCTATCATATAACCACCTTTCCCCTTGTTCACTTTGAAGAAATCACTATAAGCGATAAGGGCGGCAATTCCATTGCCATTCTATAGGATAAGTTAAAATAATTGCCGAACGTTTTTCACATAACGTACCTAATGTTTATCCAACCTCAAAATTTCCTTCCGAAAATTTTAATATAGCTATCATATTCTATGATCTCCGCCTTAGTCTCCTGGAAGAAATGGTAGTCTTATCTCTATAAGCGATAAGACCGCCAACTCCATTGCCATAGGATAACTTAAATTAATGACAGAATGTTTTTTATAAGGCTATGTAACAAAGTATTATCTATCATATTTGGCAAGTCACCTATACCTACAGAAGGTAAATCTATTCGCTATCTACGATGCTAAGGTCTGAGCCCCCGCTGTCGCCCTGTTGTTTCAAAAGCTCCAAGTAGAGACCTCGCTTCGCCACCAGTTCATCATGAGACCCGCTTTCTGCCACCACGCCTGGAAAAACAAGGTAAAGTTTAATAGAAATATTTCTTTAGAACAACAACTAATATTTCTTAGAGAACAATTACAGATATAATGAAAGCGTTTGACACCGTATCTAAATAAAAAAAAAATAGTTTGGAGCAATTGCTCCTAGCGATAAGACCGCCCTTTGTATTTCTACTTTGCAAAAATATCCTTTTAGGGTAACAGGACATTCGCGCGAAAGACATTTGCGCGAGTGGACACTAGCGCGAAAAAAATCACAAAAACCCTAATATCTCTCAAAATATAGAGAGCTGCGTATTTCACCACTGTGTAATTATATTTTCTTTCTTTTGATATCTTACCTTCCCTACACCTCCCAATTCCCTAAATATAATGATAATTAAAATGCCCGATATAATATAATATAACACAATAGTTATATAATATAATAGTTAAGCTACCTGTAGGTTATTTGCAACAGTCTGCAATTAGCTTAATTGTTTCAATTGTAAATACTAGCTTTAATTTAGATAGATATTTTTTTTTTGTTAATAATGGCTTTTTTGCCGTTAAGTTTTAGATATACCTATAACACATATTGAAGTTACCTTTATCTATAACGCAGATAGTGTGAGCGTGCCTCACTGTAGCCAGCCTGTGCGCGATAATAATGGTTGATCGGTCTTTGGATGCCACTTCTAACGCTGCTTGTACTACCTGCACACAAAAATAACACTTTAATCATGTGGGTCCATTTAACACTCAAATTATGTAGGTACGTATAAAATACTTAATTAGGGTAACTTTTTAACACTTTAATTATGTGGGTATGTATATAACACTTTAATTAGGAGGGTACATTTATGACACTTTAATTAAATTTCCAGTAGTATGACTCCTTTCGTATTTCTGAGATGGACTGTTTGAGGTACTATAAAGAAATTAGTAACTACAACGAGGATAGATAAACATACTATCTATTAGACGACCTTTGTGGCGCTGTGGGCGAAGGTCCACGCTTAGGAACCACGCGTAAGCGCGCAGTAAATAAACAAATACCTTTTCACTTGTAGCATCTAGTGCAGAGGTAGCCTCATCAAGTAACAGCACGCGTGGATTCCTTACGAGGGCTCTCGCTATAGCAACCCTCTGCTTTTGGCCACCAGACAGCGCTGTGCCGCCTTGACCCAGCACTGTGTCGTAACCCTGTAGGTACATAAATCAATTATTATGAATTCATCGCATACGTGGAGAAATAATACTTTCGCATCCAATGCTAACCCAAAGATATGGTTATATTTATTTTACCTACATGATTATAAACCCAAAACTCATGTAAAATTGTATCCAGAACTCTCTGTTCAGTGTTGATAATTATAATATTTAATTTATCCTTACCTACGGTTGTCTACATATTTATGGTGTATTAATATATTTTTAGGCATTGTTGAGATAAGGTTGGTTAAATGTTTAACATAAAAAAAACTCAAGTAGGTTATAATATAATATACACAAATAACAGGCGAGCATTGTATTAATTTGTATTTGACACAACATTGACAAAACATTGTATTAAAATAAAGTTTATAATGTTTATAGGCATGAATTCATCAACATTGACACTTTTGAAAAGCGTCCCCCAGGCAGGTATTTTCTGTCAAAATGTGTCATTCTGACACGGTACCATTGTTATGATGATGAAGCGATTAATATAGTGGAAAAGTGATTGTGGAATTAGAGTCCAGATATGCTTCAGTTATTGTGCTTACCATCGGCAAAGAGACGATAAAGTTATGCACGTTCGCCTGTTTAGCAGCATCTACAATCTCTTCCATCGGCACAGATCTTGCGTTGTCACCATACGCGATGTTGTCGCGAAGGGAGCGCTCGAACAACGAAGGTTCTTGCGATACTAGGCCGAGTTGAGCGCGCAGCTGTGTTAGGGTTAACGAGCGGCGAATATCGCGCTTGTCTAGCTCCTGTAAATAAATAAAATAAATGAATAATGCTGGACAATACACACAGCATTAGCTAGCCCCAAGCTAAGCAGAGCTTGTGTTGTGGGTAGTAGATGACTGATGTACATAATAAAATATTATTACATTATATAGATATTTTTATAAATAAATCTTTGGGTTAATTTCTAAAGAAACAAGGCAAGTACAGGTACTGGTGATTTAACTTCTATTTATTTATCTTTACTAATACTGTAAAGTCTTGGATTGTTTCTTTGTTTGAATAGGCCCCGAAACTAAGGGACCGATTTGAACAGATTTATAATTTTAGATTAATGACAGGGATATCAAATACAGCGATGCAATACAGCCAGCGTCGTGGCGGCAACGCTTCCAGCTGTTATTGCTATGTTGAAATATTGAAATTTTTGAGGTTTCTTCTCGTAACGGAAAGAACAAACATTTCTACTACTTAAAATAAATGGATAGACATCTTAGAATACACATCTTCAATATACAACTGTTAGAATACACAGTCAACATACCACAGTCCCTTCGCTGGGGTCATAGTTCCTCAACAGAAGCTGCATCAGCGTGGATTTCCCGCAGCCGCTAGGTCCGACCAGCGCCAACGTCTTCCCCGCTTCCAGCTTCACGGACAAACCTCTGAGGATGGCAGCTTTAGGCCGCGATGGGTAGTGGAATGTTACGTTTGAGTAGGATACTTCGCCGGTGCAAGTCTGAGAACAATTTTTTATACATAAATAATGGCAGAAAATACAAATAACATAAGTATTACTGGGAAATAAATAATAATAAATAAATAATGCCGAACAATCTACACAGCTTCAAGTACAGGGCTTGGGATGACATAGGAAACTAGCTAACCGAGTGTTTCGCTTGATTATTTTACGATTATAGCTAATAATCGTAAAATAATCGGACAGTTAGTTTGGATAGATTTTTCAAGTTTACCTAGACTTGCCACAGCACAGGTTACTCAAATCATTATCAGATGATCTCAGTAACCTGTGACAAGTTATCAAAAGCCTAAGACTCACCCAATCGCCTTGTTCTGTCGCAGTGGGTTCAGTGACCACCTTGGGTTCTCTAGCCAGAGCCGCCAGTATCCTCGAGGCGGAGCGTCGCGCGGCAGCAAACGACGGCGCGAATGACAGCGCCGCGGCCAGCATCCAAGCGCCGTAGATTAAAGCTTCTGATACTCTGTAAGATGAGATAAGATTGATAAGAGCAGGTTGAAAGCGATACTATTCAACCCTATGGATAATCGTTTTCAATAACTGACAGGCGCCAAGGACACAATATATTTTTCATTAATCTTACTCGGTAAGTTGGTCTGAAGTTGCCTGAGGAGCGGGTTGAAAGTGATACTTTTCTACCCTATGGATAATCGTTTTCAGTTACTGACAGGCGCCAAGGACACAATACTTTTCATTACTCTTACTCGGTAAGTTGGTCTGAAGTTGCCTGAGGAGCGGGTTGAAAGTGATACTTTTCTACCCTATGGATAATCGTTTTCAATAACTGACATACGCCAAGGACACAATATATTTTTCATTAATCTTACTCGGTAAGTTGGTCTGAAGTTGCATGAGGAGCGGGTTGAAAGTGATACTTTTCTACCCTATGGATAATCGTTTTCTGTTACTGACAGGCGCCAAGGACACAATTTGTTCATTAATCTTACTCGGTAAGTTGGTCTGAAGTTGCCTGAGGAGCGGGTTGAAAGTGATACTTTTCAACCCTATGGATAATCGTTTTCAACTGACATCTATCACATTAAGATACGTTTATTCGGCTCCACGAGAACAGCACAGACGTTAATTAATAATAATAATATTCTCTAATAGTACTTCCTTACTATTCTCTGCTAAATAAATAAAAAAATAAGATATACATAGGTATGATTTAGAGTAACATGAGGAGTAGTTTAAGGCAGGAGAGAACTCAACCTACTAAATTCCGTAGTTAAAATACATACATAAAATTAAATACACAAATAAGCATTAAGCATCCTTATAGACAAGACCAAGTTAGGGATGAGATAGCCATGCGCTAGTAGCACATACACCGCGTATGCTATCGTAGGCGCCAAGGACACATTATACTTTTCATTAATCTTACTCGGAAAACAACCGGTGTTTGGTACTTACAGAATAGCATATTCATACGGCAAGTCCTCTCTAGCGATCAGATATCCGCCGTACGCGAGTGAAATGGCGTATCCAGTGGTAGGTGCGCATAGACACAAACCATAGACAAACGGACGGACACGCCTCGCGTTCGCAGCTTTAGAGTCTGCCTCACGCAGAGCCGCCTCATAACGTTCTGCTAGTATTTTTTCTACGCCTGAAAATATATTAAACATTCAGTTAATGTGATAATTAGGAAATAATTTATATAAACAATTAATTAATAATAAATAATGTTGGACAATCGACACATCATCATGTAGCCCCAAGCCAAGCAGAGCTTGTATTATGGGTATTACTCTAATAAATACAATATTACAAAGATAGATATTTCTTACTATACATAGAAAACGACCAGAACACCCGAAACAAACATTTTGTCCCGAGGCACAAATCAAATCCGCAAACTATGGACCTTCGCCCACCGCACAACAGCAGTCTTCACTTAGATTATTATCTTTAAAAACCTTTTTATTATAAAAAAAAATATGTGCGTGTTAATTTGGCATTTTTTCTTTACTCTGGCAGCAGCAACAGTACTATGCGGGTCAAATTGTCGTCCGAATCCACAGATTTTTTGTTTACTCTGGCTCCTTTCTAAACACACTATTTAGATACCATAGAACTATGTACGTCATATTGTAGTCCGGATCGAAATGCCTTTACATTGCCTGTCTATAGACAGACGAGGTTATTGCAGGCCAGGCATATAATTTGTTAGGAAAATAAGCGAACTGCTTTTGGTTACGTGTAGCAACAGTTCGGTGGTCACTTTTTCTGTGTTGTAGGTAAACGAAATTTTGTAAAAATATAACACAACTTTTTTTTCATAGTAATCTTTGCCCAGCAGTGGGACAATCAACAACGTACCTAGACTCTGCACAGTGCGTATGTTGAGGCAGGTCTCGGTAGCTAGTTTCGCGGCTTGTTCAAGTGCGCGTCTCTCGCGAACTTCCGTCCGCTGCATCACCCAGCCTTCTAGGTAGATACCCCCCATCACCTGTAATCAAGTATCATGTTAAAATACACGGGTATAAATAAATAAAACAAATAAATAATGCCGGACAATCCACACAGCTTGAAGACAATAATACCTTTATTGCACCTTATGAAACAGTATAAAAACAAACAGTAACTACTACTTACATAAATCTAATGTGGTCAGCATCATCTAGACTAGACCCAAACAGTAGGTATTATGTAATCTGTGCTCAAACTAAGCAGGGCTTGTGTTATGGGTACTAGATAAGTGATATACATAATACAATATTATTGCATATACAAGGTGTAACAAAATATGTGTACTAAGCCGAAGGGGGAGGTTTCAGACCCCAATGGTGATCAGTTGTGGGGGGTAGAAAATTAAAAATTCCTATTTTAATTATACTATTTTTTTTATTTTTTTCCCCTCTTTTATTTCCTTATCTGGGTAGCCTATACATACCTACTACCACTGCCGTTAGGTAGGTATTTATCTTCGTAGAGTTCAGCTATGGCAGGGCGGGAGACTACCTAATCTATCTATCTACCTATCTATTACTCTACATCTATGCCCATACTGACGTCACTGTCACAGGTACAAGAAAACGCTGCCTTTAGGGTTGTCACTTCGTAAAAAATCAGCTGTCCATGTTGAAACTTTGATGCAGTTTTTTCCAAAATACCGATCGAAATTCGAAAAGTCGTGGAACAAAAGTTGGTCCCCTGGGGGGTGGAAATTCACCCCCTTTCGCTTAGTACACATATTTTGTTACACCGTGTATAGATATTTTTAGTATACATAGAAAACGACTAGAACACCCTGAACATCTGCAGATCAGGATTCGACCCGCAACCTCCTGCGTCGCAACTAGACCTTTACCACGCCATAGAGATCGTCTATTTTACTTACACAAGGCACGCTTAGCAGACTCACGAGCGTCATCTTCCAAGAATAGAACATAGCGAGACCGACTCCCAGCACCATTGTACTGATGCCTTGCAGCGTCGTGCCTAGACGCGTACCTAGAACAAAACAAATATATTTATTATTATTATTATTATTTATAAATGCTCAGGGAACTTCACGTACCTACGAACAAAATAAATATACTTATTTCATTGTGCATAGTATTTATTTATAAAATGTTCAACGAATTTTAAAGCTATCTTTATGAATTAGCTGTAAAGGAATTATTGTTCTGAAAGCTTCTTTAAAAACATTCGGACAAAGTAACTGATAGTTATTAGGCGAATGAAACGTCGGTGTTCTTCTACACAAAATAGGTTCGTAGATAACCTGCCAACATTCGCTCGTCAAACTTAGGTGCAAAACATTGTTCAAATCCGAGCATCGAAAACGTAATAGTACATTGTTGCCCTAGGGTTGGAAGTAACTTATTTAGTCCCGAGACGTTCGAATAAAGATCAAATTGCCGCATTCCCTTTTTTTTTTCTTTAGCATCAGCCATTACTTTCACATTCTACCATTATCTATAAAATCCAACGTGAGCTGTCAGTTGAAAACGATTCTCCCAATGTTGAAAAGTATCACTTTCGACCCGCTGTCCAGGCAACTTCAGACATACTTTCTGAGGACGAGTAATGAACAGTAAATTACCAGTAGCTCCTTGTACTGCGGCGCAGTCGGTAGCTAGTCTCGCGCACAGGGCTCCGGTCGAGTTGGACGGCTCATCGAACCACGATTGTTCCTGAAGATAAAACGACACGATTTTCAGATTTCAGATATCAATAACTTTATTTATTTAAGCTTACACAATAAGCACTTAGACAAATCAAGAGTCATACAGTCAGTTATTATAAAAATATTAAATAAGTTGTTATTGATTTCTCTTCATTTAATTTTTTTGTCAACTAGTGGAAAAAGTGAAAAAGAAACCTCTAGTACACTCATATATAACTTACGTGTCTAATACATGTATGTTTTGCCTATCTAAATCAAAGTTTAATTTGATATAGATACATGTCAATGATTATTTAAATATGTAGGTTCCTAAACCTAAACCACCACATTAAATTTCTTACATGCTATTATCGGTGTGGAATGGCGCGACTTCTGGCCAAGCATTAACATCATTAATGTAATCGACCCATCTTCATAAAATCATCATCATCATCATCATCATCATCACCAGCCTATAATAGTCCACTTCTGGACATAGGCCTCCCCTAATGAGCGCCATAGATGGCATCATTATTTGGGGGTTATTGCCCATAATCCCCACGCAAAAAAAAATTCTTCATAAAAAAAATATCATCAATGTCAACTCAATCAATCCATCTTCATCATTGGACACTAAATTATATATTATTTCTTCTATTCAAGAATGACACGTTGAATTCCCTTACCTGTCTCAGAAAGTTGCGGAAGGTAGTCTCCCTAAGCCTATGGGTGAGCCTAGCGCCGGCGAGGTTGAAGCACCAGGTCTGCAGAAACGTGACCAGCCCACACAGCGCCGCTACGCCAGCGAACAGACCGGCGTACAATTCCGCGGAACGCAGTACTTCCGCGTCGTCTGAGAACGCGAACATCTGAACAAATAATGCTACTGTGGTTAATAAAAAATCATTGGTAAAAGATAGATAATAATTTTATTTGGTCCACAAATAGACAGCATACAAACATAGTAAAATAAAGTAAACTTCACTAAATAGTATAAAACAAAGTCGCTTTCTCTGTCCCCATATCCCTATGTATGCCTTAATCTTTAAAACTACGCAACGGATTTTGATGCACTTTTTTTAATAGATAGAGTGATTCAAGTGGAATATTTTGTAACAGCATTGCAGCAGGGCCGTGTGGTACCGGCATAGAATTTCACCACCCCAACTCTTCCCGTGGGTGTCTTAAGAGGCGACTAAGGGAAACACAGCGGGGGGCGGGCAGCAGCGCCTTCTGCAGAACTGCGATCCCCAACCCGCATGCCCAGCGTGGGGATTATGGGCAATAACCCCCAAATAATGATGCCATCTATGGCGCTCATTAGGGGAGGCCTATGTCCAGCAGTGGACTATTATAGGCTGGTGATGTTGATGTTGTTGATTGCACCCGTGCGAAACCGGAGCGGGTCGCTAGTACACAATAAATACCTCTAAGTTAGGTGTCATTAGTGAGTACAATATTACAACCAGGTCACTTATTCTAGAAATAATAGAACAAAAATCTTAACAAAGAGAACCTAGGTATGTAAGAATCTATATCTATACTAATATTATAAAGAGGAAAGATTTGATTGTTTGTTTGTTTGTATGTTTGTTTGTTTGTTTGTTTGAATTGAATAGGCTCCGAAACTACTGGACCGAGTTAAAAAATTCTTTCACCATTAGAATCCTTAATTTTCCGTGATGAACATAGGCTATATAATATTTTCAAAAAAGTTAGGGATCCGCATGAAAAATTCAATAATTGAACCGTGGGCTGTATATTCAACCTCTTTTTCTATTATGGCGCGTCAGAATAGAAAAAGAGGTTGTATAGCGCACGGTGCTTGCTTTTTCTCTACGGCCAGTGTCAGTTTGGAATGTCGAGTCAATGTCAAAAACCCCAATGCTGTTAAAAAAAGTAAAGATCCGTATGAAAACTGTGAAACCCATCGTTTTAGTGTGTATAATTTCTGAAATTTTGGTTTAATACCCGTGCGAAGCCGGGGCGGACCGCTAGTTTATAATAAACTAGCAGCCCGCCCCGGCTTCGCACGGGTATTTTAAAGAATTTTAAGTTCTTACACACACACACACGTTAGATAAGGTACTTTATTATTGAAGTTTTCATAAGGATCACTAACTTTAAAAATATTCTATAGCCCATCTATAGCCTATGATTATCATTCTAATGATGATTTTTTTTTCCAAAAAGGTCTAGTAGTTTCAGAACCTATTCAATTCAAACCACAAACAAACAATAAAATCTTTCTTTTTTAAAATTGTACCTTTACCTCCTTTACTTATATAAAGACTTTTCTCTCGCACCGCTATATCGCCTACATCAGCATGGTTCCAATCTTGAAGTTTTTATATTTTTTGACATTGAGTTTCCTCTCGCACCCTCTCGCACCCCAGTAACGAATTGTGATGTCTATGGCAATCCATAACTGACACTGGCGGAATCGTCGTAGCAAAAGCGGTGCCATAAAAAAAGAAGTTGAAGTTGAGTCACAGCCAAGTCACAGCAAAAGCGAGCAGCGCGAAAAAAGAAAAAATAAAAGAAGTTGATGTATAGCGCTATGGTTTTATTATTGAAGTTTTTATACTCTATTCTCTAACTTTTTTGAAAATATTTTATAGCCTATGTTCATCACGGAAATTTTAGGATTCTTATGGTGGAAGAATTTTTCAAATTGGTCCAGTAGTTTCGGAGCCTATTCAATTCAAACAAACAAACAAACAATCAAATCTTTCCTCTTTATAATATTAGTATAGATTAGGTAAACTATAAACCTAAAATAATGCAACTGTGGTTAATAAAGAATCATTGGTACAGAAACTTGAACTACAGAAATCTGAATAATAGTGCCTTATTATTCTTTCTGTGGTTAGAACAGTGTTCGGGAAACTTCGGGAGGCTCCGCTATCCGAGGAATCCCGAACATTGCGTTGATTTTGTAAACTTCGGGGCGCTTGTAGCACCTATTTTACTCAGATTTAAGTAGTGTATTCAAATCATAATTTAAGTCTATTCAAATAATCAAGCTTGTAAACCTAGTATGATCTACACTTACCCCATACAACTTAGAGAATAGATAAGCGAACGCTGGCATGGTAGCGCCTATAGTGAAAGAAGCGACACCTCCAATAATGAGCAGACCCCACTCAGGTTTGTGCAGACGCGCCAGTTGCAAAGCAGTGGCACCGCTTTCCTTCTTTTCTTCCTCTATTGGTGATTCTTCCTGTGGAAATATTATAATGTAAAAATATTTAACCAATTATGAATTGATAGTTAACTTCTTTCAATGTAGGTAGCTGTAATCTTGGAAACTAAATAAATCCCAAGAATTTTCGATTTCGGCGGGACTTGAACCCACGATCTTTCCTCAGTACGGGATGTATCTGGGTTATTTATTTTGTTATTAATGATTGAGTATTTTATTTTAAAAATGTTTTTTTTCGCAATGTGTTTTAAAAGCGGAAACTAAAACGAAAACCCTTCTTTCTTCTTTATTAGTTTTTCCCTTTTCGTAACTATTCTCAGATATCTCGGTTAAGCTCGCTTTTGCAATTTTTTTTACATCTTAATGTTTTTTTTTATTTAATCGTGCAATTAAGAATTAAATAATAAAAAAAATTAACTAGATCAAAAGGGTGTTTACGTCTATTAACAATTCTGGTTCGGAGGACAACGCAACTGGGGCTCGCATGCCGCTAGCCCGCCACGCCGCCGCTACGTGCTTTGAACCTGTTAACAAAATAACACAATACTATAATTTTTTTTAAATCTACGCTATCTGAACACTTAGTTATTATTACTATTAATATTTAAAAAAGGGAAATAAACGCGATAAATACCCGTTAAAATAGTACTAATAATTAAAACTATAAAAGACAATTAAAGTATTTATTTAACTGTCATAATTACGTCTACCCGTACACTTAATGTTCCTTCTATTTTTCAGTAAATAGGTACGAGAACTAATCTAAAATTTTACAATATTGCATATAGGCATAAATGCAATATTGTAAAATTTTAGATTAGTTCTCAGGCAAGTGGATGTAATGTTGTATAAGAGAAATAAATGTCTTCATCATGATTTTGTTTTATATGTTTTTTTTATTTGGAAAACAACAGCTTGTTTATCATTTATGTGTAATGGTTGGAACCTATAGGTAACTAAAAAGTCTATTAATTTCGCTTATGAGAAAACAATTTGCATTATGTAATGTATCCTTATAAAATAAAAGGCAATATAGCTGTTAAAAAAACCAATATAGGTATTTACCTAAATATATTAGATACGATTATAAACAATTAGGCTAACGTTGAAGACAGGCGCCGTAGAAATGCAATATGGCAAAACATTTAGAATTAAATTAAAAATCAGAATATGAAAAAAATATCAGATATGTATTTTGATGAAACATTCGTCATATTGGTTTTGTCCGTATGAAATGTAAAAATAAAATGAAATGTAAAAATGAAATGTAAAAGTATCGCTTGATAATAAATACAACATGTCATTGTACGTTCACATGCGCGCCGTGCAGCCCGGCGGGCTGCCTGGCGGGCTGCCTGCCGGGCTGCGCGGCATGCAGCCCGTCCCGGGCCGGCGACAATTCAAGCTGTTCACATGCGCGCCGTGCAGCCCGGCGGGCTGCCTGGCAGGCTGCCTGGCGGGCTGCGCGGCAGTGTTGTTCCAAGTAAAATTTAGGGTGGCCGTATCTTAACCAAAAAATTGCCGTATTTAGGTCAAAATTTAAAAAACGGGCCGTATATTCAAGTTTTTATATTTTTTTTACAAATTACGCTAATTTGCCTCTATAAAATCCTGCAAATTACTAAAAACGACGGATTACAGCGTAAAGGAAGAAAACATTTAAAAAAATAACATAAATTCACATAACACACAACAAAACGTGCCATGTGCCATGGATTATTGGCAAGAGAAGCGATTCATCATTGTTTCCTATACTTATGTTTGCTTAGTAGTTAATGATCTGTTTTTTTTTTGTTTACTATCTCTCATTTTTACAATTCAGCCAATATAACTTTAAACTAATTAACTGAAAATTTAAGCAATAATTGTGGAAATAAGTTCAAAGTCTACAAATGAATGGGCCGTCGTCGTAAGATAAGTGTTGTAACTAGAAACAATACTTTAATTACACATCCTAGAACAATACAACATCCTAAGTGTCAAAATTAAAACACTAGTAAGGTACATACGTGCCGTCTCATTTTATCAGGTTACTTTATGACTACCTGCCTACAGTGGAAACCCTTTGCAAGAAAGAAGCCAGTTAAGAAAGAAGCGGTTGCGGTTTTTATTAAATTTACTGCCAAAAAATTCTTTCCATGTTTGATGATGGGGTAGAGAAAAAATGTGATATAGGTACAAACGAAGTTACCATTCCGAACAAATGTGTCCCGTCATCACCTTTTATATGTGCCACATCCGCCCAGAAAATCACAGGATCATCTTGAAACTCATTAATTTCTTTAAAAAAAAGCTTTTGCAAATAGAATCTATATCTTTTTATATACTATTTTTATTACAGAGTAACACAGACCAGCCGGGGAATCCCCATTGTCAGTCACACAATTCGTTCAAAAGTGCATATTGTAAAAAAAGAGCCGTGTTACCATTACCACAAATCATATTTAATTGTAAACTTCAAATTAATCAAAAAATCGGTAGACATTCGTCCCAAATCTGTATTTCGGTAAACGAGTGTCAATATCGGTAAATCTACCGAAAAATCGGTAGGTTTTGGAACGCTGGACTGACTGCCCGCGCCGCGCGCCGCGCGCCGCCGCGCGCGTGTGAACAGTGACCGGGCGCCCGCACATTCATCCTTTGAACTTTGCCAAAAAACCGACACTCGCACGGTTCGCGGCATTCACGTTCACGGGCGCGTTTACGGGCTCGGGCGTACTGTTCACACGCGCGTGAACGTGAACGTGCACGTTGAATGTCGAGTTGAACGCGCGCATGTGAACATAGCATCAGGTTGTATTATCAAGCGATACTTCACCTTGATTGTCATTGAAATCTATAGTTCACGTCACGTAAAAAGAACGCTGGCCTTGAACCTGCGCAGAAGTCGATTTCTAGGTCTGTTTGGTGGTAAGCGGTGGTGCGCGGGGCGGGCGGGTCACGCGGCGCATGCGTGCCGGTGCGCTATTGGTTCGTCAGTTGACATTTGCTTTCAAAGTTGTGTTAATGTCACTTTTCTCGTCAAAATACTGTCGCGCACAAAAGTTTACGAAAAGGTTTTAAAAGAAAAAATATTTTTGAAGAATATTGTTTTATGAAATGAGAGGCAGATAATAATGCCTTTGATATTTTAATAGGAGCGTCGCGTCGTCATCTTGTTCTCGCGTCACCCAAGACGACCTAATGAATAGATTTGCTACATTATTTTTTTTTTGTAATTAGATTAAACATTCTAACCTGAACCGAAAATGTCTTTAATTTTATCTAACTGTTTCTAATAACCAATACGATATATTAGTTAAAAATAGGCTTAGCAAATTAGCATACTGTCGTGCGCGAGTGTACCCATGCGCGAACATACCCCTTCCTCTTTCTTCCAGCGTTCTTTTTACGTGACGCGAGCTATACCATTGATTTAATATTATTTATCAAAATCATTGGAGTAGTTTGACACTACGAACGAACGATCATTCGTAAAAAAAACACAAAATACCTATACGCTTTTTTGAAGCACAAAAGATTTGGCGATTTCTTCCCCTTTAACATTGACATTATAAAATGCTTAGTAGTGTTGGTATTATTAAATAATTTTAGTACTTAAATAATATAATTTTAAGCTACAAATTTATATCTTATCTTACCTCTGACTGTACTGCTAGCCGACCTTTGAAAAGGTTCTTCTGTAGGCGCTAGCAATTCATCGTCATCATTCTCCTGTAATAGCGCGGTTAAACTTCTGCAAATAAACGGTGAAAACGCTATGCTATAACTAGTGTACAGAAATTGGGGCGCTTATTTACCTAAAGTTGGCGTTTAAGAAAACAAAGTGTCAGCGCTATTAGTTTAGATCAGCCTAATGCCTTAATTAGGTGTATTCAGGCATATCATCATCATCATCAGCCTATAATAGTCCATTGCTGGACATAATATGGGAAGCATATTATGCTTCCCATAATGAGCGCCATAGATATATAGGTACTCGTTAAATCCTTGTCCATCAAAGGTGTACCGTCTTTAGGTACAACTGCTTCGTATCCATCCCAAGGTTGTCTGGAAGAGATCGCTCTCAGCGATAAGGCGGCCCATTGTGCAACTTTGTAAAGTGTGTATTTTTTACTTTGGTGTGCAATAAAGTATTTTGATGCAGTGTGGGTTGTGCAGCATTACCTATTAGACATATCCTGCTGCAGCAGATTCCAGTAAAGCCCTTGCTTCGCGACCAGCTCTGAATGCGAGCCCTGTTCCATAGCAGACCCTTGTTCTACGTAGACGATGCGAGTCGCGTTCACTACTGTTGATAATCTGGGGAGATTCGTTTTATACAATTAATGGAAAAAATACGCTCGAATGCCTATACTGATGGAAGAAAGTTTAGATTTTTCTACCTAGGTATAGGTATTTCTAGGTATATGCGGGTGGATACGGTATCTAGCATAACCTTTACCGGTTTCTAGGATACCTTAGTGAATAGGGTATCTATGTACCTATCTATATTCAGTGGGTCAAGGCATACTAAGCGACCAAACGCAATCGACAGATGCTTGCTACGCTCGCCTCAACATTGGCATGTCGTCACGTCAGCAACATTCCAGTGCTACGAGCGAAGCGAGTCGCGCTGTGCTCTAACACGCAACAGACGTTTCACGTTCGTATCCAAACATTCGAAATATTATTTCTTTAAAAAAATAACAATATGTAAAAACATTAATTTTAAAAGGAAAAAAACGGTGAACTAGGAAATTGTAGCTTCATGCTGGAAATGTTCCAACACCTTAAGCTCGTATTTATAAGGGATGAAACGTTGGTGTTCTTCCAACACAAAATAACTTACTAACCCGCAAACATTCATAATGATTTCGTCTACCTACGATATTTTTTTATAGTTAAAAGTAGGTACCTGTGTGATACTACGAGAGTGGTGCGCCCTCGACTGGCGGCATCGAGCGCTGCCTGCACCTGTCTCTCTGCCGCGGGGTCCAACGCCGACGTGGGCTCATCTAACAGCAGTATAGCGGGGTTCCGGAGTACTGCTCTTGCGATGGCTATGCGTTGCTTTTGACCCCCCGAGAGAGCGGCGCCGCGCTCGCCGAGAACCGTTTCGTAGCCCTGTGAAGTTTTAAAGCTCAGTTTTATGTTGCGTTTACCTTAATTCTTAAATAATATAACACAACGTACACGTTGTTGTTATATTGTCTCTCGTTAGGTGAGGGGCCATGTCCAGCAGTGGACTGATACAGGCTGACGATGACGATGACATGTTGTGTTATATTATTGAAGTTTTCATACGGATCCCTAATATTTTTGAAAATATTATGTAGCCTATATTCATCAGTGAAAGAATTTTTTAAAAGGTCCAGTAGTTTCGGAGCCTATACAAACTATCCAATCCTCATATCATATTAAGATAAGATAATAAGATAAGATAATTATGCTTTACTCTCAAAAAATTATACTAAAACAATATAAAAATAAATTAAAATATTATACTTTAATTATAATAATTAAAGTACTTCAACTTCTTTTTTATTTACTCAAGTGTAACTTACTGCCTAGCAATATTAATTATATCTCCTTCTACCCTCAAAAGACTGACTTGATCACTTTAGGGTACCACAGTGATCAAGAACGGGAAAGGCAGTGTTTATGGCCTCAGATTATAAGGACTACTTACTTTAGGCAGTTTCATAATAAATTGATGCGCGTTCGCCGTCTTAGCAGCCGCTTTGAGGCGTTCCTCGCTGATTTCGCCCACACCGAGCGTAATGTTGTCCCGGATTGTGCCGCTGAATAGAACTGGCTCTTGGCCGACCACACCTAGAAGATATTTCATGGTTTAAATCTTATCAGGATTTAAGATGTTCTTATGTAGATAGATTACTTATATAGATACCTATTATAAATAGATTATATATTATAAATAAATAAATTATAGATAGATAGATAGACTCTCAATATCTGCATCTAAATATTTACTAACGTAGCTAGATTATCAAAATTATTCTTTGAAAAAAGGCCTAAAAATATCAGATCATCTAGACGACAAAAAAGTTGACGACTTTTGCTTTCGAACTGCAACTCGAAAACTAACAATCTAACAAGGTAAAGGTTTCTTGTTCGCTACTTTACAATGAAACAAAGTGATCACTTCATTTCCCAGTATTACTAATTTAATTTGTATTATATGACGTCTCCAAGAGTCCTGTAACATCTAAAGGAAATGAAGCACTTGAATTTTGATTTTGAGCGTTGAGTTGTAAGGTCTAAAGGAAATAAAGCACTTCGAATTTATTTTGAGCTGTAAGTTAAGGAACTGTTCCTTTTATTTATTGAAACTTATAGCTCAAAATCAAAATCGAAAGCGTAAACTCACCGATACTAGTCCTAAAGTGATGTAAGTTCAGTTCATTGAGCCGATGTCCGTCCACGAACACATTCCCCGCATCAGGCTCGTACATCCTCTGCAAGAGCTGAAGTAACGTAGACTTGCCGCAGCCAGAGCTTCCCACGAGGGCCACTGTCTCCCCTGCGTTTATCTTAAGAGATAATCCTCGGAGAACCTGGAATATTTATTATGATTTTTTTGATTATGAAAGAAATAGATATAAATAAATAATGCAGGACAATCCACACAGCATCAGCTAGCCCCAAGATAAGCAGAGCTTCTGTTATGGGTACTAGATGAATGATATACATAATACATATACAATATTAAGATATACACCAAAACAGAACATACATCACAGTCGCTGGTTTTTTTGAATATTCCTAATTATGTTGTTGTTTTCCTCGTACTATAAATTAAATATTTATGTTAAATGTTTTTATATAAAATTTGTTTTATGTCTGTTTTGTCCTTGTGAGCAGCAAATCAATTATTGTCTACATCGAAGTAAAATTTTTTGTGCATTCAAGATTTATTTATTGCATTCACAATGTACATGTATCTCATAAAAATAGGTAGGTTAAGCTCCAAAATTACTCCAATAATACACTTTCAATCAATTAATATACTTAACAGCGAGACAATGCAGCCAGTATCACTTCCGACTGGAATTAATATGGATCAGTTGAGCTACCTGTAGTTTGTTTGCAACAGTCTGCAGTTAGCTCAATTGTTTCAAGTAAATACTACTTCTAATTTGGTTATTTGATTGTAGTTTTCTTTGTTAATGAAGAACCATAATATAAGGTATATTGAGGTACTTTCTACTATAAAAATTTTGCAATTTGGTTTTTGACGATAACGGCTTTAAAGTTTAACTTGTCACTATAAGGAATTCAGTTTCTATCTTAAAGCAATTGCAGCCAGACAATCTAGATATTAAAAAAAAATCACTCACCTTAACATCAGGCCTCGACGGATAATTAAAATAGATATTATCGAACACAATATCGCCTTTAAAGGCATCAGGCTTAATTCCCGTGTCTTCAAGCGCGTTTATCTTTGACTTCCTTTCGAGCAGTTTGAAGAGAGATTTGGCGGCGCCGCGGGCATTGGAAAACACTTCCAGGTGTGGACTGCACATAGCTATGTTCTGGGCCGCCATGAATGTGCAGAATAGGATCTGAAAGCGTAATATGTTATAGTGGAGCTATTGACGTGGCGTGACATTTTGTGTTTAAGAGTCCTTAGAAGTCCTGTATGGTCTAACAAAAATATTTTATTTTACATAAAGTAACAACTTTGGTGAGGTTTTAAAGGTTTTCCACTACTGCTTTAGCCTCTTCTTGTATGAACTCATTGTAATACAAACAAAACTCTCCAACACGAGAAAAAAAATGAAGATCGATTAGTCACTTTTCCACTTTTTTTCTTTAGCATCAGCCATTATTTTTCACATTCAACAATTATCAAAGTTCAATAGAAATGTCATAGCTGTCAATTAAAAACGATTCTTCCTATGTTTGAAAAGTATCACTTTCAACCTGCTCCTCAGGGAACTTCAGACTTACTTTCTAAATAAGTAATGAAAACTATGTATACTCACAGTAACCATGATCCCCGGATTATATTCCTGCTGGTTTGCCGGGAAGCCTCGGTCACGGACCACCAGCTGAGCTCCGTACGCGAAGACAATAGCATTCAGACTGTACGTGAGCAGCCAGCCGAGCCCTAGGCCTGCGCCCGCCCACACGCCACGCCGGCGCGCTGCTTTGTTTGCGCTGGCTAGAGCGTTGCCGTACCTATGATAATAATAATGCTGGACAATTCAAACAGAATCAAGCCCCGAGCTAAGCAGAGCTTGTGTTATAGGTACTAGATAACTGATATACATAATACGAGTACATACACTGGACAGCAAATAAACCGCTATTTTGGGACTCTGGTTCGATTTTCTCAAAAAGTATAAAACTTACAACTATCAATGTTACACCATTCGAAAGTGCGTTTTATGCTGATTAAAATGATAGGAAACTCACTGAGATCAATCAATTTATGTTTGTTAAGGATTTTACAACGAAGAGTAGTTTTTCAGTCATAAAAATATTTGTCTCGATGCGAATCGAACTCCAACCTCCTGCGTCGCAGGCGGACCTTCGTCCACCGCGTCACAAGTCATCACGTTCCATAGGGCGTTTATTAAAATCACTACATAGTAAAACAAAGTCGCTTCCCGCTGTCTGTCTGTCCCTATGCACCTATGCTTAGATCTTTAAAACAACGCAAGGGATTTTGATGAAAGATTTGATTGTTTGTTTGTGTGTTTGTTTGTTTGAATTGAATAGGCTCCGAAACTACTGGACCGATTTGAAAAATTCTTTCACCATTAGAATCCTAAATTTTCCGTGATGAACATAGGCTATATAATATTTTCAAAAAAGTTAGAGATCCGCATGGAAAATTCAATAATTAAACCGTGTGCTATGTATGCAACCTCTTTCTATTATGGCACGGAGTCATAATAGAAAAAGAGGTTGAATATATAGCGCACGCTGCTTGCTTTTTCTCTACGGCCAGTGTCAGTTATGGAGTGTCGAGTCAATGTCAAAAACCACAATGCTGTTAAAAAAAGTAAAGATCCGTATGAAAACTGTGAAACCCATCGTGTTCGTGTGTATAATTTCTGAAATTTTTGAGTAATACCCGTGCGAAGCCGGGGCGGGTCGCTAGTATGTAATAAAGTAATCTCACCGTTGGACCTCCAAGTCTTCGCCGGCGTAGGCCCGCACGGTGCGGATCGCCGATAGAACCTCCTCAGTGATCCTGCCAGCCTTGTTGTACGCGACCGTCTCTTGTTCTGAACATTTCGTTTGGTACTGGAATTATATTATATCGGATTAGATATAGTGCACGTGAGTGAGTATAGACGGTACTAGTGTGCCAGCGAGAGAACATTATAATACCTACGTATAATAATAAATAAATATTATATTTTGGTTTTTTTTATGAATCAAGCACTTTGTGAACTTATTATACAAGAGACTTGAGGAGATGAGTTCAAGGTTCTGTATCTAGGGAGCTCAACTATTTATTTGTTGAGTAAAAACATTTATTGTGTTTATACAGGATGTTTTTTGAGATGAAACTAGTGGATAATGAATAAATTAAATAGAACCGCCTGTACAATAAAAGTGGAAGGCACACAGCGATAGCAGTTGTACCCATCTGTTTGCCAGGGATAGGTTACATCCACACAAAATGGTGCCGGCTAAGTATGACTGAGTAGAATATACTTATAAGTGGATCATAAATACCTTTGCTACAACAGCCTGCACAAGAATAGCGAAAGGCACAATAGCCATCGCAGCTAACGTCAACTCCCATCCGTACGCCAGGGATAGGGTACATCCGCAAACAACGGTGCCGGCTAAGTATGATATCATAACTACGTGCTCGCCTACACCGGATCGTAGTTTCTCCATGTCCCTGGAAATAAGTTTACGCTGTAAGTGTAAGCAACGAACATCTCCAAAATCTTAGCAGCTAGCCCGTGCGTATTTGATGCTTTTTCACGTCCAATGAAATAATATATAAGTAGGTTAAAATTCAATCATGATCCCCTTTTTTGCACACGTCCCCTGTTTGTAACTTTATCTCTCTCTCCCAATAAGGTTTGCTGGAAAGGAACTCTTTTAATATGGTTAAGCTCGCTTTTTCTATTTCTCTTAGTACTATTTAATATTTTTTTTGTTTATTTTATCGTGCAATAAAGAATTTAGAATGAAGATGAAATGGAACGTGAGAGTAAGAAAGTCTTCTAACCTTCAAACACCTCGGACCATTTTTGTTCTTTAATCAATCACAAATCTGTGAATGTGTGAGTTTGGACTCAGTATCTGCAGAGATACTAACTTGCATCTGTCAAAATCTTATGTGAACTATCCCTGTAAGAAAGGCATAGGTAGGCAGTGAGGAGTTTTCCTGATATGCTAAACTACACCTTTCAAAATCTAATGTGTACTTATTGTTAGACAGGCCTAGTTTGGTAAGTCAGGATTATTGCCCCTTCTAACTGGGCCAAATCCTAGCTTAATATGATCGTAAAGATGTCAGTGCTAAGCAGAGTTTCTTAATATATAGTTCTATCAATCATATATTATGATGTATAGAAACTCTACTCACTCAGTAAGAGCCGATGCAAAGTTCATGGTTGTATTTGTGTCGAAGAAAGCTATCTCCTGTGAAACCACTGTCTGTAGTAACTGCAACCTTACTCTTGAGACCTGTGAATAAATAATATTTTATCTATACTAATATTTATATAGAAGAAAGATTTGATTGTTTGTTTGAATTGAATAGGATCCGAAACTACTGGACCGATTTAAAAAAATCTTTCACCATTTGAATCCTAAATTTTCCGTAATGAACATATTTTCAAAAAAAGTTAGGGAGCCACATGAAAAATCCTTTATATACTTTCTATAGAAATATTTTTGTTAACCCTTGTGAAGCTGGGGCGGACCGCTAGTGTTGAAGAAACAGGAAGTCATTCATGGTACCTACGTAAAAATTATCAGCCACATACGAAATTTTGAATTGATAATAAATTTATTATATTTTTTTTTTTAAAACTTGATATTAATTTGCAAATGTTTGTTATAAGTAACTTCTAAAAATACTCTTTGATTTGAATGTGCTAAAAACGTGATTTCAAATCTGAGCCGAGGTGGTGATTCCGGACTTTTAAATAAATAAACCGCGTGAACAGGTGGGAGGGAAGGGGTTGGATCCCCTCCATCCTTTTTAGGGGTGAGGTCAGTGAACTTAGGGTCAAAGGTCACTAAACCTGGTTTCAAAACTTAATTATTTAACTTTCTATCATCGACCCAACCAAAACAATCGATTATCCAATAAAGATCAGTGTGGCAAAGGTCAAAGGTCAATGACCTTTGACCTTTGCGAAACATAAAAAAACCTTGCCGTCAACTGCTCTGTGGACAAAGGTTGGAGTGCTATAGGTTTATCACGCTTACCATTCTAGCAGCAGCGTTATTCGCCAGCGCCACAGCAGCCGCGGCGCAGCATAACTGAGCGGCCATAATGGCAACACTGGCGAGTCCGAACGCCACTGAGTCGTCCACTAGAGCATCCATGTGTAAATTTCGGTTGCCAGCAGCTCTGTAAGAATAACTCATGCTTATTAATTTGGATTAAAACCTGCACGATTTCACACATTTTATCTTGCCAAGACTAAGTCGTATTCAGTCCCCAACCTCAAATTATAACTTAGGGAGTGCATTGAGTAACTTCAAAAACAAAACCTTCCAACCTGTTATAAATGGTAAACCATTGTGCGTTTTGCAAGCTTATTTGTTTTCGCAACATCGCCAAACCTGACACAGTGTTCCGATGAATTGGTGAAAGTTGCGAAAAACCGCTGGATTCGGGTAACACCAGTAAAACCGGTCATATTGACGTAGGTATTTTGGGTGGCCTATGTCATTCATCTCAGCTGAAAGAGATTCATGTCCACCTGAAAACCAGCGTAGCATTGGGCCTAGCCGAATGCTACACGTGTTGAGGTAGGGTCCTTTACCCTATTTTTATGCCTGTCTTTGTTTTATTTTTCTGTTTCTACGAGTTCTGTTTCTATAAACTTAGTCTGTTATTTTAGTACCTGTAGTATTTGTACCAGTTTGTTTATATATAGAATATGTTTTAATGGGTAAAAATAAATATTTTTCTTTCTCTTTTCTTTTCTTCTTTCTTTCAGCATGGATGATCTGTGATCTTGACGTTTGATATTATTCCAGATATTGAACGAAAACTATCAAAAACCTAAACTAAGCACACAATTTGACGAGTTTAGAGAATATCTGGATAAATAAGTATAGTAAGTTTTTTGACAATAAATATCTAAAAAAGGGATTTTCGTTAGTGCACAAACACACATTCGCAATTACCTTCTTAGTAGGATTATGTTAAAGATTTCCGCAATTTTTTGATTTCGAGGCTTATAAAAGTGTTGCGACATTTCTGCTCGTTTTTTGAGACGTCATAAGATTGTCCTTATTGGCATTGCTTAAGAATCACTTAAACTTTACGTCCACAAATGCGTCACACAATTATGTAGGCATGCGTAATAATAACACCCCAAGGTTAGGGTGGATCTCTTTGCTTATTAATAACTTAGCGGGGGGATTATCCAACGTTTATGGTAATTTTGTAATGCTTTTCTTATATACATTTCCTGTTATAAAACGAGGTATTATGAATTGATAACAGGAGAATAAATAATAACTGCGAATTTGTTGTGTTAGGTACTGAATTAATACATTGATTTTAAAGGGGAAAAGTACCTTAACATGTGAGGTGACCTTAACGTGGTGATTACAGTATGATTGCAGTTATGGAAGCTGATTCCTAACGTTAGTTGTATATTTATGTAAATTTTATGCATTTATAACAAAACTAATAGTTCTAGTCAAGCGGACGGTAAACCCCCAGGTTTGTCGTGATACGATTAGCTATGCTGTAACTACGGGGGAGTCTACAAAGATGGCATCGTACCTTGAACACCACGTTCTCTACGAGTAAAATAAAAAAATCCACACAACATCATCTAGACCCGAAGCAGAGCTTGTGTTATGGGTACTAAATGACTGATTGATATATATTGTATATAATACAATGTTATTACATTTATATTTTATTAAAGATCGAAAACGACCAAAACCCTGAACCAATATTTGCAGATCGTACAAATATTTGAGGCGGGAATCGAACCCGCAACCTCCTGCGTCGCAGGCGGACCTTCATCCATCGCACCACAGGTCGTCAAAGCTCCTAATAAACAGGTACGTACCTAGCCTCCCCTCCCCCGAACAGCGTGAGTATAGGCATACGTGGCGTAGTGGCGGACGCCGCGTTTCTTTCCACGAACAGTGCAGTCAGTTCCCCGTACACGGTCACAGCAGCGACCAGTCCTAGGGAGCAGCACCAGGCGATGATCGCACCAAGTGCTGTACAGAGCCGCTCGCCCCAATTCGCGTAGCGCCACTGAAATCATTAAAAGCAATCAATATATAGTATGAAACAAAGTCGCTTCCCGCTGCTTGTGTGTTTGTATGTTTAGATCTTTTAAACTATGCAACGGGTTTTGATGCGGCGGTTTTTTAATAGATAGAGTGATTCAAAGAAAAAGTTTTTGTATCAACGTTGCTGAGAAGCGGGCGGATAGTTAAGTATAATAATCAAGCATCTAGTACCTACTAGCACAAGCTCTGCTTGTCTTGATGCTAGGTGATGATGTGTGAATTGTCCAGCATTTTTGTATTGTTACTTATTAATTAAAAATTTGTATAATTTTAACGATTCACAATGATTTATCTAATAAGAAAATAAGACTGTTAAATAATAGATATCTAGCTATCTTAATCCAAATCGATATCAATCGGAAGCGTCGTATGATTTGGTATCGGTTATGAACATAATGGACTTTTACTTAATGAAAAGTTAATGGAAATTTGCAATTTTAAACAAATCTCCGATTTAAAAAGATCCAAACAGAATATCCAGACCAGAATCAAAATACTAGACTAGACTAATATTCTTTACGAGCATAGGTCAAACAAAGTAGTTCTTGAGAGGTATCGCATAAAAGCTTTATTTGTGCGACAGGTAAACATTGCTAATAGCGGCTCCATATGAAAATTAAACTAATTATAGAAAACCTTACGTTTAATTACGAGAAAGACGAACAACTGATGAATAATGGAGAATACAAATATTTTTTTAAATAAATGTCAAAGTAACGAACGAGGAAAAAACTATGAGGACAACTGTGTTTTTTATTTTCACTCATGTGTAGGGGTTGCATTATCCGTTAAATTTTCGTATCCGGATAATTCGGATAGTAGTGAGCCTTACTATTCGGATATCCGGATATTTCGGATAATTCGGATAATTGAAAAATATACATAAAAATTTAATTACAACAAGGAAAATGGGTTTTTAAAGTATAAGTATTTATTAATTTATACTTAAAAAACGTTAGGCATGTTGACAGTAACTAAAAATCACTAAAATTATTTATTTCTTTAATAAAACTTGGGTCATGGAATACAAAACACGCATTTATTTTTTTATTAATAGTGAGATTGATATTTATTTTAATAAAATAAAACTACGAAATACGGCAATCCGCCATGATAGGCTGAACACCAATCAGAGCAAATGACGTCATCTCTGAGTTGACTATACAAGCATCTTGTTTCGTTAGCAGCACTGGTTATCTGTATTATTTACGATTCAACTTTGTTTTCACCGAGTTAGGTCTAGTGGTTTTATTAAATGGAAAGTGAAATAACCATGTCACGATGGAACAAGGATTCACTAAGGTTTCATGCGGACTTGTGACACCGATCCCATCAAATGATATTCCATAAATTCTCCATATCATTTGGCAACTGAAATTTGAATAAAATACATAATAAGATCACAGTGATGCGAGACGAAACCTAACCTCAAAAAAGTTAATTTATTATTATTAAATTTAGACCCTAAACAAGATCATTATACCACATACTATTTTAAAATTCCTGCAAAACAAAATAAAAACTTACGTCAGTGATCTTCACAAAAATAAAGGTGAGTACTAGGCAATATCGCTGTTGAATCCCGCCTTGCAAGTTTAAGCCACTTGTCCCGTATGGTTTTCTTATGCGGAACGAACACAAATAACTTATTAGGAGTTTTTATTGATGTACTATTCTTACACTGAGGGACCGCACATCGCTTGTACACTTTCTAATTCATATTTAATAACACAAAATAACAAAATTATTCAATGAAAGCCTAGTGTTTACGTTTAGTTTACTCAGACGTGACGTCACAAGCGACGCCATGACACGGACGAGCGTTTTGGTGCGAATTTTAAATTAAAAGACTAAATTGTTAGTGTTTTCCTACTAAACCTTTAATTGCTGCAGAAAAATGTTATTCATTGTAAATAATATGTAATTTCATATATATCAATAGAACAGTTTTTCAAAATCTGTCATCATGCATATTCGCATAGAAACTGAACAACATAGAGATTAAAAATAAGAGTATCGATCAAATGGGTTAAAAAACGAAAATATCTATGAAATAAAAACGGTTTACTTCTTTCCATCGAACTTATTTTTTAACATAAATATGAATCCTTCCTCCGTAACGTAACGTAAATCAACTTCCTGTTTTATTAGATAGGTACCTACTCTAAAATGATTTAACAAAGAAACAACACAGTCATGAGATCAAACTTACAAGTGTACACACACACGTTTATGTTACATATCAATCTAATTAAATAAACATCTCTTTCCATCGAACCTCGGTCTGTGTCGGTGTCGTCGAATCACTGACCAACCAGTGTCAACGATAGTGTTGCGATTGCGCGCTACCGCTAGTGTAGGTCTTGCTTGTTTATAGCTTCAGATTCAGAAACACGCACGAATTAATATATGTTTATTTTAACAATACAAAGTATTGTATGCATTATATTATGTATAACATTTCTAAAATGCTGGATGCGTTGTAGTGTTGTGTCGTGAATTAGAAAAATCAACTGTAGGTAACTATCCGTATTATTCGTATTATCCGGATAAAGGAGCTCCCATTATCCGGATATGAAAATTAGCGGATATCCGGATAATTCGGATATCCGGATATCCGGATTGCAATCCCTACTCATGTGTTTATATTTGCTAAGTCAATGATGTGTTTTTTCTTTGAAATGATAGAAAATAAGGATCCGAGTGTTAATGGCATTTTCGTCAATATTTACGTTCCAATATAATTTGCTAGGTCACTAAATCTCGCTTGCTTTTATTCTTTTCCTGGAGGTTTCGAAGATGACTAATTAACCCTCTGTATTGCACAATTTTCAGAGAAAAGGTATGCCTAGTATTTCCTCATCCTTTTCGTAAGCTTGTAAAATACAGTGATTGAAAAGTTTTGAGCGCATGTTCGGGGGTGATTCGGCACTTATCGATAAATATATCTGCCCCTCTTTTTAACTGTATGAACCCAATAGCGTCGTCTTTTTACCGACCTAAAACCATTAATGATCATATACTCAAACAGAACAACTACGGCCCAAAAGTTATTTACTCCAGAGACTTCATTCAATGACACAGTGACACAATAGAATGAACTTCATTGTGTTGTGCCACTATGTCACTACATAACACCTTAATAGACCTTTTAAGTTCGAATTCCACATACGGCTCATCCATAAAACTATGTATGGAAGAGTTACAATAAATATAGGTAGGTAATTATTAATTAGGTACCTTTTCATTTTCAATGAGCCGCCATCAAACTATCTAATCTTGGTACATTATCCGTCTGGCCTTTCTGAAATCCTTGTTCCATTACTTATAACCTCATGAATTTATAAAACGCCAACTTTCAGGTGTAATTATTATTTGTTACAATAATAAAAAGCAAATAAATAAACACGAAGATTAACAAACCCCAGCAGTATAATGGAGTTTCCCTATGACTATTGGCGAACAGCCTACACCGCCCGCAGGGCTGATGACGCAGAGATGGCGCGGAATCTCAGAATTTGAAAAATTGGTCAAGATTTCTCGCAGTGTTATCTCCCCGATAATACTGCATATATATACCTACGTGACTAAACTAATACGATGTACATATATTTTAGTGTAATAATTTAACTCATTTTGTGTTCTCCATTACCAACCTGGAAGCATACGAAGACTTCGAACATACGGGCAATATTTACGTCAAAATTTCACAAAGAAATATCATTTACGTATAGACAAATTTTGAGAAACACATACTAACGCATTATTTAAAATTTTGTGACTAGAACAACCAATAGAACAGTATTACACTCAAAAACTATTTAAATCTACCACCCATCTTGCCGAATTCAGCGAAAAACTAAAAACATAATCTGACACCTACTTGACACCGTCTATTATAGGTAGGTATTGTGAGTCTGTTCAAAAACCATTATAGGATTGCCATGTTAAATATTTAGGTAAAAAAATCGAACCGAAATAATCAAAATTAACTCGTACCATCAGAATGAAGATGAAAAATTATGAAGATATGTATATGAAAAAAAAAGTATGAATTTTTATGAAGATGAAAACTAAACTCGCGAGCTAATATCGCTCGCACCAAACTAGCAACAAAAGACCTTATAAGAGCCAAAAAACTTAATTCAAGATTGCTTCATGCTTGCTTCATGAGAGGGAGGAGGGCGAAGTCGAAATTATATAAAAATACGCGCTTGAAATGTAAAATGATGGTGGAGTGGTGGCTAGTGAAACCACTGAAATAGGAACTCAACGTTAAATAAACTATAGTACCTACTAGAAATCATAAGAGGAGAAAGAGAATATAGGCGAACCACCGCTGCACCGTTTTGGTTACACACAGGAAATAATTAAAAATACTTTAAGCAATCGAGTATTACGACAAACTAAGAAATATACATATATAGAGAAACATACAAAATAGAACATTACCTAACAGCTAAAAGTGAAGAACTAATACCTACATCTACATACATGTTAAAACCAATAAAAGAACCAAGGGCGTCGCCAGCCCGCGGCCCAGGGGGGGGCAAGCCTTAGCTAGAAATATGTACTAATCGGGGGGGGGGGGGGGGGTAGAGCTTACGACCGCCCGAAACGATATGCATCACATACTTATGCTAGTCCACGGTTGGACCTATTTACCTAGTCCGCAAACAATATGATCTATCTACAACTGGCATTCAACACTGCAAGTGAATAAGCCAGCACGACAACTTTTGTAACTTTTTCGGGACATTAGATAGTATAAAAAAAATTATAACAGTGAGTGTAATGAGCGCCGATAATTTGTAGTGTATGGCCGCTGAAAATAGTCGAAACTAAATACTATAGAATAAACGGCGAGCGGAGCGAGCCGCGAATTTTTTTGTGACATTTTCGTCCGTATGCTTAAAGTTTAGAAGAGTTTGTATTTATATCTAAAGGAATAAGAGAAACGGAGGGAGCAATTCAATAACGACAAAACAAGAAAATAGGTACTTATACGTACCATCCATTGATTACCGAAATTAAAATTAATGTCGTGATTTGCCTTCCTAGATGGAGTCGGGCGTAAATGAATGTGATGCGTGTACCTACTGCCTAGCTCACTTACATGTAAGGTACACCTACACAATACGAATTGAATGATACTTAGCGCGAGGGCGAGCCCCCCGACGAATTTTGACGAAAAAAAATTGAGTTTTTAATACAGAACAAACACTTCAAGTGCTCCCACGTGTAACACGTTTCCGAGAAAACTTTAAATATTAAAGTATTATTATAAACTGTGCCTTAACGTTTCTGGGTGTGGATTGAATCCCCAAAACCCCCTATCCCTACAGACCTGTTTGCCTGTATGGCGATTGTAAAAAAAGAGTGGTTTCAACTTCTATGTGAAAAGCTTTAAAAGCTAAACACAGCACGTACATTTTATAATATTTTGTTACTAATGACCGAACAAAATACATTACTAATACTATATAGGTACAATTTTTTTTTAGAAGTTATAATATTATTCCTAGTGATAGTGAATTTATGCGGGATTTATCGGCAAAGCAAGACAATAGCAGGAGTTTCGTTGTTTTGCAGTTGGCTAGGTAAATTTTTTGATCTCTAGGGGGGGGCAGCTGCCAACCCCTGCCCCCCCCTGGCGACGCCCTTGAAAAGAACTAAAATTGTCTCTGGATAGACCATCAGTAGGTACCTACAAGAACATGAACATAATCTAGGAAGAAAAGAGAACTCGAAAATAATCTTCGCACAGATAGGATTTGGCAAGAAATCATAGGTATTGTCAGGGGTAATTTTAGTATAGACCTTTTAATGGAATCATCCCAAAAACATCAAACCGATGTTTTAATCAAAGCAATCTATTTCTCGACACTAACTAATAACAGACCTTTCAGCAACATTCCTTGATACGTAGGTACATATCTCTTCTATAGTAAAAATATGTATCTGCGGTTACGTGACTCAATGATTAATCTACCGTTGGTATCAAAAATTTAACAAAATAACATATGCTATAATGATATACGGGCGTTTCGTAGTCGTTATTTCACGGTTCGGTAAACGAGATTTCAATGCATCCTTATGACATTTTTATCTACAATTTGTAGAGGTATGTTTCATGCAATCAATTAAGGTTGATGATTCAATTAAGTGGATGTCTAACTTATTCTCTGCCAGTTAGTTAAACTATTTTTGAGCATACCCACCATTACTTATACATCGCCTAGACGCGCTAGTTTGTAGATTTCATTTATTCATCTTTAATTTGCTCTTTCCTCCTATGCAACGTATCACCTCATATGAAATGTCATCTCAGTCACATGTGTGAGATGACATTTCATATGAGGTAAGGCTTATGTTGCAACACGGTAAGCTACAATACTCAAAGCTCCAGTGGATTTACTTCAGTGGAAAGCTAATTACGATTAAACTCTCGTGAAAGTCACTTGGAAGCAAACTTTTGCTTGTCCCAGTAAGACGCTGGCCAGTGAATACAAGATAATGCAGGTTTAATTTTACACTGAATTCGTAAATCACAAGCTCCTTACGCCTAGTACGAGAATATAAGCACCTTGCTTGGCGCGTGCCCCGGTAACGAGTAACTCCCACGACAAATGACATCGGCATTGGCACAAAACAAGGACGCCTTTGTCCATTCATAAACCCAGCTAAGTTACACGAACACGCGAATTATAATTACCAAACAAAGTGATTTCTTGGCCTTTCCGGGTGTCTCACGCATAGAATAAATTCAATGGGCTAGTCTACCTAACTTAAGAGTGTACCTTTATGTAATTTTATAGTTAGAAATCGTTATTTATCTGAGAATCTGTGAAAGCTACCACCTTCATATTTAGGTAAATGATAATTCAAACTTTTATCTTGGATTCCGTCTTTTCAAAAACACGATTGGTGAAAATTTTCTCGATACTTTTATTTTTTGAAAAATACATGTTTTGCACACATTTTGCTATTTATCTCAGGAACCACCTCATTTTTTTGTTGGATTTTTGTTTTGTCAAGAAACGTAGTAGAATTTCTTCGTTTTCGTCTTTTTAATTTTTCGATTAGTTGTGTAAATAACTTGTAATTAGGCATAACAGTTTTGGAAATATAAAATACGGAGCACGTCTATCGCTCTGTGCTTCTCACTCATACGGAAATCATATCTTATTCTGCTCGAAATTTGAATTTTGGCTGAGGTATGGCACGCTCTTAAGTAGGTACCTATCGGTTTGTAGAGAAATATTTAATGAGCCTTCCTCGTATTAATTGGGTGATTCGTTTATAGTTCTTGGATGATTACGCTCGGCTATTGTTTTGCGATGCCTAGTATCTAACCTAGGATAAGTTACCAAGAATCGGAAGAGAGGTAAATTTAGATTCATTGGTAAAGCGTCTGAGTTATGGCTTCTCGGGATTGTCATGGCCATGGACATTTAGCCTGAGTTATTAAAAAGGCAATTAAAGATGGCATTTAATCGCTCACCAGAATAACTCAGATTGATAGCTCTTATTTTTGAAGCCGGTATTTTTTATTGCTAAACCATTTGAGAGTGATTACGGTGATGTGGCCCGAACAAAAAAAACGCCGGTTTTTGAGCGTCGTATCGTATGTTTTTTATCGGGGCGTGCAATTAGGAGTTTAATTTTTATGAATAAAATATATATTGATATTTATATACGTCGCGAACGTGAAAGTGAACTAAAGGAAAACTACAAGAACATGGGGGTTGATACCTACACGCATCGCATTAGAGTGGAGGAAATACTCGGTCGCTGAACTCTGCGAGTTGGTAATACCGGTCGATGCGGTGCTTCCCGCAAACTTAGGGTCACGGCACACTGAAATGGAATCGAAGGATTTTTGCGGATTTTGACCGCATAGGTAGTGATCCTTATCACCGCGATGAAAGGCATTCATTTCTTTCATGGTTAAAGTTGACGGTATGCTTGCGATTTTATATCGTCTGTAGTCTATATTTAATAAAATCTGCTATAAATAGCTTCGATTTGCTTTCAATGTGCCTTAACCCTTACCGCGCTAGTGCATAATATGCAATGCAATGTTGTCTATTTTATTATCATGATAGTCGTTCACGTTCTCTTCCGATATTTGATAAGGCTTCTCCAGTTTTTTTACCTAAGTTTACCCATCCTTCCGATCTTTTATATTACTTTCGCTCAACCGTTCGCCGTTGTTGGTGAGATGAAGGAGGCAGTTAATTCAATACAGACCGTAGTAAAGGTAAAAATGCCAGCTTACGGTATTTCCTGTCCTGTTATGTAAAACACTAAAATTTTATAAGTAAATATGTACCCTTATGTGTTGTTTTACATGAAATTTTTTAAATGTATGTACCTATAGATTTGTCATGTGATGTACAAAAGTAATATAACTGTATGGACCGAGGAAGCCAAAGAAGTAAAGGCAGGCAAAATGAACTATGGGGTCCATTCTGGGTCTGTCATCCTTTCAATATCATCTTATTCGAGGCCTATGTCGACTAAGAATAAGAAGAATAATTTTTTTTATATAAATAAGAATTGAACAACCCAGATAAAGGGAAAAATAGAACCAAAGCTTTAAGCTTTAGGAGCGTTAGGATTAAAACCATGTGATTCAACAATAAACGCCTATTTTATTTTATTTTAAATCATTTATTTGTGTATAAGGGATGGTATATCAAATAGTATAAGCACAATGACCCGCTACGGGAGTTAAGAGATAACTAGTTTTCAAGGATGTTTGATGTTTTACCTATTTGAATATCTTAGGGTTCCATACTCCCTTGAAAAAACGGAAACCTATAGCTAAGTCTCGCTGTGATTTATGCCGTATTCGTCCCTAGTAAGTTCGGCCCACTTCAAAAAATCTTCCTTCGTCTCACTTTCTATGCCGTATTCGGCCCTCATTTTATTTTATTTCAAAAAATCTTTCTTCGTCCTACTTTTTTACTCCCCGTTCGGCCCAAGTTTTTTATAAGGCAATTTATAGTTACTTTAGTACAGTTGAAGTAATAAGTCTTAACTTGACTTTATATTTTAAATATATGAATAAGACTCTAATATAAAACGCACGTTATGTCAATGCAAAAGACAGCTTGCGGTGCGGCAAATGATATTTTTTTCGCTAAAACGCTAACTACTGATAATGCACTAAACACGTGGGTTCTAAAATTATGGTCGCCTGTTTTATGAGATAGAATAGCTCAATTGTTCTCATAATACTAAGAAAAGATGTGCACTTGCCGGAGTGGCGAAATTCTCACGTAGCTAACAAAAGGGTTGATTTTACCAATAGCAGCACGTTTGAGCAGTAAAAAATGACTTGGTCAAACAACGTTACCCTTCAAGGAGTGCTTGCATTTGAGACTAAAATGCATAGCAATGCACAGGTCTTTAAAATGTAGATTTGCTAAGTTGCGAAAAACGTGAAAAGTTATTTGTGTAGTTTCAAATTGGAATACATCAAATATGTGAGCAGTTTCACAAGGTGAATAAGGTTTTTTTTTATTTTTTTTATCAAAGAAGATTAACAAGTTGAAAAAACTATTTATCAAAACATCAAAATGACTACTTCGTATCATATTCGTTGGAAAATGATTGCATGACGAGAAAGTGGGATTTTTACAACAACATTATTTCGAAGAAATAACCCGGCTGAGGGAGCAAACTCTAGACTGAATAAAAGTTTCAAGGGAAAGCTAAACATAATAAAGTTCTTCAAAACTATCAATAATGATGCGAAAAACCATTGAAATGGACCAATATACAAGAATCTATTACATCCATGCTGCATGGAACCATTATTACTAGGTCATTGCTTAGAATAAATATGTTCTTTTGTATTTTAAAATGTAACGAGCTTGTTTTATCAAATTGCAAACACACACACACACGCACACGCACACATACACACACACACAGAAACGTGTAGTACATAACTATTGATCATATTTTCGTTTTGTTTTATTGTTGATTGTTTACTCGGCTCTAAACCATTATCTCTAATATTAAGACGCTCTTCGTAACTTTAAGACTGATTTTTTTATTATTTTGTGTTTTTATAAGACTGATTACTGTTTACAAATCAAACTGAATAGGTATAGTATAATTAAGCGTTAATTTTTGAACCTAAATTTTCATATTGTTACCTCAGATTTTGTTTTTATTAGACATAGGTTACTGTTGAATAGTCAAAAATGTCTAAGTTTATTTAACTTGAGATTATGTGAGATTATGATACAAATATTTGTAGTAGTAAATGAGAGCTATGAATTTTATTACTATGTAAACTATGTAAATCATACAAGTAATGAGCCACCACTGAGAGGTGATGGTAAGTGCCGCCGGCTAGTAGATGACAAACTTTTTAGTCAGCCTATAATGATCGGCAGCTTTGGTAGCGTAGATAAATTATAATTTTGACGCTAACTGTACTTACAATAATTTTGGTATGCGGGACGAATACGGCGAACTATCATCGTGCGGGACGTACAAAGATATTTTAAGAATGTGGGCCGAAAACTAGGGACGAATATGGCATAAATCCTCGCTGTCTGTACGTCCGTTTAACAACTGGCATTATTTCATAAACCGGTATATGTGTGTATGTATGTTTTTCTCTTACCGTTATAACTTAAATCATAGAAATAAATATTAAAATAACTTCTCTACTTTATTTATATTTTTGCTATATTAATAGATATAGAAACCTCTTTCAAGGTAGCTCAGTAAAATTTGAAGATTGTGTATTACTACCACCGCCATAACAAGAAATAATGGGACCTAACGTTATACCGTTGACTACCTAACACCAAAGTAGTTATAGCAACGGGCACGGTCAGTTCGGATTGGATACCGTCATGTCAGCTTATTGTTTTCTTCGATCCTTAAAATATGCCTGTCTTTCAGGATTTCTTTTGCAAAATAGTTTTGTACCTACAATGGTACGGAACCCTCCGTTTGCAAGTCAAGTCACACTTGGATGGTTTGATTGAAATATTTTACGCATAAACTTATTGAACTCGTTATATAGCCACATAACATATTTTCAGAATACACATTTAATTCAACCGCCATTGTTAAATAAAGATTAATTGTTTGTTATTCATCTTCATTTCAAATTGCCACTTTGTATTCGAAGATGGACGGAAAGTTTATTCAATATTTAAATTTAATATCAATAGGTATTTAAATTAAATAAAGGCTCTAGTTGTAAAAATATTTATAAACTTAGCGAATTTTTAAGAATACCTACATGACCATGATGATGTTTGCAGCTTCTCCCATAAACTGTCACTTCACTGTTAAATATTTATTGTGACTGTAATAATAACTATGTATTATATAAATATTTCTGTGACATATAACAAATACACAGAACATAGGTATAGACCTAACCTGCCTATTACCAGAAATGCATCGACTTTGTTATGTTTGTACACATGCCGTTCTTTTTAATAAAACTTTTCATTTAATTTCACAAGAAAATACAAATCTTATAGGTACAATAAATATAATGTTTAATTACTGTTGAATCAAGAAAACAGGTGTATAAAACTTTATACTATTTGGATTTTAGTAAACCAAATAAATAATATGAAATAAATTATCTTAGAATTAATTCATCTAGGAGAGATCGCTTTTGAACGATAACACCGCCAATTGTCACTTGTCACTTATTCCATACTTAATCTTTTTTGTACATTATTCTAAGATAAAGCTCCGGTGACAGATGAATTTCCTATACAAACGTAGTACGAAAAAGATTAGTAATTTGTGCATATTGTTTTAGGTTTGTGCCACAAGCACTTTTCAAAATGGTAATCAACACAAATACTAAGAAAATATTTGTTCTTTGATCTAAAAATACAATTACTTACATTTAATATAATTTCTGAAAAGTATTATGATAAAAATTTGTGACAGGAACCAAGAGAAATACTATTTTAATACAAATAATAGCAGAACATGGTGAGAATATACTCTTATTACAATTTTTATGGGAAAGTCATCCTTCGCCGGAGGCTTAAGTGTGCAATAAAGTATTAACTATAATCTATCTAATTCAGAACAATAAAATGTCATATTTTACATTAAAATACTACCCAGTTTTTCTGGTTTATCAAGCTCTTTATCGTCAGATAATAAACAAGATCAAAGAATTCTGAGTACCTAGTTAGGTACTCAGAATTCATTGTTTTGAAAAGCGACGCTTCCTATTTGCGTTACTAATTTCCACGAAAGAGAACGCGAGGGGACTTTTTACATTTGACGTCACTAAAGTGACCCAATACTCTACATAACAGATTTGCATACAAATATTACACAGAACAAGAACTGTTGACTGGTTGGTGACCCGACTGACGTAGATGTGATTCACCAAACCGGTTTCAGTGGGACACCGCCACAGAATTTTACCAAACGGCCACGCCATAAAAATATTCCTCTAATAAAATAAAACCCGAAATCGATTGGATTTGCTATGAGGAAAATAGTAACATTTGTTAGAAGCGGAAAAAAGTGCATTTTCCTTATCGTTAGAGAACATTTTAGCATGGAGCTTGCAGCTTGCGGGGAAAGCGAATGATTATAGCAATAACCGTTCATTGGAACTGGACTAACTGGTCTCATATGCGGTGCTAACCTCAATCAAGCATAACAAAATGCATTCAGAAACATCAGCTATATTGAGCAAAAAAAAAATTGAAAGATTTTTTTCCTAGAGATACTCAAAATGTTACTTTTTAAGTACCTATGTGATTTTTTTGTATAATTTATGGATAAATATTGGTTATTGTAATTTTAATACATCATAGTTCTAATATAGTAGAAATGAAATGAAATGTATTTATCTTAAGCAATAAATTATAAATTATAAAATACATTTAATTTCATTTCAGTATGTATTTATTTATTTTTAACTCAAACTATGCTTAGCTTGGATATAGAATAGATAATGATGAGTGAATTTCCAGTATTATTTTTATTTAGCGTAGTGTTTTGGTTTAGTTAGACTGTAAGCTAACTACTTTTTTTTTTTTAATAAATAGACAAAATTAATAAAATTTTCCGTAGACATGCGCGTGTTCGTGGTTATTCTTATGTACTTTTAAGAGAGTTCGTCGCATTACATACATACATCGGGCCTTTATCTACAAACTAGTGGAGTACCTAAGCGACCGGGGGGAGGAAAGCCTTCCATGTGCAGAAACTCTGCAGTAAGTACATTATTATAATGAACTAAGCCAATGCGTATCGTAGATAACACCTGCTGTAGTATAAGGGCTTATTACGCAGCACCGGTTTATGTGGGAATAATTAGAAGCCTATTTCGTTGTAATTAAACAGATGAATATTTAAAAAATATACAAAAACCCTTCATAAAAACAAAGCTGGAACTTTAATAATATAATATGCTCTAAGTTTTTATGGTTCGATTTTCTACGAACGGAATCTCAAATTATGATTCTCAAAATCGATCTACGTCTTTTATCTTAACACAGCGCGTGGCGGAAAATACTAACAGCATATATCAGTTTAGATTTTAAATGGCTAGCATGCCGAATCTAGACTGATTTAATAAGGTAAATGAGAAAAACGTGGTTATCAATGCACGGCGACGTATGAATTTTTGAACAAGAATTTAAGTTAGAACCGCAGATACCTAATTATGGCTAATAAGATCGACGATTTTCATCAAATAATTAAAGATAACTTCCAGAAACATTCGTTTCCGTAAAAAAAACCAAGATAAATCGTTTGGGAGATAAATTGGAATATACATAAATTTGCAAAAACCCACAAGCATCACAAATCACACCACTCTAAATGCATACCCATGCCGCATTTCGTCATATTGGGTTAAAAATACTTAAGCTTGAGCAGTAATTGTGAGTTTGGGTATTATGTAGGTTTGATATATTAAGATGGGTTGAGCCGAACAGCGGTTACAAAGATGGGAACCGGTCCCTGCGCCGGCGGCGGCGCCGCCGTGTGCCTTGAACCCAGTTACGGCTGAACTTGCCACGTTCTTACGATGTTAAACGGATAACAGGCGGTTTGCAGCTTTAAGCTTTCTTGTGTTCTCATTGCATTGGCTACAGATTTCAATAACTTCATTTCTTTATGCTTTCAAAGCACTTAGTGACAGTAAAATTTTATACCATAAATTATTTTAAAATGAGAAATGCATTGGTATCGAGTGTATCGACTCTCTACACTAATTTTTTTTGGAAGAATTGAAACAAGAACGCACGTTACCTTAGGCGATAATGTGGAAGTCATAGTGGAAGTCATAGTCAATGAATTTTCATATTTGTTTTTATAATTCCGTCATATGAGGCGCGCTTTGAGTATTTAGGTACAACAATTATTAAATATACCAATTATTAATTAAATATTATTTAATATAACAATTATATAGTACTAAATACTCAAAGGATCGACGTGTGACGCGAGGTCTTCAAAACGCGGTGAAAGTTTTTCCGGAAGATAGTCACTTAGACAGAAGACTTTCGCTTGCAACAGGAAAGAATAGGGATCCATCAATCAAGAGCCATCTCTAACATTGATCCATTGATCTCTCCCATAGCCTTTAAAGGTAGAGTCAAAAACTTTCAACGTCGATATAAAACTACGAACGTATAGCGTTCTTTAACTACTTACAAAAAAATTATATTGCTTATTAAATAACCGAGCAAGGTTACAAAAGAATATTACGTAACGTATCAGACGCTCAGTAAGTGTACAAAAGTTTGTTAGGGCACGTTCCTACAGAATATTTGTAGAAGTAATAAAAAAGTTCCCAAATTAACTTAGTGAAAGGCGTATGACTTACTGAGAACTGACTGAGCTAAACCAAAACAAAGAGATTTATTTTCAGATGATTAAAATAGCCGCAAAAAGTTTCACACCATATTACCGCATCAACGAGTTCAATTAAACTGGTAGGAAAATAAATATTTAAATGGAGAATGGACGAGCACGTATAACATATTGTAATACGTAATGGTTATAGGTATGTATAGGTACATTGACATGAGAGTTAATTGGTTAGGAATAGTTATAATCCTATAACGTATTTGTAATACGTTATGGTTATAGGTATGTATAGGTACATTGACATGACAGTTAATTTGTTAGGAATAGTTATAAATAGATTAATATCAAATCATCATCATCGGTGTATCTAACCGTTAATCGGAGTATCATTCTGAGCTCCTAAGAAACGCAGGTTAGGTAAGTAGATTCATCACTCGTTACCAACTCCTAACAAACCTACAGCGGAAATGTATTAGGTATCGTTGTAAACACTGCTTTGTGGTATAAATAATAGGATTTGACAAACAAAATTGCCATTTAATTGGTTACGCGCGGTCTTTGTTACCGTTAAATTTTAAATTTATGATTCATTCGTAAATTTAAAAAGTTTTGTTATCCGCGATTAGTTCTTTACTAGTTTTACGTAACTGTGCGATGAATAAGTAGGTACACTTGACCGTGGTAGTGATGGAGGTCTGTGAATGTTGATTATATTTGAACATAATATTGTTATGTTTACATTAGTCCACACTTGTACAGTATAAAATATAAGAGTAATACTATTTCTGTAATTATAGTGCGTACACGAGGGTTAATCTCTCGGAAATAAAATAATATCCCAAAAATATTTATAAATTTCTTTTTTTGTTGGGAGCGCTTACTCCGAAGAGTGTCCCAAAGATTGTCGACTAGTCCGGTACTCGATTTCTTTGACTCGCTCTCCCATTCTATCGCGGTTTCAAGTCCCCGAAATAATTATAGATTTTGTTATGCGGTATTGTAGTGGCAGAGTGCGTTAATCAATATTATATATATTATAACTACGGTCTTACTCCTGGGAAATATTTACTCCATCTTATAATATATTTAAAAAGCTAAAGAAACATCAACCAGATTCAAATTCAATTTGTGTGAATAGAAAACCAATGTTTTATTAATATTCTCGAAGCGCCCGCTAGGCACTTTATGTAAATCGTAATGGTTATTGATCATACTCATACCACATAATACTATAGTTTTATAAGTCAGACGGTACATTGCCTTGTGTTGGTAAACAAACCGATGGCACCATCCAACAATCGCATTATGAGATTACGCAGCGAATCTCTATTTTAAAGACTTTTTGTTGTTGCATGTTTTGATATACCTAATACATTGGGAAGGGGTAGTTAATTGCTCTATAAGAAGTGTGGAAATAACCAGTTAGGTAGGTACTGCTGGATTTGCGCTAAGTTGGTATTATATACCTAAAATTTCTTATATAAAAAAGCACTTAAAGATGTAGCCATCGAAATATAACCTCACGAGGTTTAAAATACCATATGAATACTCTAAAAGGCATCACGCCTAAAAACCCAAACAAAAAGTGCCCTTTAGGGAAAACATCAAATAAGACTAATGGCTATTAAATTACGACTTCCTTAATACAACTTAGTTACTGACGTATTAATTTTACTGTTAATTATAGTCAAAAAGTAATTAAAATCACAGATATGAACAATTACTTAAAATGGTTACCAAAGAAGCTGGGAACATAATAATATCTGATTTGATCGTTCAAACCGCAGAAAGATCAAGATCACTCTCAGCAATAGGTACACTTGACATTGAGGTTTTAAGATATTTCACACATCCTGGTTTGACTACTCTTTAAAGCACAGCGCATCAGCCAGCATGGCCATACAGCGAGGCAATGCGGCAAGCGTCTTGGAGACGCTTCCGACTGTTATTGGTATGGATCAGTTGAGCTACCTGTAGGTATTGTTTGCAACAGTTAAGTCTTTCAATTGTAAGTACAAGTTCTAATTGGTTAATTAATAATAAAATCGTATTTCTCTTTGTTGATAAAGGTTTTACTCGTTATAGTAGGAAATATTTGTGAAATAATAATTAAGGGTAACCCTTAAAAGATACAAGCGATTAAGTACACAGGCCGTTATGTATGACATTGTGACATGGTATGGTATAATTAAATTAAAATGATTACAATTAAACAAAACTTGGTCTTTAAGCATTTTGACGGTCATGGTCTAGGATTCTGGATTCTGGTTTATGTCTGTTCGAGGTTAACGTAGTTTTCTTTTCCCTCATCTTAATAAATTTAACCAGTAGCATATCTAATTAGCTTACCTTTTTACTTCACGTAACAATGGATTGACAACATCTACCATTTATACAGAGCACAGTATAAAATAACATTTCGAAAATTGCTTACCAAATCCAGGATTCCAATATCATCCTTAACGCTTTTGATCTTCACACCCATTTCATACGCCTTCCCTTTCTGATTCAGAAATCTCTTCGCTTGACCTTTCATTTTTGTACACAGAACTCAAATATTTGTTTAGTTAAATAAATTAAATGATTTGTTTGTACATCGCACGCGCTTTCGGCTTTATTTGCGGATTTTACGCGCGGTATTTGAGTCCACCGGCCGCGAAGCGCGTCGCTACTCTACTGCTAAATAATTGAACGGCGGAGGAACTAATACAGGTGTCTTGGTTTCCTCTCGCCGCAATACGCGACACGGGATTCCCGCGTGCCCTGATCTCTATGACTCAATCTACTGGGCCTAACATTACAAATACGTTGACATTGACACCCTCATATAAACGCGCTCTACTAGTTCTGCGTGTTCAACTTATTGAGATGCATTTGTGTTTGCCGGTTCCTAGTTGGTCAACAAAGAACATTCTTGACTTACTAGATTATTATAACTGAACTTGGAAGGTACCTACTCTAATGTTCTCATATTAATTCTAGTAATAAATGGTGATTTGAAATAAACATTTGTTACACATCTTGTTTTCTCTAGAGACAGACTTTTCAATCACTTAAACAAAACTATGGGTGCTTCGGTTCCTCTTATGTTTTGCCAAACAAAAGACATCAACGCGCACGCAACGTTTCGAGATGCAAAACAAAAAGCTAAGAACGGTACAGAATTAAGTGAAATAAAGCTACAAGTACGCTGGCCTGACGTGGGATCTTAATAATATAAAAACATGACCTGAACAACGAACTTGTATAAAAAATATATATTATATCCGAAAGCCTGCTACTCTACGCTGTTAGCGAGATACAGCTCGCTTATCTTTTAATTAATTTAAACTTAACTCCAGGCATCCTGTCTTGGAATTCTTCACGACATCCACTATGGGTCGCTAAGCCATAATAGGTAAGTAAGTACCTAACCCCCGAATAAAATAAAGTATTTTCAAAATAAAATTGCTGGATTTCCTTTAGACCTAACAAGACTCTTGGACACGTCACAAAATACAAATTACATTAGTAATACTGGGAAATAAAGAGATTTATTTGATTCATTGTTCACTTTAATCTTTTTAAGGTAAAGTAAAGAAGCAAACAAGAAACATTTACCTTGTTAAATTGTTAATTTTCAAGTTGGAACAAAACTCGTCAAAACTATTTGGCGTCTAGAAATCATACTAATCAAAAGAGATAATCTGATATTTTAGAGTACCTACCTAAGCCTTTTTGCAAAGAATAGTTTTGACAATCCGTTTGAATTTATTTATAGATAAAATAACTATGGTATATTTCTATCTTGCAACTCACTTGGATTGTTGTTGTAGAAGCGTATACATTGTAAAAGATACATTAATCTTATGTAGGCTAGAAGTGGGCTCAGCCAGTTTTTTGCATAATGTGTGCACCTACCTAATTAAATTTGTGTTACTATAACTTCAATGAATTTTTGTTGTGACATCGTATTTCGATTTAATTCATTAAAATGTTTATACATTTTAATGATGTACAAAAACTAAATGAATATTCCAACGCGAAACAGTTTTCAGTAGGTCTCATACTCAAGTTAAGATTGCTAGATAGATTCTAATTGAAATTCATATTTCACACTGTAAATCTTCCACATAATGTTTGTGATTCACAGTATCCCTACGACCACAAACTTTTTGAAAAGTAGGAGGTACTAGGTACCTAGTGCGTGATTCACGTAGACGGTACCTATAATATTATAGAGCCAGTTTACCTTCATGTTAGTTGATATTCATTGCAATAGGTATGCTTCCTTAGTATTTATATTTATTCGTAAAGTTTTTCTAGTACCCCCTCTGGTTTTGCATAGTCACCCTGACAACAAAGCCATTTGTCTGCACTCGTAGAATAGATCAAAATCGTAACGTCATCAAATGCGTAAAATATTTAATGAATTAACTTCATTAATTGATTAATTTACGAATTGCATTTGGGTGTGAAAAAGAAACTGGCTGACCGGTTAAGAGGTGTATTTTACACTAAAATAAAGATAATAAGATGAACGTAAGATTAGGCAATATGGCTATAACAGCTTTCGTCTATTCATTCTTAAAATGAACAATGTAACAAAAAGGAAATAAAAAATAATTACATTTGTTCCTCTAGGACTCGAGAGACACGAATCGAAGCTGTTCGGGTATTTTGGCGTCTGGTCGAGGCTTTGGCCAAATTGTCGCGTTGGTAACCCCCTAGAGGTGTATTCGACTGGTATTGATTTGGATTCACCTCTACATTTTGCAAACTGCAGTTAGGTAACTTCAACTGTTACGAATGTAAATTAATTGTGTCATTTGTTAATTTCTGTAAAAATTATAGTTGTAAATAAAGACTATTTTTAACCGACTTCTAAAAGAGGAGGAGGTTCGGAAGTTTTTTGTTCACTTTTTTATTTCCCCGTAATTATGGACTGATTTTGAAATTGTTTTTATACGGACAACGATCACGAAGTAATACCATTAAATTATTTTATTCCCGAGAGAATCATATTTATCCCGCCGATAATAAAACATACTTGTGTGAATGCACATTTGAGCTCGGTTTTTGGTTTATTCAAAATAATGTATTAATGAGTTAAATTTCAAAATAGCTTGATTATTTCTCTATTCTTATCTAAGTTGTTTATGCTATCGGTGCTAGGTATATTGTACATATAAATTTTAATTGCCTTTTTTCGAATAACTTTTTCGAAAAACCGCTTTTAAATTCAAACCAAAACGAGTTTTAAACTAGTTGTAATGATGCTAAAGTTCGTAAGATGTGACATTTGTGACCTGTTATATTCTTCAAACTCATTAATATCTAGATAAGTATCTTAAACGGAACTTAGTCTGTAATTATTAAGAATGAATGGTCCTAGTTCGCTTTAGTGCAATAAGGCATATTCCTCCACTTATTGTTTCCAGTGACAGGTCGTTTTGATTTCTTTATAATAAATAATAATAATATTATTGATTCAGGGACCGTGTGGTGCCGGCATAGAATTTCACCACCCCATCTCTTCCCGTGGGTGTCGTAAGAGGCGACTAAGGGAAACACACCGGGGGGCGGGCAGCAGCGCCCTCTGCAGAACAACTCCACCGAACTGCGATCCCCAACCCGCATGCCCAGCGTGGGGATTATGGGCATTAACCCCCAAATGATAATGCCATCTATGGCGCTCATTAGGGGAGGCCTATGTCCAGCAGTGGACTATTATAGGCTGGCATCGAGTACGTATCCAGTAGAGTTGAAATGTCAGATATGATTGTTAAGAAAATATTCAGCCAAAAAGTACACAGAATAATAAAAAGTGTCAACTGTTGTCATTGGCCGAAGCAATGTCATTTGATAAAAAGGGATGGGGTAAAACTGATTCTTATATCGATGTTTTGGCGAGTTTCATATTTACGATTAATGATTTTTAATACAATAATGCTCATTTGTTTATGTTTTAAAATTTAATAATGCTACTTTGTTTCATTTAATTAATATTTCACTAATAATAATAATGAGTACAATAGTATTATATAAGGTGTTATTATAAAATGCCTTTTTTTGAAAATTTCGAGAAACGACGGTGTCTTACTTCGTCGGAATCCAGTTTTATCGATTTGTAGGCTTTGCCAAATATCTTTCGATATAATGTTGTAGGAAATCTTCGAAAAAATTTAATCCGATGTAATAACAGTTCCTCAAAGTACAATAAAATTCTTACGGGACCCTTCTACACACAACAATCAAAAAACCTATATACAAAAAAATATTTCAAAAAAGTACCTAATTTATAAGTTTACAAATAGCTAGCAATAAACCTACTCAATCGTTCAAATATCACAAGCTAAAACATTACATCTTAATCGGTATTGTGTGATATCATGCTTGACCTGAAGTATCGATATCGATAGCCTGAACCAGCAAGTTCCTTCTCTAAATAAGTAAGTGCTACAGACGGGTTACAGAGATGTGCGGTTTTTGTATGGCGCCTCTACTGGATATGTACTCGATGTAGGCTGGTGATGATGATGATGAGGGACCATCGTTCCGATAGTCGTTTTCGTTGACGGCCTTATAGACTAACATACATACAAATATAAAAATCTTAATAACTAAATACTGTACAGTACTCAATAGGTACGGCGCGTGTGACGCATCAAGGTGTCATCTGTCGACGGTGCACGAACGTATCCCCCCTTGCAGGCGGCCGGTGAACCGTTGGATCTTAACACCCGTCAAAACTCTGCTCTGATGAAGGTCGAAAGATGATTAGTTGGAACCCTCAGTTCACACTATGGTAAGATTCCAACTTTTAAACTTTCTTTAAAAGTTTTTACACACACACACGTTGGGTTATATTACTTATATTAGAGAAGTTTTCATACGGATCCCTTATAAACATATTATATATACCTTATAAAAGTATTATATAGCAACAAACAATCAAATATTTCCTCTTCATAATATTATATAGATATAGTTGACATTGACTTTCTCTTTAATCTGACTCATATAGCAAATTCTTTGTCTTCTCCTTCTTTGCTGTTCTTTATGAAGCCGTTATCTCGCATAAGATGTCCAATCCAAGGAACTTATACCCAATCTGGAATGTGCACAAGCTGCCGATACGCGGTCCGAGCGAGATAGCTTCGCGAGAGCCCTCTGTCCCTTTCAGGATCAGAATCACCATTCACAACAAATGAATATGGCTGACGGGCTGCCAGTCTAACTTATATTATATTCTACTTATAATCTTTTCTTTTTTTATTGACATTTTAATATAGTGTCCAAATTATTGCTAAAAAAATGTTATCATTCTAACAGATACTTGGAAAATATTAGAAAATATAAAGAACGAAAATAAATGCTTTTTAGTAAGACATGTCAAATTTATTTGTTCCTACCACTTCTACTAAATTCGGGAATAATCCGCCTGGCAACATTTTAGAAAGGGACACAGGGCTCTCGAAGCGCTTTCCCCTTCGGACCGGATTTCTCTCTGACCAAGTGATTGTCTGTAATGGTCATACACATAAGGTTTATTTTTTATTGGTGTCAAATTGACAATGCACATTCCAGGTTGGGTATAACTTCCTTGGTCCAATCATACTCCCTCTTGTTTTGAATGTTCATCGAAACCTCAACTCTTTTCTTACTTTGATTATACCAAACCAAAATTTGAGGTGACTATTTGTCTATGGTACAAAAGACATCATCATCATCAGCCCATGTTAGTCCACAGCTGGATATAGGCCTCCCCTAATGAGCGCCATATCATCGTTAAACTTTGCCTCCCTCTATACCAACATTACCTATAGTTCGACCGAAACCGCTGTACCGCTCCCTAAGAAAGTGCGGCGAAGTGGGGGCCGAGGAAAAAAGAGCAAGAATACACATGAGATCGATATTGTCGGATATATCTTACGATATCGTACCAATATAAACAATATTTTTGTTTTATATATTATATCGATATGTTTATATTTTTTTATAACTAAATTATCTACAGATATTCTGACAGAGCTTCTGCTTCAACTTCATCTTCCGTTTCGCCATCGGAATTTGAATCAGAGTCGTTCTGCAAATTTATAATTAATGGATCGATAATAATATCAAATCTACTATCGCGATCCCAGTAATTGTTTTCATTTTTTTGGACATGATCATCACATTTCTGCCATTTTTCCGCCGTGAACTCCGAAAACAATGTATTCAATAAGTTTATCTTTTCATCTAGAGAAGAGTTAATATGGTTATGAGCTATATTGTTTTTAATATCAGCCCAGACTAACTCTATGGGATTCAAATCCGGATGGTACGGCGGTAATCGTAGAACAGTATGTCCATTGGCTTTCAGGAGTTCATCAATTCTGTACACGGGCTCTTTTTGTGTATTATCGATAAGAAGTTGCAGTTGAGATTGAGAAGAAGATGCAGTTGAGAAGAAGGACAACCAAGCCATTTCGACATCCAGCGTGAAGAATTACCAAACGCCGTCCTTTTCCAATATCAGCATGAATTCCAGGTTCGGACGATGATTGCCAACATTTGCTTACATGGTGACTGGCGTTAATGTATGTTTCATCAAGGAAATATATGTTGCGGTTTTGCGTTCTGTAATTTCTGATTTGTGTTAAGTATTTTTTCCGCCACACTACAATATTAGGCTGCTCTATAAGGAGATGTCTCTTCGATTTGCATTTTTTGAAACAGTAACCTATTGTGTGTAAGAGGCTCCTTAGAAATTCTCGTCCACAATTTAATATGCCATCTTGTTTCAAACTTGAAAGTAACTTACGGACACTTGGCACTCTTTTTTCAAATTCATAAAACTGATGAATTTTTCTTCTGATAACTCCTAAATCAAAATCATCAACAACATGTTTTTTCTTTATAGTTTTTGGTTGTTTTGGCGAATTAAATTTCAATCGGCCCAAATTTTCAGTTGATGAATTGCCCTCTTTTATCACATTTCTTGCGGTTTTTTCGCAGTACCCCGTAGCGTCTGCCACGATTTTGGCAATATTTGCATCACTTTTATATTCAAAGCTCTCTCTGTCTGCTTTTCTTTTCTTAAAATATTCGGCCACTTTAAAAATTATGGCCTTGACATCACGAGATAGCGCTCGGCCCATCTTTGGATATTTATCTCATGTGTATCTGACATAGACCGTCCGGTACAAAGGCGACCTACTGCCGTGAGCGTCGACGGCAGACTGATGGATCGGAGCGGCCGATACTTCCCCCCCGTCTCGCCGCGCGCATACCTCAGGAGCGGTACAGCGGTTTCGGTCGAACTATAATACAGACAGTCATATACAACATTACTCAAGGTTGATAATCAGATGTTTCCACTGAGAGGTGTGTAAGTGGACAATCCATTGGTTCAACTATTAAATACCTAAGTCCAGTGCATAATGACACCACATCATCGTATATTACCATCTCGCCTCAACCTGACCTGAGAATATACTATATTAATAATAATTACCCACTGACTCAAGCTTGACAAATACTTATGTAGGTACTTAATATTTATTCCGTGTAAATAGGTACTAACAAATCAACAGTAAAACAACAGAGACAATCCCTCAAACAAGTTCTGTGCTGTGGTTAATGACGTAAAAGATTTACCTGTGACTTATTCATTGGAATCTCAAACTCCCTATAATGAAACTTTTTGTTTTTCTTTCCATTCTGGAATTTCGTCATGAGACTGCGGTATTGGTGACGAGAATATAATGAAGTTGTCACACCCTGCCCATCCGAGAGAGATAAAGATATAGATACAGATAAATTTATTCAGGTCCACAAGAACAGCACAGACATAATATTAAGATAGACCATATAGACATAGTTAAACAATAGGTTTTAGATCACTTGTCGGGAAATAGTACCGAACCTGAGAATTGCTAAGAATTGCGTAATCATAGGCCTGGTTAAAGAATGAGTGGGTAAATGTTCACTGCTTAGGTAAAGGAAACCGAATTAATTGAGACAAACCAACGTTTCTTCAGGGTATTGTCGGCAGGTATGTAGTTAAGTTACTCAGTAACTTTTCCTTGTACCTGCTATGGACGCAAAGGTATTTGAGTAGGAAAACTGTAATTATTTTGCGGGGTTCTCCCGCAGAGTAAGAAACAGATCAACAGAACAGACAAGAAACAGAACACTGGGGTTTTAGAACCTTTTTTTTTCGTCAAGGAAATTCAGTTACGAATAATCTGGTCTGGGAGAATTATGTGCGACTCAACGCCCTGTGAAGGACGTAATACCTACTAAAATCTCTCTAGTGATCCTCTCTCGCTATAATTTGCCGAACCACGGGAATATAATAAACCTTCCGCGGCCGACTGGCATCCCCTCTTCCTCAGATATAAATGGCCGGCAAGCCCACCACACACTCGCCGACCCCATTTTAAAATCCGGGTTTTAAAACTTACCTTTATGGCAAATTCATCTTGTTTTGTTCCTTTGTTCAAAGTGAACTGCTTGAAAAATTTACTAACTACAAATTTAACATTTCTCTATATTCAAATAAATATTTAATTGATTCCACATTTTATAATGAAAATATCTTCTTTTAAACTCTGAAAGGATTCCAATATTAAAGGCTGGACCAGCCTTTTAATAATAAATGTAATAATTAAATAATAATATAAGTTAATTTAATAATAGCCTTTTAATAATAATTTTTAATGTCATAAATCACCATGCCAGCCCGGCGTGAAAAAAAAAAAAGAATCGGATATAGCAAACAAATCTTTATTACCTCTAATCTAGGTTCACATTAGACAATCATCTCAAGATGCCTGGCGTACTCGATGGTTTGCTCCGCCAGCTCGGCCGACGGTAATACGCCGGCGGCTGCGAAACACGTTTCTTCAGCTGCGTTGAAGTGATAGCAGTTGTCGGCGCCGAGGACCCAGTTTCGCTGGAAATAAGGTTTAAAATTCAATGTAGACAGGTGAATAAGGTGGCGGGCACTATATTTTTAATTTTATTTTATGACTCTTGGCTCGGACCGTAGGTATATCGGAATAGATACTAATGAGGATGTTCATGTAGGTATTAGGTTTTTGTGTAGAAACAACTAATAGATTCTCAAATAGAATTGTGTCATGTTAATATCATTCTTATGATTAGATTTACACATTTCCACTATATTTTTCTGGAAATCAATCATAATCTCATTAAACTCTGGTACCTTAATAAAATCTATGAGCAGTGTTTTTTTGGACAATTCACGCAGCATTATCTAGCCCCAAGCTGAGCAGAGCTTGTATTATGGGTATGGGTACTAGATAACTGATATACTATATAATATACAAATACATAGATATATATCTTTTATTAGAAAAATTTAAATCAAAATCAATGTGCTTTATTTCCTTTAGACTTTACAGGACTTTTGGACACGCTTAACAAGCTGAAAGTAAGTAACCATTAAACATACCTTCTTTCCATACTCAAGCATAGCTTGTTGTGAAGCTAGATTAAGTCTTCTCGCTGCCTCTGCATAGGATATACAAAGATATGCCTTCTCAATGCATGCAGCTATTTCTCCGCGGACTGTATCCAGTAAGGTATCCATGAAGAGGGTGTAGCTTTCTGCGGGGACATTACCCTGGAAGGAAATACTTTGTTTACAACGATGTAAACAAATATCTTACTAAACTAAAAAAAAACTCTTACTACACTGGTCATTGTACTAACAATGACCAGTGTAGTAAGATATTTTATTTAAAATGTTTTTTTTTTTCCATTTTGCATCTCTACAATCGGTAGTTTAGCCATAATTAGATGTGTTCATGGGTGGAAAGTATGGTTACATGCGTGAGTTTTCTTACATCATTATTGACTAGTTATTTTATTTATTTTTCGACTCCATATTCATCTACAATCGGTCTTTTGACTATGAGCTATCCAGTTAAGTTGAGAAATTTCAAAGGATCAGGAAGTTCAGAGATAATTGATAATTTTTTCTTTTAAGTCTAGCTTTAGCCATTCAAATTATGTCACAGGTATTGTAATGACCCAGTTATTATTATAAAGCAAGAGATAGGATTTTTTTATAATTAGAAACAGTTTAGCAATAACATTCTCTAGTTCTCTCTAGTCTGATTAGATTTCGAAAATGTGCTCAGTCAACCATCACTCATTCTGGTATTTTTATACAACAGTGGTGTTACATACCTTAGCCAAGAAGATCTTATTGTAACTGCCTTCCATGAGATACTGCTCCAATGCTAGTGGATGCTTCACATAGGGGTCAGCTCTAATGACATCGACCGAGAGGCGCTCCAGCTCAGTGTGGAATTCAGCCACACGGTTCTGCGAGAGGAGGAACAGCAGGTTCAGACCAAGGAGTTGGTACATGAACGTTGACTCTGGGAGGTGGTCTCTGTAAATAAATATGCTTATTAGCAGTGTTTTTGAAACTTATCCGTTGAAGTCTCAGATTTTCATAGGATATATATAGGCAGGAGTATTCAATTGGCTTTTATGATGGTTAAACTTGATTGTTATGTTCACAGAGATTTGAAAAATAAAAGACCCTGTATTTCTAAGAGGTTTTAGTAAAGTGTGGCGAGTTGTACTTACTTGTAATCAAAATAATAGCATTTTAGTTGTGACATGTAACGCTCAAAGGCTTTGACATCTTTAACAGCAACAGCCCATTGTGCTCCAATCTCCAGGACATCTCTAGCTAAAATTAGCTCTTTTTGATTCGCTGCAGCATTATTACTCGGCAGGAAGCTCATTTGTGTGAGAGCAATCTGAAAAAAAAGGGACAAATTATGATATAAACAACGATTTCAAAGGATTCTGTCAAGTCATCCCAGGAACTTACCTTTATTTTGTTCAACAACTCGCCACATTTATCAAGTTTTCGTGGTTTTTTTGCCCATTCTGTCTTCAGATTTTGGTAAAGATTGGAAATGTCTTTCACCGAAGCCATGGCGACTCACAAAATTTATAATAATCAGTGAAAAACTGGAAATAAAATAGTTCTATGAATGAGCAGGCAAAACAAGCCTATTTCGCACTTGACTTCTTTTTGATTTGACATGTCCACGAACTGTCTGTCGGCAGCTCAGACGAACGAATATATAGACCTGAAATACCTACGTGCATACCTAAAGTTAGTCTGGCACAAAGATGGCGGCCTGCTGTAGAGTTGCGCGTATTTTAACATTGAATATCGATAAGTAAGTAATTGAGTTGCACGGAGTTGAATTCTAAATTTTCGAATATTAGTAAGTAGAAGAATAAGTACCTATCTTTAAGCTCTGTTCAGTTTTATTTAAGTTTCTATACCTTGGTGATCCGTAACGGCCGTAACGGGTCATTAGCATTATATTACCCTCCGTCCTATCGTCTAAAAACGGGATACTACAATAGATTTCATCAAGTTCAATAAAAAACGCTATTTACTACGTACAGTACAGCTCAATTCAGTTAATATTAACACTACAACTTCCCCAAGCTTTGGCTGGCACTCAATTCAATGAATATCCTCTATATTCAGTACTAATACTAATATGTTCATATAAGACAATTATTTAGGTTGCCGCGCTCGGCCCAAGGTAAGTTTCGTGTGGACTGCCAGTTTCTGCAGCTTGTACCTTGATGGCGTGTGTGGAAGAGTCTTAGACAATCACTGACCTATCAAGCCCATTCCATCAAAAACTGACCTTTTTTGTAAAAACGTTGGTTTTTGCTGGAGTCGACGCCGGAAAGTTAAATCAATCATTTTCGAACACAAGGTCACTGACCTTTATTGTAAAAACGTTAGTTTAAGCTGGAGTATACAGGTAAGTTAAATAAATCAGTTTCAAATACAAAGTTAGACCTTTTTGTATTTTTGGAATTCTATGTGTCGGGGTATTTCTTCATGTTTTTTTTTATTGCATCGCGATCGCGATAGCTCCTGCGCTGCGGGAAGTGCAGTGCAGCCTCTCCGCCATTGCGTAACAAGGGACAGGCACACTGTGCCTGTCCCTTGTTACGGCTGGCGGAGGCTGCACTCCCTTCGCGCCTCCGGCTTATTATATAGGTACCTACACTCTAGGGGCTCCACGCACAAGACCACGTGGAGTCGGGGAACTCTGTGTCGGATCCGCCACTCAAATTGAATCTAATCAACTCTTCCCGGAATGCTCTGTAAAGTTTTTATATTGTTTCTGCATCCATATTTAACGACACACTTTGACCTCTAGCACCGAGGTCATTGAACTTTGGGGTCAAACCGCTGAACCAAAGTTGCACCCCTAGTGACCCTCTTAACGATGCCACAAGAAAAAACATTTGTTATAATATGCCTAAAAACATCTTTCGAAATTTTTCTAAGTCTTTCGCCTTGAAACTGAACGACATACTTTGACCTCTAGCGCCGAGGTCATTGAACTTTGGGGTGGATCACCTGAACCAAAGTTGCACCCATAGTGACCCTATTTACGTAGCCAAAAAAAATACATGTTATATATACATAAAAAAATTCGTCGAAAATTTTCTAAGTCCTGCGTCCCGTAAACTCCACCCCAACCAAAAATTCTGTCCCTGGCACCACACCTTTGAATCTTGGTTAGCTTGGTTCAAAGTTGCTGACGCTGCTGTAAAGGATTTACTTTTATTTTTGTGTTATTGGTACTGCGTCGATGAAATAATTCGTTATCGATAATCGATGTTTTGAAAATACCGAACCCTAACTCTATTTACTATGACGAATAATTTTCTCCTAAAATCACATAATATTCATAGTAAAACATTGAATGAATAAAGAAAAGCAAGCGGATCTTTATAAACTTTCCCACAAACAGCAAAATGTTTGAAAATAATAGAAAATGTAAGAAATTTTGAATGAATTCGGTACCTTTCCCATGCAACGTTATATTTTGATGTTTTTTGTTGATTTTCATGCGACAGCCAAACACTCTGCACATACACTTATAAAATACATTATTCTCCAAGTTTGCACACTATAAAAAAGCATAATTATCGCCTATTAACTCTAAATTTCCTTCATTTTCGAATAAAAACAAGTCCGGATGACAACTGATGTACTTGTTGTTGACTGCGACTAAACATGGCGACCGGCCACAGGGGGTGAGGGGTGAGGTATTTTGTGACGTCACCAAAACAATGTTGCCATTTTCAGTCATGATCAAACTGCTGTTGTCCTTTTTTACTCATGATTATCTTCATTAGTCAAAAAGAGATGCCGATATGTAAGTAACTCTGCTGTCGAAATACATCACACTTCTATAACTAACTGTTCGTAACAAGTTCGTATAGATGTTTATGCCAGATCTATATTCCTCTATAATCTAAGAAGCCGGCACGGCAGGCAAGGCAAGGCAGGCGGCAACACTGTCTATGAATGAAGGAATCATCAATCAAAATAAATAATTATTTGTAATATTTTCTTTCTCGGTGAATACAAATGTAGTGAAATATTATTTTCTCTAATTTAATACCTAGTACCTACATACAAATCAGTCCGATTCATTATGTAATGAAAGAGGTTTGATTTTGTTGAGAATAATCATTACCACTTTCGTATTTGAATTTTCCTGAAAGGAAGTCCTGCAGCAAGTACATAATTGGATGGATTACTTAGGATTGTCCGAAGCGAAGCTCGTAGGGCAGGTACAACATGGATTTTAGCTCACACAATCCGACAACATCTAATTCTCTGAACTTAGCAGCAAGAAATAACGATGTCGCAAATGTCCGTCGACTGCTGAAAAAAATGAACCCAAACTGTGTAGACAACCGAGGGTGGACATGTCTCCATGAAGCTGCACATAGTGATAGTTACGAATGCTTGGAGCTCATATTGAAACACCCTAATTGCAGGCCCCTTGCTGAAACCCATGAAGGTCATACAGCCTTATACATTGCCTGTAGAAACCGCGCCTCCGTCAAAACTATTACCTATTTACTAGAAAATGTTAATGATATCGCTAACTACAGCAGCACAGAGGGGGTCACACCTCTACATGAAGTATGCAACCAAGGCAGACTAGAAATAATACAGTTACTCTTAGATTATGGAGCTATCATTGATGTTCAAGACTTCGATGGTGATACACCATTACATGATGCATGTATTGCAAGGCAACCAGACGCTATACAGTTGCTGCTGCATGCAGGGGCCAACCCTAACATTCAGAATGAGCGAATGTTCACTCCATTCCACATAGCATGCGATGCACCATGCTTAGAATCTGTTGTTAACTTGATAGGTTTCATTGAGGATATTGATCAGAGTGTTGACACTGGAGATACACCTCTAATGATATCATTGCATAGTGATAATGATTTAATCCCTTGCTTCCTATTAGAAAATGGAGCTGATCCTAATATAAAGAACAATGATGGCAAGTTAGCCCTGGATATAGCTATGGATATTAGCAACAGTTGTGTTTTTCAAAAGCTGTTAGAAGTGACAGACCATCAAGTTATAAATGAGAATATCATCTGCCGAGCTTGCAAGCCACATTACTTTTCACTTGCAATTCTTGGAGCACTACTGGCCAGTGATCTTGGTCCACCTTTTTTTCAGTTTGCTGAGCCTTATAGGGACTGTTATGTTGAAGTTATACATGAACTGAAACCGTGTTATTCGGTACATTCACCATTGAATGCCTTTTTGGATATATGTGAATATATTTACATCACATCACAAGAAAAGTTCAGAGAATACTTCTACTTGTTTCTGATGAGGGGCGTTCCAGTAAATGCTTATCAGCCCTGGGAGTTTCCACCCTTAGCTTACATTCATTATTGCTCCCATACTGAATGTTTTGAAGATGTGAGTTTTCTCTTTTCATCTGTCTTATTGCCTTCATTTAATGTATTAGTACAGCTAAAACAGATTTGTTCTTCAGGTTTTCAGCATACTACTCGCGCATGGCTGTAATGTGGACTACTGCAGTTCTGGTGGTGCATTTCCTAGAGTAACAGATGCATTTATGGCATCATTAACCTTGAGTCCCAAGACTGCAATTATAATGTTGCCCTACAGTCTGTACTGTGATCCAGGAACTATCATAACCGTTGTAGAAGATAATGGACTGTTTGATAGGGTTACAAATCCAGTAAGTATTATCTTACGGTAAGGGTCCACTACCATGTGCAATGGGCTCGCAGGGCATCAATGTTGTAGTGATGATTTTATTGTGTGAAGACACTGATATAGTTGCTACAGAAGACTCAATGTGAGATAGGTATCATGCAGGTCCCAGTTCCACCTCTTAGGATGAGAACTTAGACCTCTTTGGTCGAAACTACAATTTTACAATTGTTTTCTAATAATAGCTGGCAATGCAACTACCTGTGAAGGTGGTTCTTTTTCTATTTTCAATTATTTACAGTGCATACAAATATTGTAAGCACTGTGTATAAGTGTTATGTTATGCTCACATTGTAAAGTATAAAGATGTGCTTATTTTTATCTGTCTGAGTAGTGCTGTGCATTCTAAATGAGTTTCAACAGGACTTGTACAGTCTACTCCATTGAGGTGGCTATATAGATTCACAAGCAGTGGATAATACAAATTTTTAACTTTTTCATTTAGGAACTATTTTGTATGTAAGTACCTTTAGTAGTACACCTAGGGTACTTGAACCAGGTAAATTCTTTATAGGTGGGACTTACATGGGTCAAGTAATATATACTTTATTCTAGGACAATTTAATGTCTTTGACTTTAGAATCACTTTAAAGCCTCAATTCCCTAAATCTCCCTGACTGTTAAAACTGCTACCACATAGCAGTCAGTAATGAATGAAGTTTTGTGAGAATCTTAACCTGTTTTACTATCTGACTTGGTAATTATTTTGCAGATAATAAATAGAATCCTGCAGAAGATTGATAACAAGGAAATCACACTCCAGGAATATCACACCACCGTTCCTTCATTGAAGCATTTAAGTAGACTCAGCGTGAGAGAAGCTATTAAAGCTAAGGATGGAGTTTTGAAGTCAACTCAAGAGTTCCTACGAGTACTCCATGAATTACCAGTACCACAAATAATCAAAAATTATTTACGCTTCGCGTAGAAATAAGAAATCATGATATTATATTAGCATAATAAGTATCACTTAGCTACCTATTAGAATAAGTATTTATTTTTATTGATAATTATAAGTATTGGAACCAACGTAGATAGATAGTAAATACTTTACCACAAAAATAAAGAGAAGAATACAAAAAGACGTGCCTAAATAAATGTTAGTACACAATTGGATTTAGCTTGGATCAAAGCATAAAACACAAGATTGTGTAAAGTTCATCTTTCCTAATTAAATCACCAATTTTAATCTACTTATCTATTTTTATTATGTAGCTTTTGTAGGCAGTTTTAACTATAATGGAAATGTAGGCCTCCATGAGGCCAGGTGGGCTATCTAGTAAAGGTGGCATTGCCACGTGTTGTAGGAAACCGCATTATTAATACCTAAATTCCCTAAAAAAAGAGGTCTAGTTTAGTCTAGATGTCTTTAGTAAAGTCAGTGCTGATGTAGGTATGCCGACGACAACGCAAATACTGCAGGCGGCTGGGCTGCGTTCATGGCCGTAGGGAGGGGGGGGGTTTTGGGGGTTCAAACCCCCACCGAAATGTTGAGGCACCGATAAAAATCAAACTTGAATAGGTAAAATTTTCTCGAATACGTACTCGTACGTGGAAAGTGCGGCTTACTTTAAATAGCAGCTATTCTCTCTTAAAAACACAAAATTTTTTTCGTCTCATTTCGTCTCCGATTAACAACAGCGTGCTCTGAGTCGTCGGTGGCGGACGGGGCGCGCTCGCGCACCATGCCATGCAATTCCTATTGTGTATCTACATACTGTATGTAAACACTTAAATATTTCTTTAAATTATTCTCTTTTGAAAACTCAAACTTTTTTTCGACAAAATTCGTCTCTTCATTTTAAATGAGCTGGGTGCACGCATCGCATTCATTTACGGCCGATTCCAGCTAGTCAGGCAGATCACGACATTACTTTTAATTTTATAAATCAATAGACCTATTTTGTTGTCGTTCCGTAATTGCTTTCTCCGTTTACTGTCATGTATTTATTTATAACATTCTTTTCTAAACTATTTAATAACGGCCCAAAAATGTCACAAAAAATTTCGCGGCTCGCTCCGCTCGCCATTCATTCGGAATTATTTTTTAAGCTTTTTAACAACCTTGCGAAAATGACACAATTTCTAAAAATTTTCAGCGGCCGCAAACACAACAAAATATCGGCGGTCACTCCACTCACTGTTATAATTTTGGCTCTAAAAGTTTCAGGGTTCGCTAATCATAATCTTTTGTCACTCTTGATTCTATTTTATAGATCATCCGAAAGGTCGCACAAAAAGTTGCGGCTCGCTTCACTCGCCGTTTCTTCTGTAGCCTTTTGGTCATTTTTATCAGCATGCCGAAAATATGTAAAAAAATTGCGGCTCGCTTCGCTCGCCGTTCATTCTGTAGCCTTTCGGTCAGTTTTATCAGCCTGCCGAAAATATGTAAAAAATTTGGCGGCTCGCTTCGCTCGCCGATCATTCTATAGCCATTTAGGCATTCTTATCAGCCTGCCGAAAGTATGTAAAAACATTGGCGGCTGGCTTCGCTCGCCATTCTCTCATAATAATGTGAGTTGTTATACCTACCCCTTAACTAATACTACCTACTAACTTTTTTGTCACCCGAAAATGACACGCGAAGTTATTTATTTTTTGTATTTCTCACATTTTTTTCTTTGTTGCTGGCATACCAATCTCCAATCTCCAAAATGACCACAGCAATTTTTAAAATATTTGGGGCTAGCTGTCACATCTATTGTCACACTTTTGCCTACTTTTTTTTACAAAACATCGGAAAAATCTGAAAAAATTCGCGGCTCGCTCCGCTCGCCGTTACCCATGGTTATTATTTTTATATCGATTTTTTTTGGAAAGTGCTTGGTTGAAAACCACTCCGGGTACTAGCATAAGTACATATTTTATATAAAGATGTTGCATGTTGTCTCGGGCGGGTCTAAGGCTCGACCCCCCCCCCGAATAGTATTTCTGGCTACGGCCCTGGCTGCGTTCAGAGGCTCAGGGTGCGGTTGTTTGGGTGTTAACTCAACTCATCCATGACTCATCCGAAGGTTCAGAACGAGTCTTAATCTGAGGAACGAGCATTATGAGGAATATAGATCTGGCATAAACATCTATACGAACTTGTTACGAACAGTTAGTTATAGAAGTGTGATGTATTTCGACAGCAGAGTTACTTACATATCGGCATCTCTTTTTGACTAATGAAGATAATCATGAGTAAAAAAGGACAACAGCAGTTTGATCATGACTGAAAATGGCAACATTGTTTTGGTGACGTCACAAAATACCTCACCCCTCACCCCCTGTGGCCGGTCGCCATGTTTAGTCGCAGTCAACACCTGCCCTACGAGCTTCGCTTCGGACAATCCTAAGTAATCCATCCAATTATGTACTTGCTGCAGGACTTCCTTTCAGGAAAATTCAAATACGAAAGTGGTAATGATTATTCTCAACAAAATCAAACCTCTTTCATTACATAATGAATCGGACTGATTTGTATGTAGGTACTAGGTATTAAATTAGAGAAAATAATATTTCACTACATTTGTATTCACCGAGAAAGAAAATATTACAAATAATTATTTATTTTGATTGATGATTCCTTCATTCATAGACAGTGTTGCCGCCTGCCTTGCCTTGCCTGCCGTGCCGGCTTCTTAGATTATAGAGGAATATAGATCTGGCATAAACATCTATACGAACTTGTTACGAACAGTTAGTTATAGAAGTGTGATGTATTTCGACAGCAGAGTTACTTACATATCGGCATCTCTTTTTGACTAATGAAGATAATCATGAGTAAAAAAGGACAACAGCAGTTTGATCATGACTGAAAATGGCAACATTGTTTTGGTGACGTCACAAAATACCTCACCCCTCACCCCCTGTGGCCGGTCGCCATGTTTAGTCGCAGTCAACAACAAGTACATCAGTTGTCATCCGGACTTGTTTTTATTCGAAAATGAAGGAAATTTAGAGTTAATAGGCGATAATTATGCTTTTTTATAGTGTGCAAACTTGGAGAATAATGTATTTTATAAGTGTATGTGCAGAGTGTTTGGCTGTCGCATGAAAATCAACAAAAAACATCAAAATATAACGTTGCATGGGAAAGGTACCGAATTCATTCAAAATTTCTTACATTTTCTATTATTTTCAAACATTTTGCTGTTTGTGGGAAAGTTTATAAAGATCCGCTTGCTTTTCTTTATTCATTCAATGTTTTACTATGAATATTATGTGATTTTAGGAGAAAATTATTCGTCATAGTAAATAGAGTTAGGGTTCGGTATTTTCAAAACATCGATTATCGATAACGAATTATTTCATCGACGCAGTACCAATAACACAAAAATAAAAGTAAATCCTTTACAGCAGCGTCAGCAACTTTGAACCAAGCTAACCAAGATTCAAAGGTGTGGTGCCAGGGACAGAATTTTTGGTTGGGGTGGAGTTTACGGGACGCAGGACTTAGAAAATTTTCGACGAATTTTTTTATGTATATATAACATGTATTTTTTTTGGCTACGTAAATAGGGTCACTATGGGTGCAACTTTGGTTCAGGTGATCCACCCCAAAGTTCAATGACCTCGGCGCTAGAGGTCAAAGTATGTCGTTCAGTTTCAAGGCGAAAGACTTAGAAAAATTTCGAAAGATGTTTTTAGGCATATTATAACAAATGTTTTTTCTTGTGGCATCGTTAAGAGGGTCACTAGGGGTGCAACTTTGGTTCAGCGGTTTGACCCCAAAGTTCAATGACCTCGGTGCTAGAGGTCAAAGTGTGTCGTTAAATATGGATGCAGAAACAATATAAAAACTTTACAGAGCATTCCGGGAAGAGTTGATTAGATTCAATTTGAGTGGCGGATCCGACACAGAGTTCCCCGACTCCACGTGGTCTTGTGCGTGGAGCCCCTAGAGTGTAGGTACCAATAGTAGGTAACAAGGGACAGGCACAGTGTGCCTGTCCCTTGTTACGCAATGGCGGAGAGGCTGCACTGCACTTCCCGCAGCGCAGGAGCTATCGCGATCGCGATGCAATAAAAAAAAACATGAAGAAATACCCCGACACATAGAATTCCAAAAATACAAAAAGGTCTAACTTTGTATTTGAAACTGATTTATTTAACTTACCTGTATACTCCAGCTTAAACTAACGTTTTTACAATAAAGGTCAGTGACCTTGTGTTCGAAAATGATTGATTTAACTTTCCGGCGTCGACTCCAGCAAAAACCAACGTTTTTACAAAAAAGGTCAGTTTTTGATGGAATGGGCTTGATAGGTCAGTGATTGTCTAAGACTCTTCCACACACGCCATCAAGGTACAAGCTGCAGAAACTGGCAGTCCACACGAAACTTACCTTGGGCCGAGCGCGGCAACCTAAATAATTGTCTTATATGAACATATTAGTATTAGTACTGAATATAGAGGATATTCATTGAATTGAGTGCCAGCCAAAGCTTGGGGAAGTTGTAGTGTTAATATTAACTGAATTGAGCTGTACTGTACGTAGTAAATAGCGTTTTTTATTGAACTTGATGAAATCTATTGTAGTATCCCGTTTTTAGACGATAGGACGGAGGGTAATATAATGCTAATGACCCGTTACGGCCGTTACGGATCACCAAGGTATAGAAACTTAAATAAAACTGAACAGAGCTTAAAGATAGGTACTTATTCTTCTACTTACTAATATTCGAAAATTTAGAATTCAACTCCGTGCAACTCAATTACTTACTTATCGATATTCAATGTTAAAATACGCGCAACTCTACAGCAGGCCGCCATCTTTGTGCCAGACTAACTTTAGGTATGCACGTAGGTATTTCAGGTCTATATATTCGTTCGTCTGAGGCCGGCTTACAGAATTTAGAACGAGAGTTGCCAAGCGCTTATTTCAGTACTAAAATCTTTCTATCACTTATTTGTGTTATTTTACTTGTTGTTTCAAATTAAATCTTTAATAGGTACATTTAAAATTCAAAAAGACTAATTTATTGTTGGTGTGACGTAGGTACACATATTTTTTCATAAAAAAGTCCAGACCATATTCTGCCATATTGTTCTTTGTGTTTGTGCACCCTGTACCTACCGGAGCGAAGTCGGCGCATTCTGCAGTGTTCGGGGAACTTCGGGCAAGACTTCGGGAGGCTCGGCCGTCCGAGAAAGCCTGAACACTGCATCGATATGCTGCATACTTCGGGCTGCGATTATTCAATAATTATTCCTACTCTTTATCTGTTTATATTAAGTACCTAGTAGTTTTAGATACAAAAATTTTGTTTATATCACTTATGTATATATATAACGTAAATTGTGTACCTAACCAGAGGAATGTAACATTCAAGTCAAATCCTCAAGGGCTTAACGAATGTTAATATTTAATAACTAGTATAAGTTTTTTTTAAGAATAAATAAATAAAAATAAATATTATTTTGCATAACCAATCTTCTTAATTCAATTGATTTTAAGTTACAAAAAACATCGAATTTTAAACAAATTTTTCGGTCATTCCATCATTTTGCTCAATCAATTTCACTTAACTAGTCCCCGCACTACGCCTTCTACGTTAGGATATTAGTGTTCTGTGCCGTCTACCAAGGAATAAAACTGTCGCAAATGGTATTCTATTTCAATCTAAATTAAACAATATAACAAAAAACAATTCTGAAAAATTGTGATTGGAAATACTATCTACCCCTAAGTTTGATGTCTCCAATCGCCTTTTATACCCTTAAACCGCCCAATTCACCATTTTTAGTGAGCACTAGGTACCTCGCGACACGAAACGACAGCAAATGGCCGCGAAGTTACGAGTGAAGTAGTTTTATTATTCGTCTATCCACTTGAACGTCCGGCCCGCGCGGCGACAGGGGGTAGCATACGTCCGCGCAGACGTCCGCGCTTGGCGCCATAAAAAAAAAGTCTTATGAGACCAACAGAGGGATATGCCTGACTCTAACAACTCCCGTTCTAATTCTCTAGGCCTAAGTCTTATGAGACCAACAGAGGGGTATGCCTGACTCTAACAACTCCCGTTCTAATTCTCTAGGCCTGCCGGGGTTAGGGTTACCATATGGAAAAACAACAATTCCGGAGATTAAGCCTGATTTGTATTGGAAATTATTTTTTAATTACTGAGATTTAGTCGTAATTTCAATTAAAACGTAATGGAACTCTACAGCCTATATTTACAATAAAAATTCACAAAAGTCTTTAGCTGGATGATGGTGAAAAAGGGCGAAGTGATTGACTTTGATCAGATTGCTACATCGATTCATTATCTCAACGGGAAAGGAGTAGGTACACATTGATGATATGTGAAACTATTTGATGAAATTGCAGCATTGAACAGTTTCTTAACCAAAAAAGAAGACGCATTATTTAATGTTATGTTGCATATATTGTGGTCAACAATTCTGAAGAGTATCGGTATTTCAAGATTAACACAAATAAAGCGCATTTGTGAATATGTATTTGCAATTTCAGCGCAAAACGCTAACGTCGAAAGAGTGTTTTCGCTTATGGGATCACAGTGGTCTCATGAGCGAAACCGACTCACAGTTTCCTCAGTACAATCTTAAAAATACTACCTGCGAAACATTCTTCTCGAAGAAAGAAAGCTTTTAAAAAAATCGCCTTCCAAGATAAATATAATAATATTTTTTTATATACTTTTAAGAGTAAGATATAACTACCTACCTTTGAAAGGCTGAACGTCTTGTTCGTTAAGTAAACTACCCGGTAAACGTTTACTTTTGATTGAAGTCACACAATTGGTATACGCATTAGTCTCTCTGGACTAATGCGTATGCGGTGCCTTCGGTCAGACTTTTACTGGAAAGTTTACACGAACGAACTAGACATAGCCTGCCTCGGTGTTGATTTTATTTGTAATTTGTGATTTTAGTTAGACTGTTTGATCTCTTAGTTTTGAATAAAAATTTATTGATGATTTGCTCGGTTTTATTGAAAATTCCTAAATTCCGGAGATCTTACGACAATTCCTGAGTTCCGGAGATTGGCCTAAAAATCCGGAGATCTCAGGACAATTCCGGAGATATGGTAACCCTAGCCGGGGTAGTCAAACAACAGTGTTGCCAGTCTAGCCGCCTCAAAAGTTACCAAACCAGGCGGGGTGGATTTCTGATAAGCTATTAAATTATTGGAACGCTTTGGGGGTGATAATTCTGAATCCAGATAGGGACAACTTCAAAATAGTACTTACCTACCTAAAAATTAATTTAACTACTATGTATAAGACATTAACTTTATATAACAGATAATTTTTTTAATGTTATAATCTTAAAATAATGCTTCTAATCTCCTTGGTTTCTTGGCCGAGGGGATCTCAAGAGGCGCAAATATGCAGGTCTCAACAGAGCCTACGAATTTGTTCCCCTTGGAGTCAAAACTCTAGGTCCGTAGAGTATCGAGGCTCTCCAGGTTTTCAAAAAAATATCTGAGCGTCTGGTCAAAGCGAAGCGTGGCCCGAGAGCTGGTTAGTAGGTATCTGGCGTAGCGCATCAGCATTGTCATATAGTGGGGCAATGCAGCCAGCATCCTTGGTTAGGTTACACTTCTAACCGGCATTGATACGTGTCAGATGACCTACCTGTAGTTTGTTTGCTACAGTCTGCAGTTACCTAGCTCAATTGTTTACCCTTATTAGACTCTATTGTTACCTATCATTGCTTATACCCGTAAACTCGCGCACTGTCATGGCGGCGGCGAGGCCTAATATGTATTTGCCAACTTTTACAAAAAAAAATATAGTTCTGAAACTACTCGGAACTATTCTATGACAATACAGCTCCAAATTTCAATAGAAATTCAGTATTATTTATTGCCTCATAGACTTCGTATTCTGTCTAAAAATTAACAAATTGAAAAATAAGACATGATCATTTATTTATTTATTAATAAGGCAATGCCAACAATACACACAATAAAACATTATAATTAGTTACATTAATGAAATCTTAGAATAGAGCATGTATTCATAATAGGCATCATGATCATGTAGGTAAACTATATATTTTTAAGAATATCATGCAACTTTGGAAAGATTGGGTATGCCTATTATAATGTTGAATATATAATCTAAAAACATGTGTATGAAGTTTTAGTCTTGTATACAATTATTATGTACCTAGGTACTCTAAATTTTGAGCTCGGTCCCTTTTGCCGGAAGAAAAATAATAAAATTAAATCAATCCGGCGAAAGGGACCGCGGTCCCTTTACCTAGCGGTCCCAATCGCCGGAAGCCTCGAAAAAACGGGTTATTCCCGCTCGTCCCCTCGTTTCGTCCCCAGAGGGGACGAACGGGAAGTAAACTTCCCGCTGGCCCCGATGGGTCGATCGGGAAGTATACTTCCCGTTGGTCCCCACTAAAATATTATGCAGATAATTTTGAATAAAATCAGAACATATTTTGTAATCAACTTGAAACATAAATATCTTGAAAAGTATTGAAAAAAAAGATGAACGTCATAAAAAAGCTCTACTGTTTTTATGATTATTAATTACTAGGTATGATATTACATTATATAGCTTTTAAATAATATCTTGAAGGCATTTTAATTTGAACAATTTAAATCAAGTTGTAATTATTTTTATTTTACAATAATAGTATAATATAAACAACATTATAAAAATTTATACCAAAATGTTAACACACTATAAGTGACTATAAAACAAAAAGCTTTATATAATATGAGGTATTTCTATGTTTCTTTGTATGCTGTCTATGTTTGTGAACTTTCTTATCTATCTGATATAAAACTGGTATCTCCTATGCTAAAACAAAAAATATTATTCAAAAATAATCCTAATTTACTGGGAACAATTTTTATATATTAAATTTTGATATTATTATGATGATTAGAAATGCAAAATAAAAGTTGAACGTACGTATTATGTACCTAAATGTTCTATGATAAAGTTAAAGATAAACGTGTACTATTATTTATTCCTAGCGGTCCGCCCCGGCTTCGTATATTGGTATTCGGTATTTGACAAAATTTAATCTTTCATGCGGAACTCCTTTACTTTTTTGAATATTCTATAGTTCATCACGGAAAATTTAGGATTCTAATAGTGAAATAATTTTTCAAATCGGTTCAGTACTTTCGGAGCCTATTCAATTCAAAGAAACAATTAAATCTTTCCTCTGTCTAAAATTAGTATAGACTATTTAACAATAAACATACAAAATCAATCAATAATTAACTCTTTCCATCCAAAGGTTACCTGGTTTTATGTTATGTCTTTTTATATTTTCTTTTGGTGTAAAATAGCATTGTATACCCTACTGTATTGATTGTATTATTTTTTTAACAATTTCCAAGAAAAAGCCAACTATGATTTCTCCATTTCCCAATACAGGTTAGCATTCCTGTATGAACCTGTCCTTCTTAATATATTTTGGTGTTCTTATTAAAAAACTTTCTTTTAGCGCTATCCACACATTTCCGGGTCAGTTCCGGGTCAGGGCTATCCGTGTTCCGAGTTGTGTGAACAAGTTCATACAATTCCCTGACGCCTGACACGGAGCTGTGTGAACAAGTTCATACAATTTGTACGTAACCGATTTTTTCCCCGTCCCTGACGGAACACGGCCGGGACGAGTTCCCGGAAATGTGTGGATAGCGCTTTACTTTGGGTTTATTTAATGAATTCAGTGTTTTCAACAGTAGCACTGCTACTGTTGGGTTTCTTCTTGATGATAGTTTGTTTATTTTTTTTTGGTTGGACAATTCACACAACATCTGAGCAGATCTTGTGTGCTTAATATAAAAAATATACATACCTAACAATAAACGAGAACATAGATAGATTTTTATTACTATACGAGTACATAGAAGACTACCACAACTCCCTCAACATATATTTGCATATAGTACAAATATTTGTCCCGAGGCGAGAATTGAACACACAATCTTCTGCGTACATTTTCATTCATAATATACAAACAAACATAGAAAATAAACTTATACAATAAATAAAATACCTCGTATTATATGTATAAGCTTTTTGTTTTTACTTAGTAATATTCAATTCTAGTGTGTAAACCATTTTGGTACAAATTTAGAAATGGGGACGAACGGGAATTTTACTTCCCATTCGTCCCCAGGTATATACATGTGGGGACGAACGGGAAGTAAACTTCCCGTTGGTCCCCTCAGGGGACGAAGCGAGGGGACGAGCGGGAATAACCCGACGAAAACTGGCCCGATACTGGACGCATTAAGTTAACTAACGTTTTCAAAGTGACGACAGTGCTTGATGTCAAAGACAACAAATCATAAGTACTACCTACTAAACACCAAATTGAAGAGCACATTACCCTCTCTTTCTTTCATATACAAACCTTAAGCACACAGAGCATGACGGAAACACTAGACTACTTTTTGTAATGTTGGTGTATGCGTTCATACTATATTACAATCAACGGTAGTATGTATGTAGTATGGAGTCATGCGTATGAATTCATACGCATTCCGAGCATAAAGGTTAAATTAAAAAAGGCACTACTAGTTCTAATTTTATTCTTTAATTGTACTTTGTAAATAAAGGTTCTAACATTGTTAAGAAAAAAATAAATATTTATGAAAATCTTTATTTGACCCTATTGAGCGTTCTCGTGGATCCATGAGATGTAGGAGGTTACCCTGGCGTAGGCAGCTGGATAACCAACCTCGCAACCTATTGCTGAGCCGAAGGAAACCACGCCAACCTAATGGAAAATTAAAATTATTACGTACATTAACATCCTCCAATTTACGGATTTGCATGTAAGTTAATATAAAGTAAAATAAATATAAATAATGCCGGACAATCCACACAGCATCATCTAGCCCCAAGCTAAGCAGAGCTTGTGTTATGGGCACTAGATATACCTACTTAATACAATATTATTATATGGACAGATATTTTTACTAGACAAAGAAAACGAGCAAAACACCCAGAACGAATATCTGCAGAGATAGTACAAATACTTTCCCGTCCCGAGGCCCGCCTCGTGACAAGTGCGTTCAGGAGGGTACGGTTTCGTTCCCCGGAACGAACGTGCTATCTCCTGCGTGCCAGGCGGACCTTCGCCCACCGCGCGGTCAGGCACAGAGGCCGTCAAGTTTATCTCACCTGAAGAGGGCTTCCATTTTTGTGAACAACAAGAGGGCCACCAGAGTCGCCACTGCAGCTGCTTCTGCCATTACTACCGCTTGTACATATATTGCTGGACTGAAGAATGAATGGGAAGTACCAGGAACAGTAGTTGTTTGTAACCACTTCGAGTTCGGCGTAGCTTAATCTTTGGGAATTGCTGATGGAGCCTCCTGAAAAACAATTAATGTGAAACCAACGATAAACTTAATAATCAACTTAGTCCGCCTGTTTTATTAGTGTATTTAGAACCTTAAATAAGTATCTAAGTATAAGAACGTGTTTTAAACGCTGGCGTGTTATATAAAAACGCTGTTGGCGTTCCTCAATGTACAAATAAATAAATCATCTTTGCCCATTTACATCCAAGGATGGATTAGGTAGCGTAGCGACCTACGTAGGCAAATGAATTTTATGGTAAAATATAATAAGGGAACGATAAAAAACTCATTAAACCTAAACTATTTTTATCTCTATAACTACTAATATTTACTCTATAATGGGAAATTATTTGATTGTTTAGGCTTAAATAGGCTCCAAAACTACTGGAACGATTTGAATAATTCCTTGACCATTAGAATTCTACATAAATTTAATGCATTTATTATGATGTTATGAGTAAAGCTATTTTTTTAATGCAAATCGAAAACCGGGTGCATAATTCGTGGGCACGAATCCTGGATTATTACTTATTAGGTAGTTAGTGTTATACAGGGTGGAATTTTGTAATGCCACCTGGAGGGAGAGTACTCTTAATACTGTAGTTAGAAAATAGTACTTAAAGAAAACATTCCTTTAATTTTGAAAAGAAAGAAAACTGCATTCAAAGATTTTCGAAAATTCGCTTGCCACACCCGGGAATCGAACCGACTAAAATCTGTAAAAATTACACCCTGTACTTTTATTGCATAGATCGTTAGGGTCAATAATAAGGATGAAATCTTTCTAACAAACTTAATAAATTAAATGAAAGGAAAACCATGAAATCCTAAATTATTTACAATAAAAAGTCAACTAACTACATAATTAGTTGCTCGCAATGGGCTCCATTTTCTTGGATACACAAATTTATTCTTCTAACGAATTCATTTCTAGTAACTTTTAATAACGTGTTGTGGTGAATATTATAAAACGTATTCTGAACTTCAACTCTCAACTCGATAACATTCGCATAAGATTTCATGTAAATTAGATTTTTTACATATCCCCACAAAAAAAAAATCTAAAGGGGTGAGATCTGGTGATCTCGCAGGCCATCTGATTGTGCCGTTGGTACCAATCCAGGTATTAAAATGGTTATTAATGTAGGCAGTAGTGATTCTGCTACTACTGACACAAGTAAACAGATGAATCTTTAAGTTAAAGTGCTTGACCCATTCAATTTATAATTTAAGAATTCATGGTTTTCCTTTCATTTAATTTATTAAGTTTGTTAGAGAGATTTCATCCTTAATATTGACCCTAACGATCTATGCAATTAAAGTACAGGGTGTAATTTTTACAGATTTTAGTCGGTTCGATTCCCGGGTGTGGCAAGCGAATTTTGAAAAATCTTTGAATGCAGTTTTCTTTCTTTTCAAAATTAAAGGAATGTTTTCTTTGACTACAATTTTCTATCTACAGTATTAAGAGTACTTTCCCTCCAGGTGGCATTACAAAATTCCACCCTGTATATATGTACATACATACATACTATAGGTAGGTAATGTTACATTTTGGGTTCGACATATACCTCTATTAATAAATAGGTTCTTAATTGCTTACCGTCGGAGGTAAGGCCAAAGCCAGAAACGGTTGCAATGCTACCAGCATAAGTTTCCGCGGAGTTGCTAGCCAAGGCAACGGTGGCGATGGAAGCTGCGAAAGTACAAAACAACTTTCAAATTGTAATGGTTACCAACAAATACCTAGATTTAAAGAATATTATATTGCTTAAAATAAATGCATTTCATCTTAAAAAAAAAACATTGAAGAGCCGTCACTGTCTCTCAGATTTTCTAAATGACTCTGTAGGAAGGTGGTCGGTGTCACCTGGCTTCAAAGACCACTAAAGACTTCAGGGGCCTTTATTTTCTATCACATAGTAGAAGATTCCTTTCCCAAACCTTGACAACAACAACAATGACGTCACAACGTATTATAAACGTAGTTAAACTTACGTTTAGAATATATAGATAGACCATCAGTGTACAAAGTTTCATCAATATCCGTTTAGTATTTTTGCGTGAAAGAGTAACAAACACCTATCCATACTTACAAACGTTCGCGTTTATAATGTTAGTAGGACACTTAGTAGGCTACCTACCTATATTTGTTAACAATTGAGTAACAACTGTAATACTGCCGTGGTATATCTATAATGCCGTTATCTACCTAAACCCAATTTTTGGTTATGAGCAAAAAACGCGGGGAAAATTTAAACGTATGTAACTTCTCGGTGACAACACCAATTTGAAACCTAAAAACACCAAAAAATACATCAAGTAAAATACTTTTTAATTATTCTTTTGCCGTATTGTACAATAATTTAATTATATAAAAAAACGCGTTTTTCGTTTTAGTTCATCATCGATCTTCTAATTTTTTACGAATAGATAGACTAAAATGCCGTTAAGTATACCTTAACGGCATTTTAGTGTTTCTATTTAAAATAAAAATATAGTCTTTTAAAACACTACAATAAATCTTTTAAATGTTAAGCTAAAACATCGCTAAAGTAACATAACGCTGGTTTAGCTTACCATTAGGTTATACAGAACTGACTAATGTTAGACTTTAGTGCCGTTATTGCATTTTACTGCATTTAAGTCTAGTAAACTACAATGTATAAGGAAAAAGCTGATTGAATGTTACGCTAAAATGGTGTTAAACTAAGAACCTTTTACGTTAACGGCATTATAGCGAAACAATAACAAAAAATATTCTAATGTAATATACAAGTAACGGAAGTTAAACCACTAAATAAAAACATTTTTAAATAAATAAAAACCAATGTTTTTATTTTATTCCAGTGTTTTTCTCTTCAACTTGAAATCATAATTTCCATAGCCTTTTTAAATAATAATCATCCAAGAAAAAAACAAAAAGAATCCTTAAACAAAACTAAATCTCCTAGATATTTCAGTATGAAAATATCTCAAAAAACTTGGTATAAAAAAACTTGACTTAAGCAATCTTTATCAAAATAACATTATTTTAAAAAGTAGTTTAAATATTTAATCAGTCTCTCAACTTACATTATTGTTCATGACTGTATGCATGACTTTCAGAACTTGTACCGGCGGCAATTGCATTTTATTTTATTGGTAAACTTTTTCAAAATAACAATTTGTGAGGGGGAATTATGCTCGATAGTTTTTCAAGTATATCAGCTTTTCTTTTAGGTTCAACACATTTCGGTTCAGTTCTGAATTCAAATGTCATTATACATGGGTTTTTAAATATTTATCATTCATAAAACGAAGAGAAATATACATAGGATCTTCGAAATTGTTCTTATACGTGAGAGAGATCATAACTACCACGGGTAAAACATACCTCTACCATATTTTTTAAATAAGCCCTTGGGTTGGATATTTGCATTCTTCTTTGTGACACGTAATTCGGTATATTCTGAAAATTTTCAGGTGACATAGACTGTACAATAACTCTTGACTTGTTGATTGAACATACACACTCTACTAGCAATTTCCGAGGCTTTATCGTTAATTTGTACTTTGAACTGTAGAAAAGTAGTTATTTTTACTGATAGTCGAAGTGCATTGCAAAACATCGCTCGATGTACTTCGGATGTCCGAGATGCTTCGTTGGCCTATGAAATTCTAAGAAAGGTTTTATTTCTTTTAGAAAACGGTGTATCTCTGAAGTTACAATGGATTCCATCACATAGGTAAAGGTATTCTAGGGAACGAAGAAGTATACAAATTAGCCAAAGAAGCTATTAAAACAGGGTCAGAAATTTATGTTATGCCAGAAATTTCAGAGATATTAGGTAAATACCTATAGGTATAAAAAAAAATTAAAGTGGAAGTCATCCTATGATTTAATATCAATTAATAAAGGGATTTGGTATAAAATATTGCAAGAACAGCCTGCGTATATACCTTGGTGGGTGAATAGTAAATTAAAAAGGAAACATATTGTATTGGCTCATAGATTACGCTCCGGGCATATCCCCCTTAATAAATTTAAATATTTAATGAAAATCACAAACTCGCCCAATTGTGACACTTGTGGCGTCGTAGAAGATGTGCAGCATCTTCTAGTGGAGTGTGAGCGGAGCGAGTCTATGAGATCAGAACTTAGTGATTTGTACAATTTTAACTTATTAGATACTGGTGTTATCCAAACAATTTTAGCCGCACCACTGAGTGATGCGGCAGTAAAATTATTTCGGTTAGTTTTAGATGTTATATAGTTTTCCTTTTGTAATACCTAATTATTTTGTGAAAAGACGGGACTGACATAGTCATAACAATGACTCAAAGTCCCAAAAACAATAAAGAATATAAAAAAAAGAACAACACTCTTCAAAATCAATGAAATCATAGAGCTTGCCTTTTTTTTCATGGCCAACTCTACCTGGGTGTGCACTGAGCGAGATTAGTTAACGGCAATATAGCGTATTATTGTGAGATAACGACACTCAAACCTAATTTTTAAAGACAAACATTTTTTGTTTTATTTTATAAATGCCGTTACTGGCTCATGACGTACATTATGTAAAAATTTTAGTATACCAAATGTTAAGCTATAATGCCGTTAAGCTTCGTTAATCACATTTAAGTCTATCTCTTTCAGTTAACGGCGTTATTGTTTAACAAACTTTAACCTCTATATTAAAAAAATAATTAGTATTAAGAAGTTATTGAACTTTAGCGGCTATATTGACTCACAAAGTTACTTAACGGTATTTATGCATATTACAAACGAGAAAAAAAGACGTATAACGGCTTACTTGTTATAATTATTTTCGAAACTATTGAAGATATCAAAAAACCGCGTATACAGGTCGATAGAGTTTTTTTTTCTTATTAATGTACCATCAAAAGTTGAAAATCGACCAGATGTCAGTTAACGGCATTTTTGTTATACCACGGCAGAATAATTGAAATAACTGTAGACTGACGGAAATAATGTTGAGGTAGATCCATCAATACCGAACGGCAGTGGTAGCGTCTCCAATACGCTGCTGGTTGTATTGCAAAAAGTAATTAAGATAATTTATATAAATGTTTGAACTGTTTAGATTAAAGGCTTTTGATTTTGTTAAAACAATAAATAAGTAAACTAGTAAAATGGCTGGCACTTACCTGATGGAGTAACGGGTTGTCCCAAACCGATGAGGCCAACATCGTTACGGATTAGGTTTGGCGACCACTGTGGGTGCATTATCACTTGAGAGGTGGTAACCCTTGTTCCACCAGAGAATAAAGCGATGGAACCGAGAACCACTGTCACTTCAGTGGCTTGGTTCACTCCATCGAACCAGCAATGAGCAGCAGTCAACAACCTGCTTGTAGTGATGAGGGATGCTCCGCAGACACCCTGACCCAGGCTGAATCGTGCCAAAAGGCCGGCCTGGAGAGAAAAAGAAATCACTATTATACATAATCCAAGAAAAGCATTAGGTTACCATGCTTAACATGGGGGCATTTATCACTTCCCTACATTCTGTTAGTCCATAAAGTCTATTCTGTCGAAATTTTAATGGCCTGCAAAATCAAGTTACCTATTACAATAAAATTTCAATTTTTTTTCTTAATTATAGAAGTTAGAAGCTATTGTATTTTAAATTTAGAAAATTACAATCAAATAATATAAACTATTTAAATACCCAAAATAAAACAGAAATACGTAAGTATGTATTTCTACTGTTGATAAAGAGAAACAAATTTATAATACCACACAAAAAAAGAACAACACAAACTTATGCTTAGAGTAGAGGAAGTATAAAAGGTTGCCTTAACTGTGTGAAATCTCTTCCAGGCAAACTTGGGATGGACTGTTAAGAACTATACAACGAAAATGTTCAAAATTCAAAAAAATATCAATCTCATACAAATACTGTGTTCTATCCACATAACCACTATTGTTTTAAAACCTCCTCTCAATATTTAGTTGACATGACCGGACAGCTAGAAAATAAAAAACATAAATAACACAAATCTACCTGGTAAGGGAATTGGTTCTCGCTTGCATGCTGCCCTCCGACCACCCTGCTGCTGGATTCCTCAGCAGCGCGGATCTTCTCGGCTAGCGGCAGACCATACTTGGCCAGGTAGTCGTAGGCCGTGATATCCTCCAGGTCTAACTCCTGAATGTTCCTGGCTTGCGCCACGGCCACGAGGGCTAGAAGGGTTAGCGCGAACTTCATTGCTGGACTAATTAGTAGGTACGGAAACATGACGACTCTTTTATAGGTAATGTTTTCAGATAATGACTATGGACGGATTAATAATTAAGTGGGTAGAGTCAGCAACAAAGCAATCAGCATATTGTTCAGTAATTTATGAAATAAGTGATTCGTTTTGTGAGTGAAGTGATACTCAAATTCTACCTTTCTCAGCGCTTATGGTACTTCCATTGACGTCCACCAATGTTTAATCTCAATTATTTGTAGATGAAACTTTTCTGCTGGGGTAATAGGTACACACTGCTGATCCTGCCTCGTCAAAAAAAAAGGGGGGGGGGGGGGAGGGGTTTTCTGTTTTGTATTTCTAACGACCACGCTAATCGTTAGTTACAGTAGGTGTCTACGACGGTGAACTCTTACTCATGAATTTCGTGTTGCGAGTTTAGTATGTGGTCGTTGCTGACTGTATCTTATGTACCCACCTATGTATCTATAATAAGGTATAATTTTATCAACAAGATTAAGTAATTACGTACATGTCTATAATTTTATTTATCAATGGGTTTTTACAAATTTTTGCTAACGACAAAGTCTAAATATATTTTTAGGGTTTTGCCATCGGTTGCAAAACCCTTATGAAATCGCTTTGGGTCTGTTTTGTGTTTTGAATCCTTAATATCTCAGAAACTACTGCAGCTATTGACTTGAAATTTGAAATAATAATACATTTTGTGCGCCCGCACATATTTATAGAAAAATAAATGAAAATAAATGAAAAATCAAAATGAAGATTTTCCATACAAATTTTGAAATCGAAATTTTAAATGGAACGTACAAAGTCGAAAGTGGTATCAAATGAAAGGTAGTCGTTTGTAGATTTCAAAATAGTTTTTGAAATTTCGGTAGATTTCATACTTTTTAAAATATTTTGAAAATGGTCAAAAAAATGACCGTTCCCCCCCCCCTATCTCCGAAGATTGCAGAGCGATCGACGTGATATGTACCAAGTGTTTGTAGGTATTGATCTATATTTTATAGGAAAAATATAGAGAAGTCTGTAAAAATAATACTTTTTGAAATATGGTCAAAAAAGGGCGGGAAAAATTTCTAAAGGGGTGACTACCCCCCCGAGTTGGGTATCAAATGAAAGGTATTGGTTTGTACATTCCAATGCAGTTTTTGAAATTTCGATAGATTTTATACTTTTTGATATATTTTGAAAAAGGTCGAAAAATTGACCGGTACCCCCCCTCTATCTCCGAAGATTGCAGAACGATCGATTTGATATGTACCAAGTTTTTGTAGGTATTGATCTATATTTTACAGGAAAAATATAGAGAAATCTGTAAAAATAATACTTTTTGAAATATGGTCAAAAAAGGGCGGGAAAAATTTCTAAAGGGGTGACTACCCCACCGAGTTGGGTATCAAATGAAAGGTATCAGTTTGTACATTTTAATGCAGTTTTTGAAATTTCGATAGGTTTTATACTTTTCGAAATATTTTGAAAAAGGTCGAAAATTTGACCGTTCCCCCCCCTCTATCTCCGAAGATAGCAGAGTGATCTATATAAAATGTACTAAGCGTTTGTAGATATAGGTCTATATTTTACAGGAAAAATATAGAGAAGTCTGTAAAAACAATACTTTTCGAAATATGGTCAAAAAACGAATTTTCATACAATGGGGGCTATTTCATTGAGAGCAATATCAAATCAAAGGTACGGATTTCGACAATTCAAAACAGGTTTTAAAAATCGTCTAAGTTTCATACTTAGTGAAATACGTAGAAAAAAGTCGAAAAAAATATTGTAGGTACCAACCCAATTACCTACCCACTAATCTCTGTAGTAACTGTAATAGTAGGGTTCCACAGCGCCACGAAACCGTTGTTCTCAAAATTTTAAAGTCCATACCCAATGTATTCCACTGCGCTCGAAGAATATTTAGATAATAAGATTATTGAATTAATGAATTCCACCGTGCTCCAAAAAAATATGAGAAGAGTAATGTATCCTGGATAATCCACACAACATCATTTAGCGACAAGCTAAGCAAGCTTGTGTAATTCGTACTACTACGATATCTGTTATACTTAATAAAGTACATATATATAAGTATCACATTAGATGATTTATTTTTGTGTACGTAGAAAAGGACTAGAACACTCGAACAAATAATCTGCAGATCTTACAAATATTAGTCCCGAGGCGGGAATCAAACCGCAACCTCCTGCGTTGTAAGCCCACCGCGCTAACAGGTCGTCAATATACGTACCTACCTAAACGACAAAAGTTCAAAACCCTCGGCGCACGAGTTACACTCGCACTTGTCGTACTTGTTTATATTCAAAAACGTAAATTATAAGTAGGTACCTAAGTCTGATGTGACCAAACGATTCATAAGCTATTTTCTGAGTCTTAGCACAGTTTATCAAGGGGAAGTGTGTATTAATCATCTCGGAGGACACATCTGAGAACGCGATCAACAAAATAGCTTTCCGTTTCGCACCTCCTTTGTTTTTATTTTCCAATGAATTTGTGCCAATTTTTTTTTTATTTGAAGGCATGTACGCTACGAGAGATTGATAAATAAAACTTTATTATCTTTCACGTTTGATGATATTTAAAGAAAATAAAAAGAAATTACGAAAAACAAAAAGTAGGTACGCGATAAATACCCGACATCATCATCATCATCATCATCATCAGCCTATGTTTGTCCACTGTTAGACATAAAACATACATCATATTAATACACATAATACCCGACAAATATTCTTTAATAGATTGATAGATGTTTATATATCATATAGTGACGACCACTGTGGCGCGGTAGGCGAAGGTCCGCCTGCGACGCAGGAGGTTGCGGGTTCGATAGCCGCCTCGGGACAAATATTTGTACGATCTGCAGATATTTGTTCAGGGGTTCTGGTCGTATTATATGTATAATTAAAAATATCTATCTGTGTAATAATATTGTATTATGTATATCAGTCGTCATCTAGTACCTACCCATAACACAAGCTCTGCTATCTTGGCGCTAGATGATGTTGTGTGGATTGTCCGGCATTATTCATTATTTATTTATTTATTTATCCTTCAGCTCGCATATAAGTAGATTTTAAATCAGCGCCGCTTTTTCCCGCACTTACCGGGTATTTTTGTACACAGCACAGAGCTGAATCTACCCTTTGCTTATTATCTGTAAATAATTTTAGGGTATAATGATAGTGCAGGTAAAAAAAATTATAGGCCTATTTCTTTATTATTATTTTATTATTCTTATAAGCTATGTGTGCACAAGACACTCAAATAACATACATAGGTAGCACACCTAACAATATTTTGCGTTGAATAATTCTCAACTCACTCAGCTCAGGATTTCAGAAATATTTTGCACTAATTTGCGTAAAATCCTGTTAGCAAGCGCCATTCGAGAATGATGGCGTTATGAGTCGATTCTAATTGGCGCTGCTGTGTTTTCCCGCGTTGAGCCATGCATGACTGTGATGGGAGCTCGGTTTCAGCCAGGATGTGGATGGCGAAGGCGGTGAAACGAATGCGTTTTCGGGGGCACTTATTGTTGATTACTTTATTTTTTTAAATCTGAAAGTGCATTTGTTTTTTCTTTTAAATATAACAATAAAATCAAAACAAAACCCGAAAAGTGCCTTATCTCAAAACGTGGTGTTCCGGTTCGACTTGATAACGTTGTTATAATTTGTTATTGCGATTGCGATTGCGATAGCTGAGAGATATAAATTAATATTAATAAGGTTCCAGATAGCTAGGTACTAAATTAACAAAGTTTTGGGACGAGTTTTGCTCGAACTCCAAAAGTAATAAAGTAACAAAGTCTAACAAGGTAAAGGTTTCTTGTTCGAATCAAAAAGAATGCACAGCAGTTTGTGTGGACCGGCAGTTTGTGTGGAACGGTAACTTTGCCGTTAGGGAAAACCCGTTTAATGAAATCCTGGTGATCTTTGATGATATTATCTACAAACTACATAAATATAGTGAATAGTGATTAAAATTTTAACTCTTATAGATCTGGATGATAATCACCGCATACGATTATAAGCGACGATACTATCTATACTAAGATTATATAAAGGAAAGATTTGATTATTTGATTGTTTGAATTGAATATGTTCCGAAACTAACGGATCGATATGAAAAATTATTTTACCATTAGAATCCTAAATTTTGCGTCATGGACACAGGTTAAAGAATATTTAAAAAAAAATTAGGGTTCCGCATGTAAAATATTTTTTTTGTGTAATACCCGTTCGAAGCCGGGGCAGACCGCTAGTAGAGTATAATCCGGCAACAGGATCGCTGGTTGTGCTGGCTACCCGGACTGTTGCAAGCCAAAACCACATATCTCTATAATTCACTGATATGGGATATCGAAGTCTAGACCTAAGATACTACGATCTATATGACAGGTCATCTGGCTGTAAACTATCAAAGATGCAGACGGTTGCGTTGTCAATTTTCGCCACAAGAGGAGATTTGATCTCTAAAAAATTTTTTTCAGGTAAGTATACCCTAAAGTTGTATACTTATTTAATATCAAACACCAAGGTAAAGCTAATTTTATCAGTCATCTGTACCTATCATAACAAATCGTTTAGATACTAAAAGGCCGGAATGATTCTATGAGAAAATGGCCAACCTTATATTTCCTATCAGTACCTACTCATACTTTCACTATTGAACGTGCCCCCAACCTTCATTGTTTAGGGGTTTGCTATAATGACAGCCACAGATGCTTATAATGCTGATATTAAAGTAGAAAAGTCTACGCATGCTGGCCTTCTGATTTACTTTTGTCCATAGAAATGCTGTCTGCGGTGGTTCCCTCATTCATGTGGACAGAGTTTTGAGAGCAGCTCACTGCTGGTCCGATGGAGAGAGCCAAGCCTCGGATATCAATACCTTCCTAGAACTAATTACCATCTTCAGTGGTGCTCATAAGCAGCGGCTCTATTGTCTAACTCAACTGGTAATCGTAATCCGCTTCAGTTTGGCATTTCAAACCTAGCCTGGACTTCGATTGTCACTTTCGTATTGTATAAATAGCTGAAACTGAAGACCAATTGAATACCTTAGACAATACCGAATACATTCTGACTGGGTCTACAACTGGTAATCGGTTTGAAGTTTACTGGTAATAAATTTGAAGATAGACAATAAGGCTACTGATCATCTGCTGCATCTGCGACGTCGTTTTGCACGAGAGCTGGGCACCAAGCTAGGTCAGAAACGATATTGCAATCATCAAGATGGCAACGTTAAAAGCAAGGTACGATAGTCAGAAGATTGACTGATTTCAAGGGTTTGATCGGAGCCATAAAAATACACGATGTTATTTTTTATGAATTCTGTAGGTCAAATTAGGCTTTTATAAAAGGTCTAATAACAGAATTTTACTAATAATTACAGATTGTTTTCAAAAAAATATCAACGGGTCTGGTCGAAGCGACATGTTGTGATTGTGACCCGAGAGCTGGTCAGTATCTAGTGTACCAGATACTGTAGTATCAGCATTGCCATCAATTTGCTATACAGCGAGTGAGCGAGGCAATGTACCCAGCATGTTGTGGACACTTCCAACTGGTATTGAAATGGATCAGTTGAGCTACATGTAGTTTGTTTGCAACAGTCTGTAGTTAGCTCAATTGTTTCAATTTTAAATATCAGTTTTAATTTGATACTTGAATTGTAATTTTTCTACATTTGGGGTAGGTACTTCCCTCCACATACCGTTAGTTTATTCCACCCTACATACCTCGGGAGGCACTTAGGCGTCATATCTTAATGTTATATTTAATTTTCCAGCTGCTATCAACAGCATTGCTTTAGCTCTCAATAACAACTTGGACTTCGTTCGACAGACTGCAGTGGCTTTTGGATCCGGCATTACTCATAATCCCAAGGTGACATGACTTGTAATTAGACATTATTTGTACCTACTTAAGTGCTTTTATATCGATAATGTCTATATAAATGGCGTAGTGAGCACCTGGGTGGCATATTTTGTGAAATATAAGCCATACACACACTGTAGTGTTCGGATAATATTTCAAGAGACGGGAAAGATTAGGTTTCATCCTGTAAACTCAGGTATCATAATACTAAGGTATCATTTATCGATGATCAGTGGTGGATTTTAGACGGTCACGCTTCAGAAATTCTCATCACATAACCTACAGAAACGGAAAATAACATGGCCTTCAGTTCATATTGTTTAAAAAAACACAAGCGACTAACTTTTAAGTACTAAGTGTTTAAAATAAAAATTATAATTTAAACATTTAAACAGTTTTTTCAGGGTTTTCATCAGCAATTTTCTAAAGAAAAATTGAAAAGTCATGTTAGGAGTTACGTTCTCTATTGTGAAAAAATATGTAAGTTCTGCATAAAAAGGGACGGAGAACTTTTTTAGTTTTCTGGAAAAGATTATATTTATAGGTATGTATTTCGTCTTGGTTCCACGCAAAAATACTCTGGTGTTATATAAATACGGCAGATGGCACCTTTTCCATCACCATTTTTTGTAGGTACCATTTAGTAAATTATTTTCACTCAGAAATAGTTTATCTACCTACATACAGACAGATAAACCGACGATCTGCGATAGACTGCAAACAGATGCTGTATGCGGTAAGCTGAAGATATAGCGCTATTGATACGCCTTGCCTGCCTTGGGTGCCATTATGTCTGTTATATATTATCTATAAATATATTTCATGAACCGTACTTTTATCTAAGTTAATACCACCAAGACTTGTATAGATCTTACTAATGTTAACTGCCATCAAATTCAGAGCGTCCTTCTACAGGTCCTTCTGTCAGTGGTCTACGCTTTCTACTACGCAGGGTTGCTAACTATGCTGACTGAATCGTCCATAATGCCGATTTTGTTTATGAAAATGTTTAAATCTAAGTTGCAGTATAGTTTTTATACTGTAATAAAGCTTTTTATGTCCTACTACCTATTCCTGTACTATCCAGCGGGAACATGACACCGGGATAATCTATCTAAGTATTCCATGTCCTCTCTCCCGGTCTAGACAATGTTTGTGCCAAATTTCATTAAAATCGGTTTAGTAGTTTAGGCGTGAAAGATGGACAGACAGACAGAGAGAGTTACTTTCACATTTATAATATTAGTAAGGATCGCTACCTATGTGGGTGCTAAATTCAGAACGATACTCCTATGTCGAAATTTTACTATAAATATGCCTTTAAGTTTGTGTTAGTATTCTACACCCTCGATTTCAATCGCAAGGTTCCCTACGCTCGCCGTACTAGCATTTCCGCCACAAAGAAGAGCATCCCTTCATCATAGATCAATGACCCGCCACCTTGGATTCTCTAACAATAAGGAAGTTCGTAAAGAAGACCTCACTTCTAAGCAAAAACATAGAACGACTCAGTAAGTCGTACTCAGTACAAGTAAGGAAGTAGTAAGTCAGTATTTCGTCTCGGAAATAAAATGTTATGTTGTTCCAAGTGCGCGTTGAAGTCTTTTGAATGCCTCCAGGGTCTGACGTGGCATCGCTGCATCTCGTTTCAAGCACTACGAACTTGTATCATAACATTCATAACATAATTTTATGTTTATCTTGAGGAAGAGAGGGGTAGAGCAACATAAGATATGGGTGCTTAGAAAAAAGGTATCAACTTTTTTACATAAATTTTGGGTTTCGCTACTGGAGTTATGAGATATTGATGAGATATATGCATACTGAGATACATATACATATGCAGAGATATTGTAGGATGATTATATCTAATTTAATTAATGAATTACTCTTTCCTGTCCACGGGTGGGTTTAACAAGGATAGGGTTTGAACATGCCAATGACGTGGTTATGTTTTAAAGTTGAGCTTAACAGTGTTATACTAACAAAGGAAAGCAAATATAAAATAAGAAATAAATATTTAGATCAACCTATCTTATTTTATCGAAGGGTTTCATTAGTCGCCCTTTTATTGGCAGTATTACTACTTAAAAGTTGTATTTGTTTACACGTGGACAAGGATTTATACATATATGTTTGCCGTAGCGGCCGCAGCGTAAGTTTCTACGCCTAAATCAAAGCCCGTCGATCTCATAAGAGCTAAGAGAACCTTCCAGGCGAAAGGAACAGCTTTCTTTGTCTTTTTAACACCTCAAATGCGGTCAGCAATATTTAGCTGAGGTCTACACGGCCTTTAACCGCCGTCTACGGTACAAATGCTACGACTGAGTTTTAGAGCGAGCGCGTGATATAAAAAAACTTAAATATTTGAAATGACTATCCAAATTTATTTAAATGTTTCTGAAATCCACTTTACAATTACTGCGCATTGATCCAAGGAAGGTAGGAGGTGACTCTGGCGAATGCAGCTGGGAAACCTTGTTGGCAACCGCGAGCTGATCCAAAGGAGGTGACACCAACCTGTAAACAAGAAAAAAAAAACAAGTTGATATTTGACTTTTAAATTAAAGAAAATACTGTACTATAGTGAGTTTTATAGTGCGGTATCTATAGGTCTTGATGTTTGGTATGAGTATGCAAAATACGATATAGATCAGTTTTGCAAATTCACTTGCCTGAGAAGTAACTTATCTATACAGAGAGAAAGACAATCTACAATAGACAGTAGGCTGACACTGGATCCGGCAAGCTGAAGACGCCAAAATGGCGTTCTTGACATGCCCTTTGGTGCTATTCACTTAGACATAAATCATCATCATAAATTAACAGACGTTCTAGAATAGACTGCAGGCACTCGATGCAGCAAGTTGAAGATGCCGTATCTTCGTTCGCTCATGTCCTCGTTGAGTCCTGCTTGAGCGCCATTGTCATTGCCATGTCTGATAAACATTACCTACATAGACCTCGGATATGAAAGCTTTTCAGTCATCAATCACTCCTTGGGAAACATGGTCAACCAAGCATAGATCTATGACAAAGCAAGCTCTCATAGTTACAGCCGAATAATGTGTGACGATGAATTTTATGACAGTTTTCAATTAAATTCTGTCGAAAAATTCGTCAATTAACGGTGGGTACCTACAGACCAAGCGAACGAGAGCGAGCGAAGGATAACACTCGAACGCGAACGAACCAGAGTGTAGAGGTTATGGCGAAAGCTAGCGAGCCCGAACAAGGGCCTTCGTTCGCCTTCCTACGTGCTTCGCCCGCGGTTTTGCATGCGTTCGTTAGGTGAGGACAGAACAACGAAATCGAACGATCTGTACCGATTGTCGAATCCCAGTTGTTTGCTGGCTCTCGTTCGCTTGGTCTGTACCCACCTTGAGACTGCGTTTGAATTTTAGGATCATTGCAATAAAACAAATAAGAATTATTGAAGCTCTATCCAGTAGTGAGAGTACTTAATGTTCCTGATAATGATAAAATCATACCAGCACAGGTCGGCCACTCCTGCTAACAACGAGGGGTCCACCGGAGTCTCCTTGGCAGGTGCTCCTGCCACCAGCGCCGCTGGTGCAGATGTTCGAAGACTGGATGATTCCGGGGAAAGAGACGGAGCAGACGTTATTGGTGATGATCTGCAGAGAGACGTGGCTAAGGGCCTGCGTGGAAGTGATCGATCCACCTGAAAAAAAAGATATTTCAATCGTACAGTCGGTAGTATTAAATAAATAATGCTGGGCAATCCATACAGCATCAAGACCCAAGATAAGCAGAGCTTGTGTTATGGGCTATAAGATGACTGGTATACTTAAGATATGATTTTCGTATGAGTGAGAAGCACAGAGCGATAGACGTGCTCCGTATTTTTAGCGCCAAAACTGTTATGCCTAATTACAAGTTATTTACACAATTAATCGAAAAATTAAAAAGACGAAAACGAAGAAATTCTACTACGTTTCTTGACAAAACAAAAATCCAACAAAAAAATGAGGTGGTTCCTGAGATAAATAGCAAAATGTGTGCAAAACATGTATTTTTCAAAAAATAAAAGTATCGAGAAAATTTTCACCAATCGTGTTTTTGAAAAGACGGAATCCAAGATAAAAGTTCGAATTATCATTTACCTAAATATGAAGGAGGTAGCTTTCACAGATTCTGAGATAAATAACGATTTCTAACTATAAAATTACATAAGGTACACTCTTAATACAAGGATAGTTATTTTTTGTTGTACCATTGATATATTAAAAAAAGTGTTATACCTACATAGAAATTGACTAGAACATCCGGGCCAAATATCAGCAGACAGATCATACCTACAAATATTTATCCCAAGGCGATAATCGAACCAGCAATCTTCTGCGTCACAGAAGTCGTATTGCAGGTAGGTTACTTTTATATAATGCCCAACAATCCATACAGCAACATCTAGCCCCAAGCTAAGCAGAGCTTGTGTTATGGGTACTAGATGGCTGATATACATAATATAATATTATTACTTATATAGACATTTTTTATTATACATAGAAAACGATCAGAACACCCGGAACAAATATCTGCAGATCGAACAAACATTTGTCCTGAGGCGGGATCGGACCCGAAACCGCCTGCATAATAGGCAGACCTTCGCCCACCACGCCACAGAGGTCATCATTTCTTTTCATTGGTGCTTGCAAAATGCCTGCTTGTTTGAAAAAGTTATTTTAGATTGTGAAGTTTAAAACCTTTCCTATTTTTTTTAATCTAGTTAATGAAGACTTTATCAACAAATAAAACTAACAATTAAATCCAAATTAGATTAAGTATTTACAATTGAGCAAACTGTTGTTATCTACAGCCTAAGTGATCCATATTTATTCTAATAATTGTTTTTCGTTGGGCTAATAAATGGCTAAATTTGTTTTATATTTTGTCGAAAATGTAAATTACTTAGACTTACCATCTCTCGTAAGCCCGAAGCCGGAGGCAGTAGCCATCTCATTAGTGTAGGCCTCGTTAGCATTGGCGGGTAAAGCAACAGTAGAGATCGAATCTGGAAGAAAAATGGTATATAGAGATTATGTTAACTTCACCGAAAAAGTACATAATAGGATTAAGTAGTATGTTGCGCGTATTAGAAAAGACCAATATAGCTCGTTTACTTTAGTACCTACCTAACCACTCGTAATAAATACTTCTTTGAAAGAAAATCATTATTGCGCCAACTGTCAGAATGCGCGTAATTCAAACTCTGGCTATTAAAAACATTAATTACGGGTAAAACTTTACCGACTAATCCTATGAGATGTGGCCTACAACACCGGTGAAGTCGCGAGATAACGATGCTAGGACGAGGATGGTAGACTAGCAGTTGTCTAGTTTGGTTGTCTGGCCGGAATCAGAACCTAAGAAAATAGTTTGCCCGATCCTCATTTGTTTTCGTATCCTGTAGCGAAAAATTAATGACGTTGTCAGCGTTGTCACTTATGAAAAAACAAAATGACGATCGCGCCAACCTTATTTAAAAAAACTTTTTCGAGCGATGATTTGTTTTTTTTTTTCTCGAAAACATCATTACAAACAAAATTATAAAGTAGAAAGATTTGGTTGTTTGTTTGAATTGAATAATAGGCTCCGAAAGTACCTACTGGACCAATTTGATAAATACTCGCGCGAAACCGGGGCGGACCGCTAGTCTTACATAAAGTAATATCGCTGATAAAAATTTTGGTCGTGGAGTCTGATTTGTTTATTTCGATTTCGATTCAACCATTGATTTATACTTATATTATAATGAATAAATATTTGATTGTTTGTTTTATAAAAAAAAATACCAACTGGAAACTGAAACACTGTTGATTCTGATCACGGCGACATCATTGCGGATCAGGCTTGGGTTCCAGCTGCCGTGCATCACAACCTGCCTGGAGACCTGCCTGTTACCGCCCGAGTGGAGGCGATTGGACCCCAGGACAACAGTGAACTCTGTGGCTTGGTTGTTCCCGTCGAACCAGCAGTGGGCGGCTGTGAGGACCCTGTTCACGCGGATGAGAGAACCACCGCAAGCAGCTTGACCAAAACCGATTCGCGCCAGTAGACCAGCCTAGAAAAAACACCGTTGGTTATAGGTGCTTATCTGACTCATAGCTTTTCTGATGAAATAAACAAAGAGCTTGTTATAAAGAAATAATGCTCCAGCGTTAGGACAACATGGGTTGCAGACGAGATTTAAGAAGCTTTTTACATTTAAGTTGCATACTAAGCAAGTATTTATTTCTTTTTTGTTGCTAATTATCATTGAAAAAACGGTAACTAAAAATCTTATCGATATAAGAATTACCTGGTAGGGGAATTGTCCAGCAGAAGAAAGAGAACCTCCGACAATCCTGCTTTGAGCATCATCGGCTTCCTCAGCTATACGGATCTTCTCGGCCAGTGGTACGCCATACTTCTCCAGATAGTTATAGGCGGTAATATCCTCCAGGTCCACAAGAATATTCTTGGCCTGGGCCACGGCCACGAGAGCGAGGAGGGTCAGTGCGAACTTCATTGTGTAACTAGTTGAAATTCAACTGAAACGGGCCTATATATATCCCATAATAGATAAATAATAGATAAATGAGCGAGTCAATCAAAGACTATCTTCATTATCTATTAAAAGTAAAATAACATAACGAAAAATAACGTACGAAAATAGGTACCTACTACCTTTGTACTAGCTTCATAACAAAGAAATTTGCAAACATTAACCCAAAAATAAATGTGCCCAGGCAATAATAATAATACCCAATTACCCATAATACGAGTACGAATGCATACCAGCGTACAAATATTTTAGTGTATATATTACGTACGTTATTACGTTATGGAATCGTCCATTAATAATGTTGTTTATTTCAGCATCTATAGTAATGTACAGACTATAAAATAATAAACTTATTGTAGATACAACAAAGTTTCAAAAATTTTGAATATAGTCTACTTTAAGTACAGAAATAATATAATTTATTTTTTGAAAATTAAGTATCGTGATAATGATAACCAAAGTCTGGTAGTTTGAATATTGTTGTAGTAGCTGCCTTGCATAAAAGTGTATTTTTTCAAAAATAGCAAGCTAGCATGAAAAACATGCAGCTTTTAAATTATAATTGATATTTTTAATTTAGTTTAATGGAGTTGGTCACTTCGATGTTGATGCATTGTGCCTGAAATTTGATAGGTGTACAGAAAGACAATGTGAAATGTTGTAGTAATTTAGTGAGGCCAAGAGGTTTTTCCAGATATAATGAAAGCAAAGAAAAAATTACGATTTGAATTCCATTTTGTATTTTTCATAAGCATTTTGTGCTTCATAATGTATTCTCCATTTGTTGACATAATAAAGAATATTTATCGGGTATTTATCGCGTACCTTTTGTTTTTATTTTCCCCTACGTTTCCATCGCGTTGCAGCGATCATGGTCACGGGGCAACTGGACAGTCGCCCGATAAATACCCGATAAATATTCTTTAATTAGTATTCTCCATGCTTCATAATCAGGGATCGGAATAGGTAGAGTTTTTAAGTACCTATTGACGTCATACACGCTAGTACGATAGCTTAGTATGGATATGTCTCAGAATCTCTAAATTCATATACTAAATTAATCCCGATATTCTTCAATTTATTTACGTAAGTATTTCGATGACGAAACATTTATTTTTATTCTTTTTATTATAATAAAAAAAAGTGATTGATTCCAGCACGATATGTCGGGTAGCGGTTTTTGTTTCTCAACACAGCGTGTACTAGGCATAGACTTTTTTATTTCTCTTTCTATTGTGTATATTCCTGCCTTGTAGCAGGCGGGGTGCGGGGTGGACGTTGGGGATGACCAGTTGAAAAGAGTTTTGATATATAGGTACATTTTTGTTCACCCGTTTATTTCGGTTCATTGAGTGTGCTTAAATTATGAATCCACACAATTCAAGTCACAAAACGTGGCTTTAATTAGATTTTTTTTGAGAAATTTAAATATCAAAAATATTGTATCAATTCCCGATTCAGCAGGGGTATTTTAATTCGTCGGAAAGGCCTACGGATTCGATATCGGAAACATGTGACGAAGAACGGTATTTTAAACTGTTGGATTCGAATACTTTTGACATTCTAATTCGAATCCATGCTATGCGAGTTTCCGACAGCGTATCCCTGACGGAAACGATTCCGCCAATAGTTTTTGTTCGTGTTTACATAAAATTTAGGGCTCAATTCAAGGATAAATCGTATCTATAAATAGAAACGAGAGAATATGAGAGGAATCTATTTAATCGTGATGATTTTCTGCCTATGATTATTTTTTTAGGTTAGGTACCTACCTACCTATCTTTGTTTACAAAAAATGTAAACAATACGATTCAAGTCTTATTTTGCTATTGAATAAATAGAACATAATACATTGATTAGTTGTTTCTTATCATAATTTAACAGCTTCTATTTGTTTAGCTTGTATTATTATCCCTAGCAAAGTAAACAAAACAAGATTAAAATCAATAAAAGTTGCGACCTTGAAAAAAGTATTTCCAACATTGATTCAAATTTTTGACAAAAACTTGATTTGAAACCTAAAGTATTGTTTTTACACAAAACATTCTTCAGGGATAATAAATATATAAGAAAATATGTTTTAAGGCTCTAAGAAGCTAGTTTTTGTAACTATTAATGGTATCGTAGACAGTGATTAAAAAGTAATAATTACTTACAAAGGCGATTTTTATGATTACTTCTTCATCCTTCATTATAAGCTACATTTGGCGAAAAGCCTGGTCAAATTGGTAACACTTTTCTCCATCGTAATGGTAAAAAAGAAGTTGAAGTCATGTTTACGAAGTATCTTTGAACAATTAAATATCAATGTGAATGTGAACGTGTGTTTAGCATAGGATCACAATGATTTAGTGATTGATTTTGTTTCTTGATTTTTCTTGAAGCAAATTTAACATACCTAATCAAAAAATACCATAAAATATTCCATATAATAATTTCTACTAGTTTCTACCATTTCAAAACAGTCTCCGTAAATGCACATTTTCCATCAAGCCGCAGATTTGCTTCGGATACTTTCGATTCTCTATCCGAAAGGAAATCAAAATAGCGTTTTATTATGGATTCGACGGAACCGAATTCGAATCCAACGGTTTTCAATAGGAAACGAATCGAATGAATTAAAATAACCCTGCAGGTATAAAAAGGCATATCCATGTTATGTTATCCTTGGCTTTTTACGTCATTAGGTACTTAAAAACTCTACCTATTCCGATCCCTGTTCATAATGTATCTCCAACCAATAGTAAAAAAAAATTCCAATGGTTAAATGTTTTAAATTTTCGTCGATTTTCTGACCAAATCATAGATTCTCTTGGTTCCTCCATCGGAGGATCCTCCAAGGGCTCCTCTTTGCAAACGGCGATATTTAATTTTTTATTGTATTATTTAGATTTTCGAAGAAAACAATAACGGGTTAATAGACTATTTTTTCATTGTTAATCATACTTTTTTCAAAATGTAGACCAGAATATAAGGGGCTTATTCCCACGCAATATCTCTGAATTCAAGATAAGCAGAAGGAGCTCTACAAATTGGTTCCAAAGGAATTTAAAACCGTCATAACACCACAAACATTCGACACAGACCGCCGTTGTTAAGTCTTAGAAGATTTAAAATAAAATAGTCAACAGAATACCGTTGTCTGAACAATAGTTCAGGGCTAACTACTGCTAATTGTTAACAACTGGTACTCATACTCGCCAGTAGCCTAGGCTTGAAACTTGTATTTAAATTTTCTTGATAAAACATATTTATGGCGTTAAAAAGCTTGTGTTATGGGTACTAGATGACTGACTATAGCAGTTTGAACAAATATTTGCAGATCGTACAAATATTTTGTCCCAAGACTCTTGAGTCGCATGCGGACTTTCGCCAACCGCGCCACAGAGGTCGTTTATATTGAAAATCCTCTAAAAATACTAAGCATTCAGTTTTTGTTTCCACATAAATTAAATACATGACACCTTTTATGATTTAGACATAGACATAATGGCGATACACTCCCATCAGAAAGTCACGCTGTAGGTATACCTAATAGCACTCCAAACAGGAAAATTATCGGGTGTCAGGTGTTTCATATTAAAATATTAAATTGTCTTCTCTAAAGATAATTAAGGTTTACTTATCTTTTAATTCTGATGGATAAGTTTAAGCCTGATAGACAATCTCATAAATTGTATTTCCCTGATAAACATACTAAATAAGACTAAGAGGGGGGTACAAATGAGGTTGGTAATGTTAAAATCAAAATCACGCTGCTTTATTTCCTTTAGACCTTACAGGACTCTTGGACACTCACAAAACACAAATAACGTAAAAGTTATACTAGGAAATAAAGTGATCACCCACAGTGAACAATTAATCAAAATTGTTCACTTCAATCTTTTAAAAGTAAAGTAAAGAAGCTACAAGAAACCTTTACCTTGTTAGATTGTTAGTTTTCGAGTTGGAGCAAAACTCGTCCCAAACTTTTTTATCATCTAAATAATCTGATATTTTATAGTAAGCCTTTTTGCTAAGAACATTTTTGACAATCCGTTTGAATTTATTTATAGATAATTTTAGCAACTCACTTGGAGTTTTGTAAACTTCTTTACCTGAATAAATAATTCTATTCTATTTGGTCTATAAAATATATAGAAATAGAAGTTTTACCGGGTTGTCATCTCCAGCAAAACTGTCGGTCCGACTTAATGTCCACTGGTAACTCGAAATTTATAAATCTATATATATTAGGCAACCAGAATCCATTGCGTCTGAATAACTACATGGGGTCTGTCGACACGAGAACTGCAAATTTACGCCTCTTTAGATCCTCGGCCAAATCTGCCGCCGCACCAGTCCTCACGGATGTCCTCGGAAGACGACAATGACAACTATAATCCATCAGGGTGATAGATAGATAGAAAATTTTTATTGCACACTTAACAAAACAATCAATAAACAAAATAAAAATTACAATATTTGTGACAATTGGCGGTCTTATCGCTCAAGAGCGATCTCTACCAGACAACCGTGGATGGATAGGATCGTTGAACTTGACATGGGTATCTGTGTGCATCACTATGGCTATATAAATTTTTTATAAATTATTAAGACATTACATACAAACAACATATAAGACATTACATACAAACAACATATAACATATAAGTAGTTATGTAATATAAATATCGAAATATAAATAAACATACTTATATATAAATACATACATATTATCTACATTTTATAAAAGGAAAACAAAGGTGTGGTTAGTGACAGCAGGACAAATAGTGTTCCTTTATCATATTCTTGAATATTGGTATTGACTTCGCACGCCTTACTGAGACTGGCAAAGCGATATTGGGTGATATTGTAGTCAAACACTTGTCTTTTAAAAAAGGCTCATCCAAAATTATGTCCCTCCGCTTGCGTTCGGGAGACGCTTTAGTTCTGTCTTTTTTATATTTCAAAATAAAACCAAAAATATAAGCTGCATATTTTATTTCATTTATAGATGGTCATTTAAAAAGTTAATGAAAGAAGAGATTCGAGAATAGGCAGCAGGTAACCTAGTTTCACATCCGAAACCGGAGCCGAATGAGGTGATTCCAATCTGGGGAGTTAAAAATAAATTAGTAGAAAGGTAAACAAAACAAGAGAAAAACGTATTTAAGGCATATTTTTCCGATCGCCAAATCAAATCAAAGTCTTAAATTTTTTTCTTGAATTCTCGTTGAAAAGAGATTTGATGATAGGTAAGATATTAGTAAGATTAACTAGTTTACAAAAAAATAGCTAAAAAATAGCTATTAGGGTTCGAAAAAGTTAATCACGACTTGTAGTAGTAATTAACGTTAACCCTTTCGATATCCTGGCACCCTGTACAATTAAATCAAACAAAACCAACAACGTATAAGATGTTTCTTCTTACGTGTATTGGAAACATAACGATAAAATATTAGTTAAATTAATCTTTCTTTCTAAAATCAAAGTGATTTATTTCATTTAGACTTTTCACGTTACAAACGTCACAAAAAGACGACACAAACGGACAAGTTACAAAAACAAATTACATAAGTACTATATACATATACATAGGTACTAGAATACTGGAAAATAAAATGATCACTTCGATTCATTGTTCACTTCAATCTTTTTAAAGTAAAGAAGCGAACAAGAAACCTTTACCTTGTTAGATTGTTAGTATTCGAGTTGGAGCAAAACTCATCCCAAACTTTTTTATCGGCTGATATTTTATCATCATCATCATCATCATCACCAGCCTATAACAGTCCACTGCTGGACATAGGCCTCCCCTAATGAGCGCCATAGATGGCATTATCATTTGGGGGTTAATGCCCATAATCCCCACGCTGGGCATGCGGGTTGGGGATCGCAGATATTTTATATTTTTATTTTATATTTTATATTTTATAGTAAGCCTTTTTGCAAATAATATTTTTGACAATCTGTTTGAATTTATTTATAGATACTTCTTGCAACTCACTTGGAGTATCTTTTTTTTTAATTCTTACCAAGATATTCCTGTTATTCCTATAGACCACTAAAGGACCACCCGAATCACCTCTGCAAGTGCTGACGTTGCCCAAACTGCTGGTACAGATGTTGGCGCTTGAGAGGAAGAAGGGGTAAGCCAATCGACAAATGCCGTTGCTTATGGTGGACAACTCGACGTAACTCAGGCTTTGATTAGCTGGCATATCCCCATCTGTGAAGAAATTAAATTCTTGATACTTTCATGACTAGGGGCAGGCATCGTATATCATCATCATCATCATCATCAGCCCATATTAGTTCACTGCTGGACATGGACCTCCCCTAATGAGTGCCATAGCGCCCTGTCTTCAGCTTGTTGCATCCAGCATCTGCCAGCAGTCTTTCGCAGATCGTCATCCCACCTGGCCGGAGGGCGTCCTACACTACGTTTACCAAGTCGCGGTCTCCACTCAAGAACACGTTTACCCCAGCGGTTATCGGTTCTTCGCAATATATGGCCGGCCCACCGCATCGTATAAACTATATTTTATTGTGACGCGTCTAAGGTTCTTGTTAGGCCTAAAGGAAATGGAGCAATTTTTTTATTTTTAATGGCGGATCTCAGCCAGTCTATTTTATCCCAAAGTAAAAGTCTAAATAATGATGTACATACGGAGGAAGATTTATGCTGCATATCGGTTTATCTATTTATATTTAGTATATATATTACGTAGATCACTGGATATATTGTGTATCGCAGCTTTTAATAACGGGTGATTAAGGCTTTACAATATACTTAGGAAGTGTCTATTAAATGGATAAAATAAAAGCAATATACACTCACTTTGTGATGTTAGACCGAATCCAGATGCGATTGCTTTTTCTCCAACAAAAGTCTCGCTAAGTTCCATTCCTGATGGCAGTGACACGGGAGCTATGGTATCTGTAATGGTTAAATAAAGGTTTCTGATCTTTTAAACAGTCTAAATTATTCCAAACAACTTTATTTTTCGACGAAAGACTAGCGAATAAACTCTGCAGCCTCAGCTGAACGACTCAAAATAAATAAAGTATAGTTTGACGATGGTAAGAGGCCCGACGGCATGATATTCTTCCCATGGAAGTTGGGGAGGCCCATTGTGTGGAACGCTTCATGCGTCGATCAACACTTGTGCCATCCCAACTTCAGAGGTCATCCGTGAGAGCTAGTGCAGCGGCTCTCAAAAGTCGCAAATATGTAGACCTCGACAGAGTCATCCCATTTCGATAGCGAGCCTCTTCGCGTTTTATCCTGAGGCTCTGGTTGAAGCGATGCGTATCCGGCGTAGCGTATCAGAATTGCCATACAGTAAGGCGATGCAGCCAGCGTCATTGGGACGCTTCCAACTGGTTTTGATATGAATCAGTTGAGCTACCTGTAAATTGGAAGCTATCCCGTATCAAAACAAGTACGACAAGTGCGAGTGTAACTCGCGCGCCGAGGGTTTTGAACTTTTGTCGTTTAGGTAGGTACGTATATGACAACCTCTTGGCTCGGTGGGCTTACAACGCAGGAGGTTGAGGTTTGATTCCTGCCTCAGGACTAATATTTGTAGGATCTTCAGATTATTTGTTCGGGTGTTCTAGTCCTTTTCTGTACACAAAAATAAATCATCTAATGTTATACTTATACTTTATTAAGTATAACAGCTATCGTAGTAATACCAATAACACAAGCTTTGCTTAGCTTGTGGGTAAATGATACTGTGTGGATTATCTAGGATACTCCTATTACAGTTACTACAGAGATTAGTGGGTAGGTAAGTGGGTTGGTACCTACAATTTTTTTTCGGCTTTTTTCAGCCTATTTCACTAAGTATAAAATTTAGACGATTTTCAAAACCTGTTTTGAATTGTCGAAATCCATACCTTTGATTTGATATTACTCTCAATGAAATAGCCCCCATTGTATGAAAATTAGTTTTTTGACCATATTTCAAAAAGTATTATATTTACAGACTTCTCTATATTTTTCCTGTAAAATATAGATCTATATCTACAAACGCTTAGTACATTTAACATCAATCACTCTGCAATCTTCGGAGATAGGGGGGGGGGAATGGTCAATTTTTCGACCTTTTTCAAAATATTTCGAAAAGTGTAAAACTTATCGAAATTTCAAAAACTGTATTGGAATGTACAAGCCAATACCTTTCATTTGATACCCAACTCGGTGGGGTAGTCACCCCTTTAGAAAATTTTCCCGCCCTTTTTTGACCTTATTTCAAAAAGTATTATTTTTACAGACTTCTCTATATTTTTCCTGTAAAATATAGATCTATATCTACAAACGCTTAGTACATTTTACATCAATCACTCTGCAATCTTCGGAGATAGAGGGGGGGTACCGGTCAATTTTTCGACCTTTTTCAAAATATTTCGAAAAGTATAAAACTTATCGAAATTTCAAAAACTGTATTGGAATGTACAAGCCAATACCTTTCATTTGATACCCAACTCGGTGGGGTAGTTAGCCCTTCATAAATTTTTCCCGCCCTTTTTTGACCATATTTCAAAAACTATTATTTTTACAGACTTCTCTATATTTTTCCTGTAAAATATAGATCCATATCTACAAACACTTGGTACATATCACGTCGATCGCTCTGCAATCTTCGGAGATAAGGGGGGGGGGAACGGTCATTTTTTTGACCTTTTTCAAAATATTTTAAAAAGTATAAAATCTACCAAAATTTCAAAAACTATTTTGAAATCTACAAACGTGTACCTTTCATTTGATACCACTTTTGACATTGTACGTTCCATTTAAAATTTCGATTTCAAAATTTGTATGGAAAATCTTCATTTTGATTTTTCCTTTATATTCATTTATTTTTCTATAAATATGTGCGGGCTCACAAAATGTATTATTATTTCAAATTTCAAGTCAATAGCTGCAGTAGTTTCTGAGATATTAAGGATTCAAAACACAAAACAGACCCAAAGCGATTTCATAAGGGTTTTGCAACCGATGGCAAAACCCTAAAAATACCTGCACTTAGCTCAATTATTTCAAATTGGAAATACTAGTTCTACTTTGGTTCTGTTATTTTCATTATTAATAACTTATTACAGGTAATTTACCTGAGAAAGAAACAGAGGATGGTAAGTAGACAACAGCGACATCGTTGCGTATTGCTGAAGGCGACCATTTGGGATGAACGACGACATTAGTGGTTGTCAGCCTGGTACCACCAGAGAATAAGGTGATGGAACCAAGAACAACTTCAAACTGATAGGCTTGATTCTGCCCATCGTACCAGCAATGGGCAGCCGTGATCACACGATTGGCTTTCACCAAAGAGCCGCCACATATTCCTCTTCCATTGAAGCCTTCGTAGCTTCCAAGAAGACCAGCCTGGGAAAGACTATAGTTTAGATAAAATTGCACATGATATCCCACTGATATTTTGTAGGCGAAAGTTTAGACGGATGATGGATGCCATTTCAAACCAAAACTACTGAATTAATCACACTGGAAGATTAACTGGGAAAATCTGGAAATAAAAATAGATTTGTTTTTGTGCAGATGCTGCTATATTTATAGCTTATACAACAAATACACCAGAAAATATGAATAAATAGTTTGGACAATCACACAGCATTATCTAGCCCCAAGCTAAGCAGAACTTATGGGTACTAGATAAATAAACGCACTTACCTGATCCTTTTACGCCACCTGAGATCGCACTGCGGATCACCTTTGGATTTTCCTGGATTTTATTAATAGATTTTGTGATTAAGAGTTCTGGAGTACATGACTATTTTACCTGGTAGGGGATTTTTGCTACAGTAGCGTAACTACCGCCAATGATTTTGCTCGACCCATCATTCCCAGCTATTGCAGCAGCTTTGGTTTCCGCTTCTAATATATCCTCAGCTAATGGTATAGCAATATTCCTGATGTATCCGTATACAGGGTTCTTCGACCCCACTTCACTGGTGCTTGCACAAGCCACCGCTACCAAAGAGAGAACTCCTAGGATCTTCATTGTGAGAGTATTATTAAGTTATGGTTGGTCTGAAAAGAGATATTATGTCTATTTATATTGCTGGAGGAATGTTATCATTTAACCCCTATAGCAAAATATAAAATCTTTAGGCCGCGACTTTATGTCTCCCCATAAAAAATTGCAAGAGTTAGTGTCAAGCTATTATGTTGAACAACTACGAGTATGTAGGTCCGCCATTTGAATCTGATTGAAGATAGGTCGGACGATTCCATGACCCCAAAATAGGGAACCTAAAGGAAAATTACAATGAAATAACCAAATTGTAACTATGTAGTATTTATAAGTGAATCAATTGAGCTAACTGCAGACTGTTGCAAACAAACTATAGGAAGCTCAACTGGTCCATATCATTACCAGCCGTAAGTGTCCCCAAGACCTTTTTTACGATTACACCCATTTCTTCCCGTCGTTTATAAGGATTCTGATTGCGACTTTCTGTCGTCTAATATTCATCAAATTGAAACTTTTCTTACGTTTATACCCCATAAAATTGTGTACACAACAATAAAATAATACAAATAACAATATGTAGGTAATTTATTGATGGTCAATGCCACCTTTGATTACTTACCACGTGTTATCTGATAACATTTGCAACAAAGGTTATTTCCTTTTTAGCCCTAGATTTGGGTCAAGATTTTTCTGTTTTACCTTCCGGCTTGATATACTAAATCTATACGCCGTCTAAACATCATCATCATCAGCCCATGTTAGTCCACAGCAAGACATAGGCCTCCCATAATGAGTGCCATAGCACCCTGTCTTTAGGTTGTCGCATGCGTCTGCCAGCAGTATTTCGCAGATCGTTAACTGGCAGGAGGGTGTCCTACACCTACACCACGTTTAGCTAGTCGCAGTCTCACTCACACTCAAGAACACGTTTACCCCAGCGGTTATCATTTCTTCGCCGTCCAAGCATTTTATGTAAATTAAAAGATAATATTTTTTTTGCACTTTAAAAATCTGTATAAATAACAAAAAGTAAGTAACTATTTAAATCTAATGTGGCATAATCAGCGGCCATATCTTTCTTCCAGACAAGCTTTTTTTAATAATGCTGGAAAATCCACAGAGCACCATCTAACCCCCCAGCACATCTTGTGTTACATAGAAAAACAACCGGAACATCAGGGTGTTCTGCAGATCGTATAAACATTTGTCCCGAGGCGGGAAGCGAACCCGCAACCGCAATTCAATTCATAAAACAATGCGGTATTTCTTCTTAAATCTTATACTTTTGACCAACAATAATACATTTTTTAATTTCTTTTAAGAACTTATTGCGATTGATTCGAGGAGTGGACAATCGTGAATCTGTCAGTTTGATAAATATCGAGGCTCTATGTACGATACACTTTTGACATTTACTGTACGAAGTGCAAAAGTGCAAATAATAATAATAATACAATTAATAGAATCGGGGGCGTCAACCACAGGTGCGTCGACCACTGGGCCTAAGCCACGAACCCTCTTATTAGTGGCGATATTTCTTGAGACAAGATATTCGCAACACTGTTTTTAAAAATAAACAGTCTATTTAAACATTGCTTTCTTTCATTTAGGCAATAAAAAGTTAATGAATGAGTGAGTAGAGTGGAATCCTAACAGAGTTTCATACTTTGTGACCAAAATACATGGGAAAATATGTAGAGAAAAACACATAGTACTCAAGAACGCTTTTTTTTATTAGTCATGTGAGATTTTATAAACTTCAGAGAGGAAGTGACGCGGGCAAATCCGTTCGGCAAATTTTCATCGCATCCAAGTGGAGACCCAAAAGAAGCTACACCAATCTGAAAAAAAAAAAACACTTTTTGGCCCATCTTTGGTCCCAAAGAGTCTTTGTTAATATAAAGTCAGCCGCACGCTATGAACGCTGCTACACGCTTTATTTAGACGCTGGTCACCTTCCGTGCACAGCGCCGCAGTGGGCCACCAGCCTAAAAGAGTTTATCAATGGAATGCCAAATTAAAAACAGAGATATCAAAACAATGTCGACTGTTTACCAAAAGGTTATTTTTACTCGTTATCACTTTACTTCGCTTTTTGAAAACCAGTCAGTAATAAATGGCATTAAAATTATTGAACCTTTTTCGTACATTATTTGTACACCCAAAGTAAATGTTGTGCATGCCAGTTAGAAGTACACATTCTGTACTAAGAAACATAATAGGTTGTGTTAATTGTTAATACTTTATTATGTGTATTGATGGCATTGCTTTAACACAACATAGTATAAAACAAAGTCACTTCTCGCTGTCGGCCCCTATGAATTCTTAGATCTTTAAAACTACGCAACGGATTTTGACGCAGTTTTTTAAACAATAAGAGATCCAAGAGAAACGTTTATACCTACTATGTGTTTCATGCATTATTATCAGCATTGCACCTTACCGAAGCCAGCGGCTCTATTGTCTAACTCAACTGATAATCGTTATAGCCTTCAGTATGGCATTTCAAACCTAGCCTGGATTTCGATTGTCAATTTCGTATTGTCTAAAAAGCTGAAACCGAACCCAGTTCTTCGACCAGACCTTAGACATGTTCAAGTTAGACAATAAGGCTGCAGGTCAGCAGGTAGCTAGTAACTAAATAAAATACATTCGTACGTTATTTCTCAAATATTCCAAATGTTTACCAGAATATCTTTTTTATGCCAATTGAGAACTAGTGGGCCTCCCGAATCGCCACTGCAGATAGACACATGCCCATGTGTTCTGTTCCCACTAGTGCAGAGAATGCTGTCGGTAATAACCCCAGGGTAGGTCAGAGAGCACTTCTCATTTGATATAACTGTCAGCTTGCCTTCATTAAGGCTCTGGTTACTAGCTATTGGTGTTTCTGTGGAATTATACGTTTTTGGGGAGGAGAACAGTACAGGTGCTAATGTTATATAAAATATATAGTATATATAGAGGGTTAAATAGATAATGATTTTATTTGGTTCACAAAAAAAGCATACAAACAAAAGTGGTTCGTCTTGATCTACCGAAGCCACCTTTAAGAGGTTATCATCTATCTATAACCCTGTATATCATAATGAGGAAAGATATGATTGTTTGTTTGCTTGTTTGAATTAAATAGGTTGCGCATTTACTGGACTGATTTGAAAAATTATTTCACCATTAGAATCACATATTTTATTGTTGGCTCTATCATATTTTCAAAAAGTTGTGAATTTCAGTTCAATAATATAACCTTTATGAATTTTTTATTAAATACCCGTGCGTAGCCTATGCACGGGCTAACCTCAAATTTTCTATATACCATTAAGTGGATAATACTCGATTTCATATGTGACAAACTATAACTAATGTCTAATGTCTATCATCTACCGTCCGACCGTCACTAAACCAACATACTGTACGTCTTGCTCATAAATAATAGTTGCTAAAAAGTGTAAAAAGTGATAATCCAACTGAATATTTTACATCGTGGTGAAGCTTACTGAAAGCTACGTCTTGTGGTATTTTCATCTTTGCTATTCATCAAGGATTCAGTGAGTTATCATCGAAATTATTTTCTTATGATTCGTGTATTCTCAAAAACCTGACCTACGACAACTCGCAAAGTGCTCGCTGTGTTACTGTATACCACGTAGTTACTACACTAACCGCTCCGCATGCATCCTGCCCTATCTGCGCCTGACGTAAGATACACAGCAAAAACATAAGCCTGTTGCTAAGAATTGAATAAGTAGCAATGGAGAAAAATTGCTTCGGATGTAAAACTGTTATACCTGGCAAGGAATATATGAAATGCGAAGGCTGCAAGCATAAATACGACTTGCCTTGCGCTGAGATATCTCCTAAGCGTTTTAAAAAGCTTTCGCTGGATTATAAACGAAACTGGAAATGTCCTGAGTGTAAATGCAAGCTACCGAAAAGGGATAACAGTAACACGCCTGTTCGTACACTAACTGAGACGCAGCAGCCACAGGAGGATGACGAGACTGACACCGAGCCCCCGTCTGTCGCGCCCCGCACCGACCCTGGCGTGTCAACGCGCAGACTCAAAGCCTGCTCTCCCCAGCCTCAGTACGTCACGGAAGATGCACTGCGAGACATATGGAGGAATGAGATGAAACAGGAAATGGAGACAATAATAGAGACTACCATCAAAAGAACAGTTTCCAATCATTTGAAGTCTATAAATAGTCAATGCAGTGGATTTCAGGAATCTATTGCCTATGTAAGTACGCAATATGAAGATCTAAGAAAAGAAATCACTGACCTAAAGAAGCTGCTTAACAACAACACCTCAGAGCTGGGTAAAATCAGGGAAGAGAACAAAAACCTTAAGGATAACCTAGGCGCATGTCTGGCCCGTGTTAGAATCCTAGAGGAGGAAAGTTTGAGACAGCAGCAGTGGGTAAGGATGCAGAACATTGAAGTTACTGGGATCCCTGAAAAAAATGGAGAAAACCCAATAGAAATAATACTGAAAACTACCCAATGCATTGGAGTCACCATTCAGCAAGCTGACATAGAATTCGCTCACCGAGTGCAGCCGCGTCACGCAGCGAGTGCCGCCCGTGCGCGCCCCATCGTGGTTCGGCTGAGACAACGTTCTGTCAAGGATCAGATAGTCGCCGCTGCGCGAAAACGTCGTAACCTTACCGCGGGTGAAATGGGAATGGGCGGTGAGACTGATCGGGTCTTTATTAATGAGCATCTGACTAAGGACAACAAGATGCTACTTAACGCGTGTAAGCTGAAGGCTAAAGAGTCTAATTACAAGTTCATATGGACAAAAAACTGTCGTGTTTTTGTTCGCAAGAACGAAAGCTCACCGCCGATCCCCATAAACTCGATGGCGGATCTTGTCAAAATAGTATAAACAATTTTCTTAAGCTGACATCTTACACCAACCTGTATAACGTATATATACCACTGTATGTACTTATAATGATAGCTGCCTGCACTCATGAAAAGCTGGTAAGATATATATTTCTACATTACCCTGTAACTTATATACCTGTGTTTATTCATAGAATTTCAGTCTTATTGAAAAAATTGCACAAAAAACGAAAAACTATAAACTATTTAACTGTTAAACACCATTTTGTATTTGTAATACATAAAAAAAATTGTTATAAACGACATTCAAACAACTAATATAGCAATGGTGAGACTTATCGCATAATATTATACATGATAATACAACAAAACATTTTACAATGTACTTTACAAACTATTTTACTAATTACTCTACATTCAAAAAAATATTTTATACTTACTATTACAGGTATTATTTTGCATGTTATATTTTATCATTTAAATACTAAATTTCGAATGGTTTTGTTACATTGGATATTTACTAGTGTCACTTTTCATAAGCTTATGCGGTTGATGTTATTGTATTACATAATTACACTGCTTAGCAAAAATAATCAGCTCATGATAAGCCGTAATCGCCTTCCAAGTATTATGTACCATCAGTCAGTAAAGTCACTTTTTATTTTCATTAATAATGATTGATACAATGAAAAAACTTAAACTTTTTTATCAAAATGTCCGTGGTCTTAGGACGAAGACAAATGAATTTTGTAAAAATCTTCTTTTATGTGAATCTGACATAGTTTTAATAACTGAAACATGGCTTTGTGAGAGTATATTGGATGCCGAGCTCTGTGATAGTAGATATTCAGTATTTCGTAGGGATCGTGGGTCGTTGGGAGGGGGAGTAATGATTCTATGTGCTGAGCATTTACATGCCTGTGCAAGACCGGAGTGGCAGAGGCAGGATTTGGAATGCATATGGGTTACTATTCCTGCGCGATCAATTGGTTCTTCGCGAGATATGCATATCGCGGCAGTTTATGTACCTCCTAATTCTTTGATCACTAAACGTACGCAGGCATTAATGGACTTGATGTCTCAGATCATTAACTCTCATCCTAATGATCACTACTTGGTCGTTGGTGATTTCAATCTGCCTTGTGTGGATTGGAGTTCTGGTGAACCGGTAATAATGAAAAAGGGAGCTATTGAATCGCAGCTTCTGGCGTCTAATCTGATTGCTCAAACTTCCCTACTTGGTTTGACTCAGTATAATGTCCTTACAAATAAAAGTAACAATACTCTCGACTTAGTTTTTTCCGAATCACCAGTTAGTATAATGAAATCAAATTTCCCTCTTGTAAATGAAGACTATTATCATCCATCATTATCTATTTCGGCTACTGATATTTTAATTCCTCCATTTAAACAACTATCTCGAATAAAACACCAATTTAAACGAGGTGATTTTGAAAGTATTAATACAGCACTCAGCAATCAGGATTGGTCATTTATTGTGAAAGAGTATAGTATCGATAACGTGGTTGAACAATTTTATATTATCCTACGTAGCCTAATAGAAGACTTCATACCACAAATACTTTGCTCTGGCACTTACAATTATCCAGTCTGGTATAGTCGAACCCTCGTTAAATTAATTAAAGAAAAATTTAAAGCTCACAAAAACTGGAAGCGATACAAAAATCCCAATGACTATTTTTTCTTTTCCGAACTTAGAAAAAGGCAAAAGATCCTCCAGGATAAATGCTTCAAGGACTATGTTAATATGTCTCAACATTTTATTAAATCGAATCCCAAAGTTTTCTGGTCTTATGTAAAATCAAAAAGGCTACATAGCTCAAATTATCCACAAAAGATGTCCTGTGACAATGCGATTCACGACACACCGGCCAATATATGCTGCGCGTTTAATCACTTTTTTGAGAAAAATTTTAGTAGACCCGCTGTTAGCTATTCACTTGCTGAGCCCAGTGACTATAGTAGTAACATTATTCACGACATAGAAGTTGACAGCAATATGATTCAAAAATTACTACAGAATTTGGATATCAACAAGGCTGCTGGGAGTGATAAAATACCACCATTATTTTTCGTCAAATGCGCGGTAGCGTTGAGTATCCCAATTTCGTTAATTTTCAACAGATGTCTAAAAGAGGGCTACTTCCCGAGCATCTGGAAGCAGGCCTACATTGTCCCTGTACATAAAAAAGGCTCCAAGACTATCATCGAAAATTATCGCCCAATCTCCATCCTCAATGTTTTAAGTAAGTTATTTGAAAGAGTAGTCCACACTCACGTTTACCCAATCATATCCCCTTCTATTCCTGAAGAACAACATGGTTTCATGAAGGGTCGCTCGACATGTACAAATTTAGGAGTCTTCGCTGACCATATCGCCACTAATATGGACGGTGGTTCACAGGTGGATGTGGTCTACACTGATTTTGAAAAGGCATTTGATCGTGTAGACCACATCATACTTCTTCATAAGCTTTGTGAGCTCGGTATTCGTGGGAACTTGCTGAGATGGATGGAGTCTTATCTGCGTAATCGCTCTCAAGCGGTCGTAGTCGGTGGTTGTTGCTCTGACTATATCTCCATTCTCTCTGGTATACCGCAAGGATCTATCTTAGGACCTCTTTTGTACGCATCGTACTTGTATGACATTGGCTCATGTTTGAAGCATGCACGATTTTTAATGTACGCAGACGACACTAAGATCTTTATGAAAGTACAGAACCATACAGACTGCCTTAATCTACAATCCGATCTTGATAGACTGGCAACATACTACGCTAGGAATCGGCTCGCTATTAATGTTAGTAAATGCTCTTTTGTATCCTTTACTAGAAAAAGAATTCCATTACACTATAATTATAATATAAATGGCATCTTATTAGCTAAAGTGAATATTATTAGGGATCTTGGTGTTTTGATGGATGCTAAATTTTCTGAACACGTAGACTCTGTCGTTTGTAAGGCGTATAAAAGTTTGGGCTTTGTAATGAGAATCAGTCGTCCCTTTTCAGATATTAGTTGTCTTAAAGTCATCTATTTCTCGTACGTACGAAGCATTTTGGAGTACTGTAGCTCAGTATGGAACCCGCAGTATCTCATATATACACAAAGCATAGAATCCATCCAGAGTAGATTCATAAAACACCTCAACTATCGTTGCTACCGAGGATATGAACGCTCAGGTGACTATTTAGAATCGTGCCAATATCACAAACTAACGAGTCTTGAAAACCGACGTAAGTTGGCGGATATGTCTCTGCTACATGGGTTATGCAATGGTTACATAGATTGTTCGCAGCTACTTGTAAAAATTTTAAGTATAAACGTACCCAGAAAGCGCACAAGACACACTAAAACTAAACTCTTTGCTGTGTCCAATTCTACTTCGAACTATGCGCATCATTCACTTGTTAATCGATTACACAGAACCTATAATAAATTATTCTATGAAACCGAAATTTTTAATACAAGTAAGCCTGGATTCAAACGTGATGTTCTCAAAGTTCTTAATGATCTAGTCCTGAATAACGACGGGCAAGCACCCGGAGTGGAGTCAAATCCACTCACACATAGTTAGTCAGTTAGGTCCATTAGTAGTCTTTTTATTGGTTGGTTGTATGTACTCTTTTGATATGTTTTTCTTTGATGTTTTTTTTTTTATGTTTAATAATTCATACATAAGGTTTAGCATTATAAGTCATTTATTTAATATATAGGTACATTTATTATAGTTAGGTACAATAGTTTTTAACTTTAACTTGAAATCAAGTTATTTAATTAGGAACAAAAAGGTTACAAGGTTTTAAGTTTACGAGTATATGTGTATTATTTACAGGTACACTAATATTGTGCCGATTTATTTTGTTCTTACTCTACTTACTTAAGTCAACACTTTATTTTTAGCTACTCTATTTAAGTTTTAGTGATAGTCAATTTTAGATTGTATAAAATGTAAATCCTGTTTTGGCTGTAGGTTATGTTATAAGTTTATCTTTTTATTATTTAGAACAAAGAGCTGTGGATTTTGTTTCATAAATAAAAAAAAAAAAAAAAAAAAAAAAAAAAAAATGTTATTGCATCCCTATACGTAATTTTCAAGAAAGTATTCATTTTCTATCTATTTTTATCTCTCTTCTTTCGATTTCATAAACTTACGCTGAGTAATTCGTCCAAAACCTGAAGCAACCACCACTTCTCCAACAAAACTTTCATTTATCTCACATTTGGATGGTAGAGCAATAGGAGCAATCGTATCTAAAACATTAAACAATTTATTGTATATAATATACCAGGGATTGAATTTTGTTACAAATCGAAAAAAAAACATGTCTGAATAGTGCGTGCGCAGCAAGATTGATAGATACTCGTAGTTTCAATCTATACTCTTATGATTTGTAATTTCTTTCATAAAAACTGTAATGCCATAATTTGTCATTCTTAGACGAAACCATAATTAGGAAGCGATTAATATAGGTCCGATTTCCCTGATGTAATTGAATGAATTTACTTTATATAAATTCAGATTAGGAGTTTAAACGAGTTCAGCGCATTATATCCGACATTAAGTTGATCCGGTTCAAGCGAGTTCAAGAGCTGTTATGTCACACAAATATGGACCTCTGTGGTATCTGGCCCCAGTTAGTAAAACTTAGGGATAAGAATGGAAATTGTACTGTTTCATACGATGATAAATTAATTTCACTTACCAGAATATGTGACTTGATCAGGCAAATAAACAACTGCTATATCATTTGCAGCTTTTCTTGGATCCCATTTGGGGTGCATGTGTACTTCACAAGTTTCTAATCTTGTGCCACCAGAGAATAGTTCAGCAGAGCCTAGAATGACGGTCATACACTTCCCTTGGTGCACACCATCGTACCAGCAGTGAGCTGCTGTGAGTACTCTGTTATCATTGATCAGAGATCCACCGCATAAACCGATGCTTGTTAAATTTGTTAATGAAATAAGAAGTCCAGCCTTAAAATAAATTATACAAGGAATCAGATAGATAGATAGATAATACTTTGTTATACACACAAAGAAAGAAAACATCACAAACAGACATGCTTAAAGTAAAGGAGTGATTGAAGGAAGTTTTTTTTTGTTACGGATTGCAGAAAGGTTCTTCTATTGAATTAATTATTTACGTCTATATTTGAACAAAAAAAAAATTAAAATTCTTAACAGAATTACAGTACCTTATAGGCTTATAAAAAAATATTACTGTATTTCTATATTATATAATCTATTAGTTTATGGATGTATTAATTTTATTAAAAAGGGTTTCCATTTTGTTTACACCTGTAGTACGATACTGAGAGCTCTTTAAATATTTGGAAAACTTGCATATTTTTTTGGTTCGTTTACCTGATATTTGAATCTAGTTATTTCTGCAGCCTCGCCTCCAACTATCCTTGGTTTCAAATCGCGCATATGTTCTTCTATAGACAGTTTCTCAGCTCGAGGTATGCCGATATTTTCAAAGTATCCATAAGCATTGTGTACCATTGCAACATTTGGTGTAAAAAGATTTACAGCAAGAGTTTTATGTAAAAATATTAGCACTGCGAACACTTGAAGACTCTTCATTGCAACAACTTAAAAATAACATTAAATTACCTAACTAATATTTTCTTTTATAACCGAAAAAGAAAACTTGCTTTGTGAATTATTACGAGATAAACGAAAACAACAGGTTAAGAACAGGTTTGTAATGATTGTAGTGAATTCGTTGATAAAAAAATTATTGTGCTGAAATGCAGTGTCCTATATGGAAATGCCTTTAAACTTAAGCCAATTTCCGTAATTTTACGGATTCTTGATAAACGTGGCCAGGAAAGATCTAAAGAAACAAACCTTTAATTTTCCAAAAGTCACATAAGATTATAAATGCTACAGTTTGAGCGTTTGGATATTTGTTATCTCTTCATGGCAAAATAGCTGAACAGATCGGCTGAAATTTTAAATATAGGTAATTAATTTGCTTTGAATAAAAACAAATTCTATTTTTGTCTTATAAATCAGTTCCTCGAGAACATACCATAGGATAGAAATAACTTTTAAACGTTTCCATATATGATTTTCTAGAAAATTGAGTTTATGAAAAACCTTTTTTTGCATCATTGTGGTCTTTAGTCAATATTAAATAAATATTATATATATTAATCATATATGGAAACGTTTAAAAGTTATTTCTATCCTATGGTATGTTCTCGAGGAACTGATTTATAAGACAAAAATAGAATTTGTTTTTATTCAAAGCAAATTAATTACCTATATTTAAAATTTCAGCCGATCTGTTCAGCTATTTTGCCATGAAGAGATAACAAATATCCAAACGCTCAAACTGTAGCATTTATAATCTTATGTGACTTTTGGAAAATTAAAGGTTTGTTTCTTTAGATCTTTCCTGGCCACGTTTATCAAGAATCTTAGACTAAAGACCACAATGATGCAAAAAAAGGTTTTTCATAAACTCAATTTTCTAGAAAATCATATATGGAAACGTTTAAAAGTTATTTCTATCCTATGGTATGTTCTCGAGGAACTGATTTATAAGACAAAAATAGAATTTGTTTTTATTCAAAGCAAATTAATTACCTATATTTAAAATTTCAGCCGATCTGTTGTTAATATTAAATATTTATTTAATATTATTTGTGAAAAAAAAAAATCTACGCAGACTGTGTCCCCAAAGTTGTTGTAACACCTTAAAAATTGAATGTTCATAAATTCAACTATAAGAATTCGGCAACGGACTATGCGAAAGGTAAGGTATTGAATCCTTTTCCCCCTGTATTTTTGCAGTAAACATTTATTATAATTAATTCAAGGGGATTGCGCTTGTTTCATTTTTGATCCAATTCATAAACGTTTCGTCATCATATGACTTCCATTAGATTTTTACGTACCTAATAACTGATAAGGTACATACTAAGATAGGGTACTGAACAAATTATCACAGAAAACAAAATAAAAAAAACATAACAAGTATACAATCATTTAAAATTTATTAAAGGTTCATTATAATGCGCTTTATGCAGATTGAGTGTGCTGGGTGAAGAAGTCCACAAAAGAGGTGACACGGGCGAAAGCAGCTGGGAAGTTTTGTTGGCACCCCAGACCAGAACCGAATGAGGTGACACCGATCTAAAGAATAAGAATGAATATGGTCAAGTTCATACGTTACTAAGCTAGATGATTAAGAACGATCAGCAGAATCTAAAAAAAAATAGAACTAGTATTTATAATTGAAACCATTAAACTGAATGTAGACTGTTGCAAACAAACTACAGGTAACTCAACTGACTCATATCAATACCATTTATTACTTTTTACCATTTACGGTTCAACCCGTTGCCAGACGGGCAGATTCTCAGAGTCCCTTTTTCATCCTTCGTGTCGGGTTTTTAGGGTGAACCGGAGGATTGAGAAGATAAAGTCACTCACCAAGATCGGCGAACCGTTCCTTGAGACGACAAGAGGACCACCGGAGTCACCACTGCAAGTGCTAGTGCCACCAAGTCCACTGGTGCAAATGTTACTGCTTTGCACAATAAAAGGGAACGCGATGCTGCAGACACTGTTGGTTATCACGTTGAGGCTTACGTGACTCAGGAATTGATTGGGACTGAGGCCACTACCTGTAATGAAAGAAATGTTGTCATTGACTACCATAGGCTTGTAAAGGCAGTGAAATATAACAAAGCTTGAACATGCATTTGATTAAGGAAAGGACAAGTAAATACAAATAAATAAAGCCATCTATGACACTCATTAGGGAAGGCCTCTAAGTGCTTATTTTGTAAGCCTAAAGAAATAAAGTTATTGAATCTGAATCTGCCTATGTCCAGCAGTGGACTTATACATAGGACGATAAAGGCTGACGATGATGATGGTGAAGTAAATACATTTATAAATTAACTAATTTTTGCTTTTTTGGAGTTATATCCAGCAGCGCACTAATGTGGGCTGATAATGATAATACAATACATTATTTATTTTCTGAGTTACCTTGTTTTGAGCAATGGGGAATAAAATTTAGAAAGGGTCATATCATATTGCTCAATTCTCTCAACAGACTTGTAAAATAGGGAACACCGCGACTAAAAAGTGTCTACTGTTAATCTCGTTAGTCCATTACACAAGTTCTGCCGGGGATAGATGAGCATCATCTCTGAATTGTCTACTATTGTTTATTAATGAAGTTATTGTTTATATTTTGTAGTGGATATAATTAAGTTTGGATTGATCCATTTTTATAACATACAAGTTATGCTACTTACCATCACTAGTTATTCCAAAACCAGAGGCAATAGCAGTTGTACCAGCGAAGTTTTCGTTGAGCTGTTCCCCAGAAGGCAGGGCGATAGGGGCAATGGTTGCTGAAATAACATTTATGGTATCAATTGAAATTGTGACTTAAGTCGGTAGCACACGATAAAATATAGAGCGTACATAATGATTATCAATAATTTTAGGCTTAATGCTGATATGATAGCAATAATCTAAAATTCTAGATTTATTTAGATTAGTAATTTGTAATATCATTAGATTGTTAACTGTATAATTAATTTAAATATCTATGTACGTGTGAACCCAGTGCTTAGACAAACCTGACATAGGCTTTAGGGCAAAAATTAATAATTACCTATCTCGAACTCAAAATCAGATGAATGCAGTGTCTCTCAATCTCCCAAACCATTGCGAATGTCTGATTTTGTAAGTATAAGGTTTTATTGAAAACGTATCTTTTTCTCTTTATGTACTGACGAAATAGACATATTTTTATTTTACACTAAATTAGTAAACAATAAAGAGCACTTTTACAGTGCAGGTTCTTTTTTCCACAAATGTCAACTTACTTGAGAAAGAGACTTGCTCTGGCAGGTAAATAACAGCAACATCATTTCGGATCAAGGTAGGAGACCAGTTAGGGTGGGTAGCGACAACGCTAGTGTCAATCCTGGTACCGCCAGTGAAGAGCGTGATTGAGCCCAGAACGACTGTAAACCTCCAGGCCTGGTTTAAGCCATCGAACCAGCAGTGGGCAGCGGTGATGACGCGGTTTGAGCTGACGAGGGAACCACCGCACACACCGTTGCCGTTCAGGCCAATGATGCTGCTGAGGAGACCAGCCTAAAACGAATTCATTTAAAGCATATAAAAATTCAATTTTCTGTATTTCAGTTTGGGACAGCGTTTCAGGATATTGTTTTCAAATGTTCGGATATATAAAAGCACACTTCGAGCTTAGACTACCTATAAAGACCAAGACTGTACCCATGATTTCATCAAAGTTTGTTGTTTAATACTTTATCGGCGCTTCATCAATAAACTCTCATCGTTTATTGCACAAATATGTTACATACACAGCACAGGAGACAGTTATTTACAAATTTTCATTTACTTTTTTAATAACAAAAAATATACTACAAGGGGTAAAATATGACTGAAAATTCAGATAATCAAATACTTAAGCAGCGCAGTTGATTAGTGCATTCCCGTACCGAGCGAAGGCGAAGCGAAGGTACAAATCCCTCAACAACATACAAGAATTACCTAGGCATTACGGTAAAAACCTTAAAATAGTAAAACAACCCGAACCTGGTAAGGGTATTGTCCAGCAGCAGCCGGTACACCACCGACGATTCTTGAGGCCCTTTCTTCAGCCTGACGGATTTGCTCTGCCCTAGGAATGGCAACATTGGCCAGGTATCCATAGGCAGTGTTGCCTGGAATCGCTTCATAAGCGCAAGCAACACTTGCGAACGCAAGAAGAACTACAATAAAGGCCCTCATTTTTATGATTTCAGACTGAGTGGTTATAAAAATCACGTTGAATTTATATACCCCATAGATTACTGATTAAGTTATCAATAATCAATAATCACATAACGCAAAATGATTATTGATAAGTCAATTACTGCTTGGACAATATTTGAAGTGAAGTCTTTTATAAAACTCTTTATGATTTAGTTTTAGTGAAGTACCTACTTATCTTCCCACAAGTGCTTACCTATTATCCAGTGAAGTAGCTAATGTCATCACTAGAATGCACCATCCTTGTTTTGACAACTTAAATAGCCCAAAAAGTAATAATTTGACTCAGATCCAGTATCTTCCGTCTTGTATAATATGTAACATCAGTAGATAGGTTCCCAAGCCGCAAAAACGTCGAGCTAAAACACAAAATTAAACGGCAAAGTTCTGACAACAGTTGAACCTTGATCTCTACCCACACACAAAGTTATTGTAAAGTACCTAAACACAATAGCACAGCAAGTTGAAGGCTCGGTATCTGAAATGCGCTTTTACCACAGAATAACTTTACAGTACTACCTTTTACAAACAATTTTCGGTCTGCGCCGTACTCTGGGGACTGTCACTCAAGCGCTCGAGCGGAACAACCCAATGATATTAGCTAGCCATTTAGTACAGAGCCCTTCGTCTCCTACCTTCTACTCTCCTGTGACTGTAACCGAAACCGACTGGGGCTGTAGATGGACCAACTTATACTGGTACGTGTCTGAGGCTGAAGTCAAACTCTTTAGTTATGCTGACATTGTATTCAGATTCAATTCGAATACGCTCGTGTCAGTTCCGTTATCTCTATTTTTGTTTGTTTGTTCTGTTGGTATAATTTAGTTGGTGTATAAATAAATACCTTTGATTATGTAGCTCAAAGTATACCACTCATGATTTTGCCGATGCACTCGAAATTCTATGAAATTGAGGTGTGTCATCAATAGGTAAGTTCCCTGATAAGTACAGCTTAGCACAAAATCTTGTGTTCCGAAGTGGGATAAAATCGTTGAATTCACTTGATAGGTTGATTGATTGAATTTGGAATCAATTTACAAATACAAAATATAGGTAAGTACCTACTAGTTCTTCTTTATTCATGTTTTTTTACCTACATCGGAGAGACACTTGTAGTCCTTTATTTATGAAGGATAAACTATTGACTTTTCCAGAACTGTATACAGACGAAAAATTATGCAAACCATTTTAGGTGCCTCAATTCAGACTCGAACTGAGTAAAAAGAACTGTTACGCAATGGGCATTCTATGTAGCAAATTAGCGGTCTACCCTGACGTACGGGTATTTAACAAAAATTCTATTTTGAGTAACATTATTGAAGTTTTCATTTGGATTCCTAACTTTTGAAAAGATTCTATAGCCTAACATAGGCTATAAAACCTCCACCATTTCACCATTTCAGGAATAATGGTGGAAGATTTTTCAAATCAGTCTAGTAGTTTCGGAGCCTATTTAATTCAAAGAAATGAACAATCAAATCTTTCCTCTTTATAATATTAAGTATGACTTCCATCTGCAGTAAAAGAACACAGATAATGAATTTTATCGTAAATTACGTAAGTGGCTCTGTGATAACTGTTTTTATATATAATTATTTATAATTTAAGTTCACAGAAATAATTCTCACTATGACTTGTAAATATAAGTTAAAGTAATATTATCAGAAAAATATTTTTTTATGGTTTTATGCATGTGCAATTTTCAAACAAGCTGAAGCTTTGGCTAGCTTGGCCATCTCCAGCAGTGGACTAACATGGGCTGATGACGTTGATGATGTGATTTTTAATATTGTGCTATTAAGCAATGAATTATTTACAAGTTTTAATACGATGATATTTTATTTTTAGACCATCATTATTAACCTATATTTATGTTCACTAAATACAATTTCATTTCATTTACATTTTTAAATGTGATTTAATAAAGATGAATTGTATACATCGAGTATGTATCCAGATTGTATACGAGCGACTGAATTTAAAACTGTCTTGAAGGAAATAAATGATAAAATAAATGCTATAATTTTCGTAGTCTTCAAATGTTTTATCATTATCACCTGAATGAAGGTTAAAGTCATAGATATGATTGTTATTTGATAGAGCCAACTTTTATCGTGTCTCACACGCACGAGATTAAATTAATTAATTTCGTACATAAGTACGAGTAAACTGTCACTAAGCATCAGCATAAATTTGTTCTTATGATGTACGAACGCTCTTGATAATAGTATAATGTAGAAAATTAAGGAACTTTAAACCAGGTATGGTAACAAAAATAGGAAGTGATGCGACATGCAGAAGTATAATACTGTATCAGAGATTGCAACGTACACCTCCGGAATATGTTTATAGAGTTCCAATAAGTGTAGGTACAGTGCGCGTCAGAATTAAGTACCCCCCTTGTCTACATAATATTTACGACTACTTCGAGTTCCCTTGTACTTATCACAAATTTTCACATGCAATAATTTATCACGCCGCCGCTCAGGATAATACTCAAAGTCTGAAATTCCTAACAATACCAACTATTGTGTCCCACATACATTGAGATAGGGGGGGGTACTTATATATGACGCGCACTGTACATAAGCGCGCCTGTAGACTATTTGACAATATCCCTTATTTCATGGTGTTAAATAAAACCGAAATGGGTTAACAATAATAATAAAATTATGTGATTATGTTATATACTTATAACAAACAAATAAAAGAAATTAGGAATAAATATTTTTTTTTGTTTCTTGTGCATGTGGAGGCGTCTGTGTATTTGGTGCTCCCGAGGACACCAGTCTCTTAAGAGTCCGGGCAATAGGAACCAGGATACTTGCGTCTGTGTGCGTGAACTGCACGTATGGAAATCCAAGCAACACACGTGAAAATAGAGATTCGATTAGTCGATACGAACTCGGAACGGAGTGAGTGGCGGGCTCAAACATTAATCGAATTTCGTTCTTCGCCAGACGATCAAGCATGTCATAGTTCACATCAGCAGTCCTCTCGAGTCTCACTCGATACTCGCTCGAGTTCTCGATACACGATATGTTCTAGATGTCTGACTCAAGTGATTGCAGTGAATCAAGGGCCGTAACGGACAATCAGTGCAATCCGATGTTAGGCATTCACTTCATTTTCAATACGAACATCGTGGTCGGGCCGATTGGAATGTTATTCGATAAGGTTTGATGATATGGAGTGATATTTCTAAGGGATACTAGTAGTCTGGTATATTAATGCCTGATTCCGCCTGAAATAGTCTTGATTGATTATTATTGGCTTTATTAACAACTCTGCAATACAGAGTCTGCGAGTTTTATTATATTGCATTATAATAATTTATAAGGGTGTTTATAATTTTTAATTTTGGCATAATTCAAAACAAAGCAAAAGAAAATGCTGGAAAATCCACAGTGAAAGATCCGGGCTCTCATCCCCTCTTCAAAATTATGATAATAATAATGCTAGACAATCCACACGGCATCATCTAACCCCAAGCAGAGCTTGTGTTATGGGAACTAGATGTATGATATACTAAAAACAATATATTACATAGATAGATATTTTTTAAGAATGCCTGGCAAAAAATATCTTCAGATCGTACAATCATTTGTCCAAGGTGGGAATCGAACCCGCAATCTCCTGCGTCGGAGGAGGACCTACGTCTACCGCGTCACAGGATTTCATCAAGCAAAGGGTCACATATATGTATGTCATTATTACGTCATACATATTGTGTCTATAGCACAGATAACATACCTAATACAGGATTTTTTTTTACAACTATGGAAGCAATGCGTAAATGATCACCTTATTTCCCAGTATTATTAATGTAATTTGTATTTTGTGACGTGTCCAAGAGTTCTGTAAGATCTAAAGGAAATAAAGCACTTTGTTTTTTTTTTGAAGTTGTGTAAAACATCCAGAGTTGTTTTGGTTCATACATACGCTGTATACGATAATATAATTTAAGGATTATTTTATTTATTTTAAGGCTATTTTTGTACAAAAATATGCATAATTATGCATATTTTTGTATACATTTTCTTGTGTGAGCCAAAATAAACGATTTTCTTTCTCTTTCTTTCTTTAGAGTGTGATCAGAGTGTTGGAGGACAATGAAGTATTAAGTGTACAAAGCACGAACGAGGCAATGTCTCCAGGACATAATGACTTCCCACAAATAAACTGCTGATGGTGAAATATTAAAAAGACCAATCCCTGACAGATTAAAAATCCTGAAAAGACACGCTAAACAATGGAGCTTATGACAATTTGGCGGGTTTAATTTATTTTTTTGGACCATCTGGCGAAAATTTCATAGCTGCCGTTAAAAGATGTGAAAAGGCGAGAATAGCAAAAAACACTTCATCAGCGTCTTTCTAGGTGCAAAAAATGTAACTGATATTGTCCCATGGTTTTATTTTTTGTGAAAATAGCTAAATGGTTAACGAGACCAATTCCAAAAACCATTAAAACTTAAAGTTATTTGAGTTTAAGTACGCAAAAGTATTCAGAACTCATAGCTATTAAATGTACCTTTATCAATGTTATGCCATCTATGGCGCTCATTAAGGAAGGCCTATGTCCAGTAGTGGACGATTATAGGCTTATGATGATGATGATGATGGTATCAAATTTCTGTACGGAAAGAAGCTTTTGTGGGCCTAGAACTAGATAAATATGCATTTCGGTAAGTATGGAACATGACGAATCCACTGAAGTATTAACATCTTTTAGATCCATCAAACCTCAACTTGGTTTCTGACTTAACAGAGGGTGACCTTGATAGAACCAGTCTCTCATCTGCTCTTAAAATCTAAACTTTTTAAATTTCTTTTTTAATATTTCAAGCCACTCTGCTGTATAATTTATTGGTATCGGTTTAATATGAAATTTAATATGTATGGAGCTTAGTGATCTGATCATTGTGTTCAATATATTAAGGGGAAAATCAAGCTTTGTTTCGTAACATTATTATACGAAAATAATAACCTATCCGATCTTATGTTGTATCCATTCATCATCAGCCCATATTAGTCCACTGCTGGACATAGGCCTCCCCTAATTTTGTATCCATTGAGGAATCTAAAATAATAATAATAACCCAATGCATGCTTAGCAAAGGACTAGGTTACTTTATGGTTATTAACAGTGATGTGATCATGGAAATTATAATCTTATCTTAATTTTCATCCCTTATAAAGAACAGAGTAGGTAACTCATATCAACAGTAACTATTTACCTAAAATTCACTTTGAATGTGTTATAAAAATAATTTACGTCCCTTTTCGCAATCCCACCAAACATTGAAGACAGTATCGCAAGTATATATCGTGTAGGCATTTACATCCCTAGAAGTCTCCGAGGGTGAAGATTTTGCATAAATGTGTACTTACCACCACTTTGGAGGAATTTTAAAACCTATTAATGTGTTGGGTGGGTCCGTTAAGAGGTTAAAACATTTCACCTCGTTTCTTGTAATAGGAACATTAGAGATAATTAGATGCGGGTATGTTGGGTTTCATAGGTCGAGGTGAAATTTGGCTGAAATGAATGTTTTTATGGACTGTAAAAATGAAATTGGAACTGAGATACCCTGCTGAAGATTGCAAGGTAAGTGTATTCTTTGAATTAGGTATCTAACCTCCATTTAGATTTTAGAGAAACGTTTCGGATCTATTTGACTATCTTTAACGATTTAACAATTGAAGATATTAGAAACTTTGTTAAGCTGTTTCTTTTCATTTAACAATAGATTTTATTACAAAAAAAGTTACAAATAACAAATATCAGCAAAACAATTTATTCAAACAAGAGTCATTTGTTTTAGTCTGCAAACGTATGTAAAAAAAAAACTGCTGTGGCCTGTTATGAGGCTAAATGTTTAAAGATTTTTTATTTTTCTTGACGGAAGAGTTACAGGAAAGCAAGGCACCTAATTAAAAAGACAAAACTTCCAACAACGACCTCCGAAGCAGTACTAAGCACACGGTGCGTGCCATTGTTGTCGTCGGAAAGATTACAGCGCGCGTTGAGCCGGGCTTAGCTGCAGTTTACACATAACTAGCTGATCGATCGCTTGATTGACAGCGGGGGGACTACATTGTACTACAGTTGAGGGGATTGCTTTGGCACAGGGGAAATTTATTCAAAAGTCTACTCTCAATACTTCGAAAAATTGTGAATCCTTCATAAAATTTCAGCGCAGAGTGCACGTGGAAGTCATATTGAGCCATGAGTCGCAGTATTTCAGGTATGAAAAATTGGTTGGTTTGGATAAACTTGAAAACACCCCTGGTGGTGGAGCTAACGGTGCTATAGTCCGTAAAGAGTTCCAAAGATTTTCGACTAGTCGGGTACTCGCTTTTGTGCTGTAGTGGGCAGCACACTCCCGTACTTAGGGAGGGCCGGTTCAAGTCCCACCGAAATCGAAAATTTTCAGGATAAGTATTTAATTTCCCATGCAACGTTGGTTTTCTTTCAACACAAACTAGGTTCGTTATTAACCCGTTTACATTCATATTGAATTCAGCGTGGTAAAATCTTTCAGACAAATTTTACCAAGTTTGGCTTAGCTGCAGTTTAGGCATTCGTGACTGTCTGATTGATCGCGTGATAGATTGTGAGGGACAACTTTGTTTTTTCCGTTGTCTGGATAGCTTTGACACATAGGAAATGTACAGGGTAACAAATTATGGGCTTTTTGTGCATTTTCGGTGAACTGCAGAAGTAGAAGATAACAGTATCAATTACCTACAGGGAAGTGAATTTTAATTGAGAGTATAAATCCAACGTCCCATAGAAGCTTTTATGCCACTGCCGCTCCCGCTTTATTGTCCATATTATTGTGTCTATGATTAGCCCTTCTTCAGTCTTCAGTCGCAAACAATTTAAAATAGAGTTGTGTATTATTGTCGTTAACTTTACATAAGTAATAAACATAAGGATAAGTAAGATTTACACCCGAATCCGTCTAGGAAGGCAGATCATGAGTCACGACATTACTTTTAATTTCGTAAATCAATGGATGGATTAGGTACCTATTTTCTTGTTTTGCCGTAATTGAATTGCTCCCTCCGTTTCCTGTTATGACCGAAAATGTCAAGAAATATTTCGCGGCTCGCTTTGCTCGCCGTTCATTCTGTATTCTTCTAAGCTTTTTAAAGCCTTCCGCAAATGTCTCAATTGCTCAAAAATTTTCAGCGACCGCAAACAAACACTACATTAGCGTAAATTTCTCTTACTGTTATATTTTTTTATACTACCATGTGAAAATTTACAAAAAATTTTCGTTGTATATCTAAATTTTTTGGTATCACACAAACTTCTACTTAGGTATTTCACAAAACCTCAAAATTACCACCGCTTAGCCTCTAAAATTTTCGGGGTTCGCTAATCATCTTTTGTCACACTCTTGATTCTATATTAAAGAAAATCCGGAAAGTCTCAAAAAAATTCCGGCTCGCTCCGCTCGCACTTTAAGCAGAAATACAGTAAAATTCTACCGACTTCACTACATAGAATAAAACAAAGTCGCTTCCCAATATCTGTCTATCACTATGTATATCTTTTAAGCTACGAATTTTAATTCATGTTTTTTGAAGGTTTATATTGATAAGTATCAGTGCGAAGCCGGGGTGGGTAGCTAGTATTTCTAAAATTGACTTAACTGTCATCATAACAACCGTGAACTGCACTGGTTTGCTGATAAATGTGTCTAGTGATATGCCCAAATCGTTGTCGGCATCACGGATCACTTATTTGCAGATGTGTTTGTAGCATCAGTTATTGCGACAGCGGATTTGGATAATGCGGTAATGTTGTTCGATGTTTATTATGCACCTAAACACTTATAATAGAAGACAGAAGGTAACATGCAACAATAGGGGCTAGCCCTAACCTATGCGGCAAAGGATGCGACCAGGTTAAGAAAAACAAATGAATGTTTGAAGACGTCTGCAGGAAGTGACAAGCTTTCGATAGGCGACTATTTGTATTGTACCTATTTAAAAAATATATGCAGATTTCAATATCTTTATTTCTGTAAGCTTACAAAATAGTCTAACCTTTCGGCGAGGTTGGTAGGATAAGAAGTACCTACCGTCAAACGCAATTAAAAATATATATTTATCAAATAAATAAATAAAAAACCTGTAAACTATTGCATTCACCTTCACTCTCACTGCATAATACTCATTTCTTGTAAAATGCACGAGCACGAGTATCGCCGGCAATAAATACTCAAACGGAGGATAATATCATCATCATCAATCTATTATAGTCCACTGCTGGATATAAGCCTCCCCTAATGAGCGCCATAGATGGCATTCATTTATGGCATTTTAGAGGATAATACAATAGTTCAAAAAGGCAGAAAACATCACCATAACCCGTAATAAAGTTCAAAAGCAGCCAACAATAATAAAACGCGACAAGAGCGCAGATTGATAAATAGAATATAATTAAACACGAAGTGCTCGGTACGTGACAGCGGCGGGACGTTAATGCCACGGACTAAATAACGTTAGAGCACCCTTGTTACTGCAATTACGCCCGGCCCTGGTAAAATGGCTGGCCGGTTAAAATGTCGGCCCGTTTTAAAGTTTTCATCCGGATTTAGCGACGGGCGACAGAATTTATGGTATACATGGTTGTAAAATTTCGACCACTGTGATGATCAGCAGTCAGCAGAAGAATGCCAGTGGGCGACTGAAAAAAAGCGGCATATACCTAAAACGAATCGTTTGCTTATTTCACCATTATTGGCAGTGGTAAATGAAACAACAAAGTTTGGTTTTTTTGTGGGTCTATTCAAACGTTTTTCGGATGAAATTTCCTAATATGCTTATTATTGTTTTTTTGGTTCAAATAAATAAGTACCTACTTACTTACTCAATGAGAACAATCGCGACTCATTTAACCTAAAGTGTGTGTTTGTGATTTCTTGTAGCGTTTTCTAACATCAAACCAATTTTTGTCAGATCTTATCGTTACAAAATAATGCTCACACACTTGCTGGTTTTAGTGTGAGAAAGATAATCGAAAACATTTTATGTACAAGGATTGTTTATCAAACGATTTTTTGCTGTTTAGGTGGCCGGACCAGTGAAATAAACCATGTATTCGAAGCTTAAAGCATCAATCAAGTTGCCCTCCAACACTCTGGACTGGACCGATGATTTTTGAATCTGCCTGTTTATTTTTTATTGTCTGAATGCTGCAAATGGGCTTACAAAGGAATAACTGATTCGGATTTTTCATCGTACTTGATCGTGTTTTAAATATTTAAGTTGCTGATTGTGCCTACAAGTTCGCTTCCCATCGAATTGTTAAATGCAAGTTCATCGAAAAATTCGTCCTTATTTTCTGCTGCTTGATATATTTTCACGTTAAAAAGTTTCAGTTGATCTAACAAATGATTTAAAACTTTAGGCCGATTTTTTTTCTTTCATCAAATTAAAACAAACTTAAAAATACTTCTTTGCATTTGTTATGCATATTTTATTACTTTGCTGCCTATAAAAAGTTGATTGATTGATTTGCCACCGTAATAAAGTGGGATATTGCTAAATTTATTTCATGCAGAGCCGGCTGCTGTAAAAATGATCGGACAGTTTCAGATTTGAGTCATCATTAATCGTGTTATGGTACCTTGCGTAGTAATCATTTCTGAATTACCCTTAGGAACGGCCCTAGCTATCAGCATATATCAGCTACTAGCTGCTCGTAGTAAAAGTGCAAAAAAAAGTAAAAACATAAATGAGTATTCTCATCATACTGTCACTATTGTACAGAGACCAAATCGTATTTTATTAAATGCTGGAATTAGACAATTTTAAAATCTTTGGAATACTACTAATGTTAGTGGAATTTTATTCTCATACATATCATATTCAGAAGCCACAGTATTCCACAGCTGGACATACGCTTCCCCTATTGAGCTCCATAGCGCCTTGTCTTTCTTCTAATTCCGGAAATCTAGATAATACTGCCGAGGTTAGCAATTCATTGAATCTACGCAGACACAGTTTTCTCAGTCTTTGTTTCCTTTTCTGTCTTCTTATTTTTCAGTTCATTAACTGATTTCGCCGCTCATTAGCGTCGAAATGAATCTTAGCAGTTTGTTTTTCGAAAATGTACTAGCTGATTGTATAACATTATTGCTAGTATAGACGCCCCTTCATAACCATAGACAACGTAGATATTGGCTAAGTACAGGCTGTGCGCATAGGGTTTAGTTCGCGCCATTGATGTCATAAAAATGAGTACTAACAAAATAATAGCGCTTGGTTTACTATCACTCTATCGCTTCTTCTAAGACGTCAATGGTTCTCGAAAACTTGTATTGTTAGCTTACTTTGTCCAGTGATCCTAAGTGGTCTGTTATAATTATTAATGATTTCATAAATAAACTACCTACGTACGTGCAATAAATTGACAAAGGATAAATAGGCCAATCAATCCCCTCGTTAATTTAACCCTGAATTAACTCAATTGGAGGAAAATAACCATTGTTTTCGCACGTGCATTGCATGTAATAAATGCAACTGATTTTCATTCCAAAGGAATTGAATTTTATGAAATGAAAAAAGAAGCTTTAGTACGGATGCGTTTGTGTGAACTAAACGGCTTTGAGGTGATCAATGTAGTACAGTTGGCTGCATTGCGATTTTTATCACACAATATTTATTTCGCTCAATTCTACAAACTTTAAAATTTTGCTTAAAAACACATAATTTAAAAGCAAAAGAAAAAACGGAACAACACTTATTTACATTTAGACCTCCTTTGTGAACACCAATTCTCATGCCAAACGTGGTGTTAATGGCAAAACCCCTCTTGTTTGGGGGAAATGGGGGGGGACTGGTGCACAATTATGTACACATTAGTGTAGGGATGAGGAAGATGATAAAAGGTGACAAAATTAGGTACCTACCTAATTAAATTAAATTTAGGTACCTACATTAGAGTGCGGGCTATGTGCATTATACGCATTATAGTACGAATACTTTCCTCGTTTTCATGTCCTGTTATACATTTCGCGTCTTACAGTAATCCTTATCGAGAAGAAGTAATTTTCGATTACCTGGAAGAAATCGCTGGTAGCGATTAGGTCGCCGATTGTGCCTTTCTAGACATAGTTAGTATTAACATCGCTCGTATCTTTGTAATCTTTGTATTGTATTGATAGTGTAATAATGTTAAATTCTATTATTGTCATATGAAAACGATCCAATAGTTTCGTAAGAATTGAATGACAGTTAAAAATTATTTTGAGTGATTTGTTGCACTTTGACATGACAGTCACGTTCACGCCATTGATGGTAAATAAGGGATACAGCAGTGCTCATCATCATCATCATCATCATCAGCCTATGTTAGTCCACTGTTGGACATAGGCCTCCCCTAATGAGCGCCATAGCGCCCTGTCTTCGGCTTGTCGCATCCAGCATCTGCCAGCAGTCTTTCGCAGATCGTCATCCCACCTGGTCGGAGGGCGTCCTACACTACGTTTACCGAGTCGCGGTCTCCACTCAAGAACACGTTTACCCCAGCGGTTATCGGTTCTTCGCGAAATATGGCCGGCCCACTGCCACTTCAGTTGGCTAATTCTCTGAGCTATGTCGATGACTTTAGTTCTCTGTCGGATGTATTCGTTACGAATCCTATCCTTCAGAGAAACTCCGAGCATAGCTCTTTCCATAGCGCGCTGAGCGACTTTGAACTGGTGGACCAACCCTATCGTGAGTGTCCACGTCTCAGCTCCGTAGGTCATGACTGGTAGGACGCACTGATTAAAAACTTTCGTTTTCAAACATTGCGGTATGGATGACGAGAAGACTCGACGTAGTTTTCCGAACGCTGCCCAGCCTAGCTGGATCCTCCTCTTGGCTTCCTTCTCGAAATTGTTTTTACCCAACTGCAAAATCTGCCCGAGGTAAGTGTACTCAGAAACAATTTCGAGAAGGTGGCCATGTACGATCACCGGTCTTGGATCAATGTGGGCATTGATCATGACTTTGGTTTTATCCAAATTCATGCCAAGACCGATACATCGGGAGGCTGAAGCTAGACTGTCCAGCATCCGGTTCAGCTCCTCTAGCGACTCCGCCATTAAGACTATGTCATCAGCGAATCGCAGGTGTGAGATGTAGTCGCCGTTTATGTTGATGCCCTTGTCTTTCCAGTCCAGCGTCTTAAACATATCTTCCAACGCGCTCGTGAACAGTTTCGGGGATATGACATCCCCCTGCCTCACTCCTCTGCGCAGTTGGATCGGTTTAGTCTGCTGGTCCTGTACTCGGACACTCATCGTAGCGGCTTCGTAGAGACATCTCAGCACCTCGATATAACGATAGTCTACTTGGCATCGCTGTAAGGATTGTAGAACAGCCCAGGTTTCAACGGAGTCAAAGGCCTTCTCATAGTCCACAAAAGCCAGACACAGGGGCTGATTATACTCTTCGGACTTCTGTATAATCTGCCTCACTGTGTGAATGTGGTCTATGGTACCATATCCTCCGCGAAACCCAGCCTGCTCCGGTGGCTGAAACTCGTCGAGTCTCCTGGCGAGACGGTTCGATATAACTCGTGAGAAAAGCTTATAGACGTGACTTAGGAGCGAGATGGGTCTATAATTTTTAAGAAGGGTTTTATCTCCCTTCTTAAAAAAGAGCACCACCAAACTCCCACTCCACGCCTTTGGAGTTCTCCCACTGTGAAGGACGGCGTTGAAGAGGCTCTGTAACTCCTGTATAACAGGGTATCCTCCAGCTTTCAAAAGCTCTGATGTTATTCCGTCCTCACCGGGGGCTTTTCCATTTTTAAGCTGCCTCAGAGCTAACACGATCTCGTCTTGACTGATGTCTGGCAGTTCGTCGGTATAGTGGCGTATCAAGGTGGCTCTAGAATCGTGGTCGTCTCGTTGGGAACGGGGAGCATGTGCAGTGTATAAACGGCCATAAAAGTCCTCTATCTCGGCCGATATCTCCGGCTTCGACAATACGGTCCTTCCGTCGTGCGTTGAAAGCTTCGTCAGGTGGCTCCTTCCAAGCTGCTGAGTGAATACTTTGGACCCTCGGTTTCGCTCTATCGCCTCTTCGATGAGGCGTGTATTGGAGCTCCGAAGGTCGCGTCGTACCATCTTCGCAATTCGCTTGTTCAGGTCTGACCTCTCTGACGAAGTCGCTTGGGTGGTTTCCCGTCTTTTTGTCATCAGCCCAAGAGTCTCATCCGAGAGTTTGGACTTCTTACCAGTACGCTGCTTTTTGCAAAACTTGATGCCCTCGTCCCTCAGCGTTTCAACCAGATTGTGTAGGGTCTCGTCAGCGTCATCAGTGGGTTCCAAGGCAGCGAATCTATCCCCGAGAAGCTGCTGAAACTTCTCGGTGCCCGCCATGATTTGGATTGGGTTCGGTCGGAGCGTGGACTTCATCAGACGGTTTCTTTCAAGCTTCAAATTTATATTCAGAGAGCCTCGAAGGAGTCGGTGATCAGATCCGGTATTGAACCTGTTGATCACTGAGACATCTCTGAATATATGCTTGCTATCCGTCATGATGAAGTCGATCTCATTTTTTGTCACAGAATCGGGACTCCGCCATGTCCACTTCCTTTGGGGCTGTTTCTTAAAGAAAGAGTTCATTAAGAACAGCCCCTCTTTCTCGAGGAAGTTGACGAGCATTTGTCCCCTGTGATTTCGAACACCAAAACCATGCGGGCCTATTCGGGATTCGTTGCCAGTCTGGGTTCCCACCTTGCCGTTAAAGTCCCCCATAACAACGTTGAAGTGAGCCTTGGTGGTGTGATGTAAGGCTTTGGATATGTCTTCGTACATATCCTCCACTTCATCATCCGAGTGTGTCGAGGTCGGTGCGTAAACCTGAATGACCTTCAAGCTGTAGCGCTTAGACAGCCGAAGGATCAGGTACGCTACCCTGGTCGACACACTGGAGATTTCTTCGACGTTGTTAGAGAGGGCCTTATTGACGAGGAAACCTACGCCACCCTGGGATGTTTTATCACCCTCACGAAAGTAGAGAAGATGGCCCGAGTCTAGGGTTACGGTGTCCTCCCCCTCTCTACGGACTTCACATAACCCTAGAACATGCCATTTAATGTTCTCTAACTCCACTTCCAACTGCGCTAGATGGTGATCAAGCCTCAGAGTGCGTCCGTTAAACGTTGCCAGGGTCAGTGTGTGTGGGGTGTGGTAGCCTAATGTAGCCCGGTGATTCCTAGCACCCCCTGCCCCGCCGTTACCGTGGCCGCTACCATGGCCAGGAATAGCGAGGCGGCCGGGAACTGGGGGCCATTTTGTGGCGGTTCTTGTCATTTGGGGGTATTGCCCATAATCCCCACGCTGGGCATGCGGGTTGGGGATCGCAGTTTAGTGGAGTAGTTCTGCAGAGGGCGCTGCTGCCCGCCCCCCGGTGTGTTTCCCTTAGTCGCCTCTTACGACACCCACGGGATGAGTTGGGGTGGTGAAATTCTTTATTATGCCGTCACCACACGGCACAGCAGTGCTCGGTCTACTATTATTCTATTCTATGCCTTCTTAGCCGTTACGTTCTCGAAAACATATCTTGTATCAAGTGGTACGAAGCATTCAGGTTATTAAAGAGACTAAGCAGAAAAACATTGAGATAATTTTGAACTGTTATGTTAACGATAAAGTGTAATGAAACTAATGAAATGATAGTGAGACGCGTTAGTCGATTGACAGGTGGACGATTGAAAGTCAAACTGAATATAATAATAAATTGCAAAAAATTATGAACCGACAACCTTTGGCGTAAACGTGTTCTTGACTTGAGACCGCGACTCGGTAAACATAGTATATCCCAGGAGGTATATACTATGTTTACCGAGTCTTTCGCAGATCCTCATCCCACCTGGCAGGAGCCAGGTGGGATGACGGTCTGCGAAAGACTGCTGGCAGATGCTGGATGCAACAAGCTGAAGACAGGGCGCTATGGCGCTCATTACGGGAGACCTATGTCCAGCAGTGGATATATGTATATGGGCTGATAATGAAAAATGATGACCGTAGTAAATGCGTTAATAAGGGCATTGTTAATGCATTGTTTAGTCTTTGTCAGCCACCTTTATCTCTAGACTAAAGGATCTCTCATGGTGGCCTAAAACCAGCTATGCTATCGGTAATATAAAGAGACCGGTACGATGATGATAATAAGGCAATGCACGATGGACGTGCTCGTATAGGTGGATAGTCGATGGATGGACTCAATACATAGTGCCGTGAGATCAAGGTATTTTTACTCTATGATGTAATAAATTATAGGTATCTTTTAACCCTTCACACAACGCAAAAAAAATGGCGCTAATGTGTGCGTGTCGAATTACTCACGCCCCCCTTTCGCGCGCCTCATAAAATTACGTCATAATTTAGATAAATATTCATAAAAAAATATTTAGATATTCTATCAAAGTTCTGCAAACGGTATTCGATTCCTAAATAATTTATCTACGTGTATTTACTATTTTCGCAAGCTAATATCTACAAACAACTACACAAAAACTAAATATTACGCGACTTTTTCAGAAGCATAATTTTACTAGTACACTAACTATATTTTTATGGAAATATAATAGAATGGCTAGCAGATAGTCTATTTGTAATGTTTCAATCATAAACAAGAATAGTCCTATGAAATAAAATTGAAAAATTCGAAAATAAAATGAATAATTTTTCCTCCATGAATTGCGCTTTTCCGTAGAGATGCGCTGCGTGCATACGATGCAAATTTTATCGATTTTTTTTATTCTATGCAGGTAATAGTACAAGTAAAAGAATATTGTTGTAATGCGAATCAATAATTTTATTTTATTTTCAACAATTTCTAAGCAATTTTTTTATATTTATTTATCAACTTATAAATAAACAAAAAGAAAACGTATTATAATAACCATAAGTAAATTATAATAAAACACTTATCTATACCAGTAATCAAAATCAAAGTGCTTTATTTCCTTTAGACCTTACAGGACTCTTGGACACGTCACAAAATACAAATTACATTAGTAAACAATAATAATAATACCTATAATATTTTTCAAAGAATTTCCGTATGAACCTACTATGTCGTTTATTTACATTATTTCAATAAAATACACACTTTTTCTTGTAATAATAATTATAAAGTGGAAAGTAGGTATTTATATAAAGAACACATAGTCATTAATTACAGTTTATAAACACTTGTGTATTTATGTACACTTACATTTTGATTATGGACATTTTAGTACAAAGGAGGTAAAAATAACATAAAATAGCTTTCCATTGTTTTCAAGTAGGTACTAAGTAAAATCTAAAACAGTTCTCCTAACACAGCGGTACATTGCTAGTCTCGCACATAAATGCAGCCTTTTGCGACTTCCGCCCATTCTGGAAGAAATTGAAAAAATAATTCATTAAACATTCCGCTCATTATCAGCTGACGTAATTTTACTCTGTGTTGTTTACATTATCCCGACCTCATACTTAGCTAACGACCTTCTACGGACAAGCTTCATTGACGCCCTTTCTATAGAGTATAAACACTCAATGAGTCCCATTGTAAAAAACGGGCTACTAGGCACTTAGCGGCAGAGCGGAGCGCACGCGCCAAACCGCGCGACAATCAAGGGGTTTTTTATGCGTTTCGCGGAAACAATCGAGCGGATAAAGGAGAAAATTATAACTATTTTTTTATTTTAATCATACCTCTTCATCACTGGTGTTGTCATCTTCAAGGTATTCTTCGATGACCTGTTAGCGTAAAGCGCTGCCGTGAAATCCGGACGACTTTTTCCACTATTCCTCATTATGTATCCTAAAATATATAAAAATATGAGTTATATTATAAGAAAACTACGTCTTTTTTATTGCTGGATCATCCAGACAGAAACCACTCTATACCGGAACAAATATCTAAAGATCGTACAAATATTTAATTTTGTCCCGAGCCGGGAATCGAACCTGAACCTATACCTTCTACGTCACACCGCCGTAAATATTGTCTTCAGTAAAAATAATAAATCAACAATAATTATGTATAGGTAAATAATTAAAAAAATAATGAATAATGCCAGACAAGTCACACAGCATCATCTAGCCCCAAGCTAAGCAGAGCTTGTGTTATGGGTACTAAATGACCGATTTAATAATGCTATATACATAACACAATATTATTACATAGATAGATATTTTTACAATACATAGAAAACGACCAGAACACCGTGAACAAATATCTGCAGATCGTACAAATATTTGGCCCGAGGCGGGAATCGAACCCGCAACCTCTTGCGTCGCAGGCAGACCTTCGCCCACCGCGCCACGGAGGTCGTCATAATAAAACCCAGATCAAAAATAGATACCTAGCAAAAAAAGCCGAGGCGATTATTGTACCCGCTAGTTTTGCTCGCTATTCGGCCACTATGCCTCGAAGGTCGTCTTTTCATCCCAACTATTGAAATATGTATGTATAAATTATTGGATAATAATAACCTACGCATTTGTACTTATTTTAAAATCTCAATATGAGACCTAAATCATAATCCATGAACATTACGAAACTGATGATGATGATAATATTATGTCGATAACAAAAAAAAAGATTCCCATCACTGTTTTGTACAACCCTCCAAAAAGTTTCCGGCCCAATGCGACAGACTACCAATTTATTATGAACCATAACGACCAACACATAAAGCTGAGATTAGCGTAATGGAATTAAAATTTCGTTCGCATCATATTTGCGTGAGCGTACACCGGAAATATTGATACTTTAGAAGGGTGATTTCTCCGTTTTATTCCATGAAATAAACAAATACTTGCATGAATAATAATTGCAAATACAATTATGCGGCCTATTTCAATCATCTAGCTGAATATTTGTGAGGAAATCACATGAAAAAGACTAAAATCTTGTTGCGGTATTTGAGGTTCAAAAGTAAGATAATTACAAAGAAATTTACTAATCCCATTACGTAAATAGCTTTATTACACCTAAATGATTACAAATAATACTAGTTATTCAATAAAACAATGCACTTACCTTGATAAAATCCAAGTTGTAAAACGTAAACAAAACAGCGAGCGCCAAAATTTTGTACTGAATCAAAGACAAATTTCATCATCTTCTTTTGTATTGGCCTGCCTTTTTAGTGTTGCAATAGGTAGAATGAAAATGGTCCTTTGGGTTTGTCAAAAGTTGTCCAAACAAACATAAACTCTAACACAATGAAAAAACGGTTTGCAATCGTCCGGGCGAGCCGAGCCGCCGGCGGCTCGGCGCGTGCGAGGGCATTTTTACGTTCAATCTATAGCCGAGCCGCCGGCGGCTCCGCGCGTGTATACGGGTTAAACAGTCAGCAGAATATAGAGGTTTTGGTCGATTGGCTCTATGGGTGTCTTGTTAGACTGGTATAGCCTATCGATAGATACCGATAAATACCGATAGACCTACCGACCATGGGTAGGTCGATAGGGTCAACCAGTGGGATAAAACATCCAAAGAACTTATCGACCTACCGAAAGGAATTGAAACTTTTATCCCATTGGTCACACGAAATGTCAACCTCCAGACCTCAACTGACCTACGTGAGTTTAAAACTTCGCTAATTGCCAAAAGTTAGCAAGACGGTCACTGTCGAACTACCCGCAAACTGGTGCAATACCGCCTCCGTCCATCTAAGTCCGGTAAATTGTTTACGATGGCAACCCAGTTTTCAGAGAGAACTATTTAGGTGGGTAACTCGGTTGCCGTAGGAAGTGTAGAAGTTAGGACCACTCTACGCTTCTATAGTGGCTATATTAGATACACATTTATGCGAGCTTATTCGAACTTTAGTGATATGTTAAAGTGCAGAGACCGCTATCGATATGTCGCCGCCGGATAGTGGCATCAGCCTATTTGCATAATGGCTAGGCTAGGCCACTTTTAAAACGAACCGAACGGTGTAATTAATTGCATTCGACGGTGACTTTTAGGGTTCGTGGCTTAGGCCCCCAGTGGTGGACGCACCTGTGGTCGACGCCCCCGGTCAGTTTATTTTAATCCGAATATTTTTTTTATCAAATGTACTTGCAGGCATAAAAGGCATAAGCTTTTAATATATTATATCATAACCATAACTATTTTTATTAGAAATGTTTTTATTTTGTACTAGCTTGTACCCGCGGTTTTGCCCGCGTGGAATATTCCCAAGGGAGCATTCAGCCCAAGTCAGCTCATACCCTGTCTGTATACCAAATTTCATCAAAATCCGTTCAGTAGTTTTAGACGGACAAACATCTAAACAAACAAACTTGTAATTTTAAACTTTTTAATAATAATTATTAAAAATAATCTACTATGAAAAATATAAATAAAGACACATGAACTAAAATTGTCTACTAACAACAGAAAACAACCAAAATCATCTTATTTACTTCGTTAATAATTACCCAAGTAGCAAAATAGATCCTATAACAGTCTTCAAGACTACATTTCAACACTCCTATAACATTCTAGTAGTAAACTACAAAGCTGGATTTGGGCGCATTTATTGGAGCACAAGTTCTTGTTATGAGCTTACAGCATGCTAAGTCTAATTATTGCCTTGCGCTAGTATTTGGAGGGACTTGAACTCCCTATAATTGCCTTAGAGAAGATTACTACTGGTAGCAGTATTCCTTTTGTTATCTACTTCTAGTTCGTTTTGTTAATATGTATTTGCAGTGTTTAATAAACACTAATTTATTTTATCATTATTTTCTTTGATAATATTTGAATGAAAAATGCTTATCTAGAATTAAGTACGAATGCAATTTTGTATGGCAAATCTATTTTTAATGTATAAGTGTACAGTGTTTGCGCTAATTTTCTTACGCGCTTACATAAATTGAATGTCAAGCCTGTTAGTGAAACAATATTATCAAGCACTTCATAATTGTTTTTTGATCATTCGCCATGTTTCAAAAATAGCTCTTTATCAAGACATTTATAAGACTGTAATAGGTAAAACTACGCTTGATTTACTCTTAGTTAAGATTACCTAACCACCATGTTGAATCAAATTAGAGTTCCTCGATTAATATTTGAAAACCTGCAATAGCTACACATTTTTGACGTAAATATGTGTATGTGCAACTTATAGTTATGTAAGTATGATTAAAGAAAGAGATTCTTGTACAAAAAATACAGTACAGGATAATGATCTGTTTTATTTCACAACGTAGGTATGCAATTAGGGTAATAAGGATACCACATTCGGAATGTACGGAACATTCTAATAAATTACTGGTTTCTGCTTTTTCAGAACTTGCTTGAGACGATCGCTTTTGCGTTACCGATTCTGCCTGTCTTTTATGTACAGTTCTTCAGTAACCTCCATTTTGTTTAAAACGCTTCTAATCTATGATAAATAATAATTTACAGTAAGTATCTCAAATCGAACGACTTGTTAAACTGTTTTTTTTTTCTTTAAAAGATTATTTACTCTCAAAAAAATCTTATAAGCGTCTTTAATAAGACTACATCGCCTCATACCTATAATGATCTCAGCTAAGTATTTTATAAGTCTTGGAAATCTTACACAAAGCTTTTATAAGACTATAATTTTCGCAGGACTATTAAGACTTTGTCAATACACTTATGAGATTATATGTCTTGTAATTATCCTATAATATAGTATAGTAGTAAACTACAAGGCAGTTTTATTAGTAAATTTGCTCTGGAGAGTAAGAATGCTTGCTATTATAAGCAAAGTATACTTGAGAAAAGCCATTAAAAGCTTTATAAGTCTAATTTAAGCTTTATAAGTCTAATTTCACCTATTGTATTCTATTATAGGATTCCCTTGCTAGTTGGGTAGCTATTACTTTTTTGCTCGGATTTCCACATATGGGCAGATTTGTTCTAAAAACATGATCGTAGTAATTTTTTTATTTTTATACTGCTCAGTCAAATTGGCAATCATTTTTGCATTCTTTCTTGACGCGTTTTTTCGCCTGCTAACAGGAATGTTTTTAGCTTTCAGTCTGAAATAAGATATTATCTATAATAGTTGCATTATTTTACCAATAAATATAATTGCGATTTTAAAATAAATATATTGCCTTGCTTGTGCCGTGCCGTAGGTAGAAATATCAATCGTTATCATTTCCAAAAATGATAATAAAGATGGGTTCTTCCCCAGGTGGCGCGTAAGTCGATGATTCCAAGCCTCTACTAAATTTGTAGTCCTATGTTTTTCTTTATAACAACACCACTTAGCAATTTTTTCCGTGGGTTCAAGCCACTGCTCAACAAAATAATCATTGAACTTTGTTATTTGTTCGTCTGGAATACTGAAATGAAAGTCTTGGATCAAATTGGTCTGCAAATGTAAAAATACCAGGAATGTACAAGTTTTGAAGCGTAAATACTTACCTGTTTTCCATTATGGAAAGCCATCCGTCTTCAATGTCTTCTTCAGGAAGATAGGCTAAGCAGATGCACAGTTTAACGTACTGCGTGGTCTCTTCATGATCTAATAAACGAAGAGACTTTGCCCGCCTGTATATGGCATTTTGAAAATGTACAAAACATCCATGAATTTCAGCATTGGGAAATTCGTTAGTTATTGCGACCATTGCTGATATTTCGAAATCCAGAGTGAATTTTAAGGGCTTGAATTCTATCAAAGCTTCTTTAATTTTTCTGAACATTATCTCATATGTCTTTCTTTCTTTAGTGACCAGTAGCGCGTAAAATATTGGCACAATATTGGTGTCATCTGTATTGTCTCCTATATCTCCATGTATCGTATAAATCTGTTTGAATGGACAGGGGCAGCAATCAAATGTACCGTCACAAAAGAAGTGGTGTACATTTTTAATATCTTCCAAAGCTTTTTCTGATACAAAGATGATGATCCTGTTACCATCCTCATTATAATCGACTAACATGTGTTTTCTAAAAATCTCAGGTATAACAACTTCAGCTGGATCCGTAAATCTTGTTTTTTTTACATTCAGGGATGTATTACGACTTCTGTAGATTGCTTTTTTAACATTGTTGTAGATTGGAATTTTCTCACTGTGCCCTTTATTCTGTAATCTTGCAGTTTTCACTTCAAACATTTTCTGTATAGGACTAAAATTTGTTGTAACTTCTTGTTTTAAATCGTTCATAACAACTTTTATCTCGTTTTTTAATAAATCCGGCTTACACTCAGGCTTATGCCCTTTTTGCATCTGAACATTATCGCTTTCATTAGTTAACTTCACTAAACCACCACATCGGCCATGTCTTTTATTTACACATGTCCACACACTATCGTGTTTATTATTTCTATGAAAATTATACGCAAATCCAGCATGTAGCAATGTTTTTCCCCCTAGTCTATTTTTTACCATTTCATAATTACTTCGCACCAGCCCTTGCGAAGTACCTTCGCTCGACATTGTGAGATGGCACACTAAACTTTAATATCAGTTTTCAAGTTCGAAAGTGTTCAGTTCAAAACCGTGAACATAATGTTTGGATTTATCAATGAAAAGATTACATTAAAAAAATATTTTACACGGAAAACCAAAACCATATTCTTCTGCTAAATCTGTCAACGAAAATTTGATTGCTGCGTGCGCCGCATGTCAGGATGTTTGGAACGTAGCCTTCTGTTCAAATTCTGTTTTAGAGGCCAGTACGTTGTTAATCTTCAATAAATAAAATATCTAAATGTCTAAAGGACAAGTAACCGTCAGGCCGTTTACCAACGTCACGCAACAGACCAATCGCAAAAATCCATTCAGTAGTTTTTACGTGAAAGAGTAACAAACATTCATCTCATCTTTCATCTCTACATCTATCCCTACTTTCAAACTTTTGCAGTTATAACATTAGTAGGATTAAAGACAGAAGTATTTTATTGGTAAAGTACAATTACTTAAAACTATCTAAAAAAAAATCTCTAAAACGGTATGTAAGATACACTTTTGGCATTTACTGTACTAAGTGCAAAAGTGCAAATAATAATAATAATACAATTAATAGAATCGGGGGCGTCAACCACAGGTGCGTCGACCACTGGGGGCCTAAGCCACGAACCCGACTTTTAGCCATATAGCGTTGATAGTTCTATAATCGGCATACGCAATAAACTAAATGACACTAATTTTTCAATTGAAAAACTGAACAAGCCAAAATAGAGGTGAAAAGTTCAGGAAAACGCTCACCAACCCACTGTTCTGACCAAATCAAGGCTATTTATTATTCACTTTCGATCTAGCCCTTAGACAAGCCGAAGATAATATAGTGTGAAAGCGGTTCACCAGCGTCTCCGTGAAACTATTTTAGGATCTTAAGCAATTAATAATATAATAATTTTAAGATTTATTTATGAATAATTTTTTTCTCATATTGTTAGTAATTTATTTAAATAGCTTATAATAAGTGCATAATATTGAAGATATTAGAGAGAATTTTACCTTTATAGGTACGACAAAGGAGATGAAGATATTTTTTGGATTATATATATATATATATAAGGGTTAACTTCAAACTTACTATGAAGGTACGGTATATGAAACTCTTTGTTTACAAACAATATAGAGTAAACAAAGAGTTTCATCAGTGTGTAAAAATAAGCTAAAATAAGAATCCAACTGATATGGATCAGTTGAGCTACCTGTAATATCTTTGCAACAGTTTGCAGTTAGCTCAACTGTTTCAATTGTAAATGATAGTTCTAATTTGGAAATTTAATTGTTATTTTCTTTGTAAATAAAGGTTTTACCCACTTATTACCTACAACAGTAAAAGCACTAATGGATATTTACCGTAATTTGTGATTTGGTTACACCGTACGGGGCATGCAACCGTGCTTATCAGATAAACCACAAATTATGCCAAATACCTATCTCAGTGCTTCTAGTGTTTATAATATTGAAATCATAACTAATAGGCACAGCTTTAAATTTCTATTGAGTGAAACTTTGTACGCATAAAATGCATAATTATATACTTAGACCCAAGATCCAACGAATGTTAATTAATAATTAGAACATAAATATCACTCAAAATAAATAATAGAACTTGATTTATCTATTGATAGAAACAGCGTTCCTTTTGTTAGTTTTTTTTTGTTTAGGTCAATTAGTTACAATATAAGAGGAAAGTATTAGGTGAGGTTGTGAATAACTTCCTTACTTTAGGCCAAGTCAAAGATAATATATAACTGTACATGTATGTGCTCAGTGTAGTATCTGAGCACACACATCCAACACCGCAACCGCATCACAAACAATAAGTACTCAAATATGAGATTACATGCGTTACATTTAGATACATTTTACACTGACAAAATGGTTTCCCACAAGCTTTAAACGTGACCATCGCAACGTCTTCCATCTGATGTTAATATGATGCTAATATAATTTTAAGTTTATTGTAACGAAATAAATAATTTAAAAAAAATGCTGACAAATCCACACAGCATCATCTAGCCTCAAGCTAGGCAGAGCTGGTGTTATGGGTACAATATAAAAAAAATGTAGGTATCTAAATATAATAAGTTAAAGCTCATACTTGAATGCTCATTTTTATGCGGTAACAGTGTGAACGTGTGAGCACTAACTAAAAGTCCTATATTTTTTCCCGATTCTTCCTAGTAGGAACGGGGTAGGGACAATCGAGAATAGGCGTCTAAAATTTCTAGACAAGAGCATGCAAGGCCGCGGGAAGCTAGTCATCAATAATAACCTAATCAAGTCCCAATAGAGTATTGAAACAATACCCTCTAATTCCTTTTCCCCGAGCAAGGCAAGTCCAACCGCGGAGTAACTCAGCTAATGGGCGGCTCAAACTATTACAGAGTAAGAGCAATATTCCTACGGGACTCTTCATCTGTCCAATAACCCGAGCTTAGGTGGTGCATCCTTTCTTGAGCTCTTTCGATATATAAGGTGGAACGATTTCTATTGTTCTATTCCGTGGTGTAGTATAGAGGTTTTGATTGTTTATTTTTTTTTTATAACTTATATTAAGGTCTACCGTTATATATTTTTTATATAACGGTAGACCTTTATTTGTATCACGAAGGTCTAGACACCTATTCACTCCAGTATTGAAGAGACTCAGGTTGTATTTAGTCAAAAACACAGAAGTAGGCAGAGACTTTCTTCTACGTTTGAAAACCAATAATTTTGTAGAACAAATTTTACCATAGTATCAAATAATTATATCTTAATTATGTATAATTGAATTTATTTTCACAAATCCATTTAGGGAAATTTTGCCACCGAAAAAAAGTATTTTCAATTGTTTTTTTTATTTATATTTTTTTTTATTTGTTTGTCATTTTGCTTTTTAATTTATTCTGTGTAGTGATCTAGTGAATGTGTAGCGACTATTTGTAAGGCGGCGAACCACCGTAAGAATTCAATGTCTGCGCACATACCATTTTGTTCGTAGGTGACTTCTGGCTAGACCGATTAAATTGATGTCTCGATTCACACTTTCCCACAATTTCTTCTAGAATGTCATCTTATTCAGGCTTTTAATTTTCTTATTTGAACTTTATGTGCACTCCCAAGTTAAATATGAATATTATAATAGTTACTTCTGCCACTCGTTTGTATCCTTGGTGACCATATAGAATAAGATTAATAGAAATAGTTGTTGTTGAATGATTAATAGAATAGACCAAAACAATGACATGTACCTATTTTCATTATCGGTTTTGAGTTATTTGTCTTGTCTATAGATTACCTATTGTGGGTTGGATTTGGAATAAAAGATGTTTTCACTTTATAACTGAGTCTGTTCAATATGAGACACGAGTACATAAATTACAATTACGATATTCTATAATTCCAATTAAGGATATGTGTGTTCGCGGCAAAGGGTTGATGAGTGACTGTTTGGACTCTGCTTAAAGAATGAATTAGCTTAATTGCAAAACGCAAAAGTCACGACTACTTTTCTATAAACTGTGTCAGCACATCGGCTTAGAATTTAAGATAGTTTTCATCATTAAAAGACATCCACTCAAAGGAGTTCGTAAGTTCAAAGCCCCACAAACTCATATCACCCAAGGTTGCAACCCTTAACCCCTTCGCTAATCTGGCCCCTACAGACTCTAGGGGCATAAATAAATGATGATAAATAGTTCTGTCAGGTATTTAAGGTATTATGATCTAATGGTGATGGAATACATTGACCTGGATATAGATTATATTTGCTTGCGCAGTAGGTATTAGACCTTCGTTATTTTCTCAATTAACCGGTCTCCTATGATTACTAATGGGAGTTGAATTGTACTATTTTGTTTACACACTGTCGTCACGTGCCCACGACAGTTTATAAACCTGTTGAAACGTAGGGAAAAATAGGTAGACAAAGCGATAAATACCCATTAAATAGTACATTTTTAGATCCACTTTTAACCAATCAAAGTTCTAGAAGATTAATGTTGTTGCTTCGTAAAACATCGTTGGCCACAAAATCACTTTCTGATGAATCGTGTGAAATTTTCGTCAAACTAAAGTTTATCACAATAAAAACCATCGTATCCTTTTAATTATAATTGCAAGCACGTTCAGTATCATCACAAGTGATACTGAAGATGAGTCATTCTTCAAAGGACTTTTCAGAGTTTCAGCAATGACGTATCTTAGTTCCAATATGGAGACCGGTTTTCCCCGATCCTTTGAATGCGTAATATGAACCTGCTTTTACACATCCAAAGAATCATGAAAACCTGTCCCCAGTGCCTAAGATATCTAAGATTCGTCATTGTTTTGTAAAAATATGTACGAGTATGAACACTCCTAAAAAAATTTACATCTTATGATCACACTGCCTGCAATTAAAAGGGTGCGATATGAACCTTCTCATAGGAATGCGTAATTGAATTGCTTATAAAATGAACCTACATAATTATAGAAAGCAAAAGATGACTCGGCTACAGGAATAGATAATTTCCATTTCAATCAACACTTGCAATGTCCGTTCGCCCTAGCCCTTGACATGTGACAATACGATGTTTACAGGGAGATAAGCGTGACCGATCTCTGCGCGCCCTTCAGGACGTGACGTGGCGAAGGAGGACAGGAGATCCCTAGAGTTGCATTGTGAAGTTTTAGATGTTTATAATTTACGAGAATCATTTAACAACAGAAACGACATTATAAAATTAGTTATTTACAAAGAAAATTACTATAACAAAATAAATACAAATTAGAGCATTATTCACAATTAAAACGGTTGAGCTAACTGCAGACTGTTACATATAATCTAGAGGAAGCTCCACTGATAAATCTATATCAGTCACTGGCTTAATATATAATTATATATAATAAATACATATTATCTGTCTTACTAAAAATTTATCAAAACACGTAATTGCAGAGTTAGAAATGGAATATTCAGCCCTGTTTTCCATGGAATTAAATATTTCCGTGATATTAATAAACTTAGAGGAAATAAACATGGACTGGCTTTTTTTCTAATTCAACGCATCCATATGGGACTTCTTATTATTATTTATATTTGACAGCTTGTACTTGAACAAGCGTAAATACTGTCAAAAGTATAATGTGAAGAACTGGCTGGCATCCTGTGCCATTACGATTCAATTAGATATATTTATATCTATGTAAAATTAATTAACCTGTCAACAGATCACCTCAAAGTCAATGACCATCAACAAATCGATCAACTGGCAACAACGCTGCTATTACTTAGGTACGTCTATGAATTCTTAACCATCAATTTCCCTGCCAACAAACCTGTAATTTTTACTTCGTACAATATGTAGCATCGCGTGTGGTGTTACCTCAACACCGTTATTGTCCTAACGGAAGCGCCTGCTTGGTCAGTAATTCGTCGGCCTCTTGTTGGCCTAGGTTGGCCTTGTATGCAGTCATTACTCATTGAAAATTATTCCATACTAAGTGGTATTTCGGGTTTACTCACTCGAGTAGAACGCGAATTCAATTCCACAATCTTTAAGAATAGCTTGCGAACGAACGTGTATCGATTTTATTGCTCTTAGAGCTCTCCCTAAAAGATTTATTGCAAGGAATTTTTGCTGATGCATTTCCTTGAAGGATCGGTAACTTATGTTTGGGGTACTTTAGTTTTTATGGAATACTCAAGTTGTAAAATGGATAGACCAAAACAATTTTGGGGATTTATTGATATTTTATGCAGCAGGTGCCTTGAATTTATTATCTACTGTAAAATGCAAAATACTTGCAATAACAGCTTCTGCGTTGAAAAAATTACAGTTTCTAAATAGCGATAGAGATACCCACCTATTCTAAAAATGTTTTTACGTAAAGGTTTAGGTCACCAATATTCTGTATATTAAGGGTAGAATTTACCACCCTTCGTTTACAGTTTTATCTATGAGAGCTACTTTAAAACAGTACAAAATTATAAAAATTGCCGAGTATAATTATATTAGGTGCTTTACATTAACTAGCAATTAACGGGCGTGCACTGTTAAAAATAATTAAAAAACCTCATTTGATAATGGCTTTGGACTAAGTGCCTTTTCTAAGAATGCAGGTATACGAAAAAAGGAACTAATTTAGAAACTCCGATTTAAGTGTAGAAACAGAAGTAAAAATTCCAGCGCATTTCGAGTTGGTACAAGGAAGGATTAATTCCGCTGTAGATGCCAAGGCGCAAAAGATATTGGAAACTCTGCTTTTAGTTTTAAATTAAAATCTTAAAATATCTTGATACAATCGAATACAAAAATTCTTCATTTTTGTATTACACTAGTTGTAGTGTCTTCTTTCTAAAATACTGTCTTTAGTAAGGGATAAGTTATTTGTTTAAGGAGGGGGATCCTAGAAAGCAATCAATTTTCTCTTTGGTTTAAGAACATAGTACATATTTACATCCATCACCGCTACCACACACAGTAAAAAAAAAATCGTAAACTCCTTATACAGTTATACAGCTTCTACGTTCTTAAAACTAAACGTTGAAAAATTATATCAATCCCTTTAGATAGAAATAATTTTATTATTAAACTGATATAAAAAGTAATGCAAAATCAGACTGCGCAATACTGCGCATATTGATGAAGAGGTTGCATACTATATTTACTTAAAATAATAATATTTTATATTTGATAGTTATATTTTGTGATAGTTAGTTTTGTTTCATTCAGGGTGTTCTGATGGTTTTCTATGTACAGACAGAAGCATTAATTGGTAACCCCCCTAATAGCTAAAGTTTACATTGCAAATCACTGTACGATTTACAAATCTTTTACTCAAATACTAAGAAACAAAAACGTAACACCCAGTGGGAATCGAACCAGACATCCAATCGCTCACATGCCAAGCAATGCACGCACCAACCAACTAAACCAACGAACCAGTTAACTGAGCGTCGAAATTTTATGTTATTAGTGTTCGACAGCGGATTTTTATTTATGAGATCTCTTTACAGTGGATAAGAAAATAAAAGAAGTATTTGAGGGTAGATTTAAATATAATCTTGGTGAATAATGAAAAGGTCACTAGCCATACTCAATTCTAGTCTTGACTTACTGGTTTGAATCATAAATGAATTGAAGAATATTGAAGGAAATTATGCAAATTAAGAATTTTGTGAGAACTAAGATCGCGGTGCTATTCGAACAGCAAATGAGTAATCAGGAGATTGCTCGTTAGCTTTGAATTACGGTAAGTTATCAACTTATTATTCTTGTGTCATAATCATTACGAAACAAATACATATTTTTTTAGTAAAACCTTGTTATCTTTAACTTCATTTAAGTATTGATTTGTTGTCTTACAGATAAAAACCGTGCGCTTAAGTGTAATGTGGGGATGTGAATGTAAGAAGCAATGGCAGATAAACAACAGGAGTGTATTACAAATCAGTGAAGTCGCCACAATAATATTGTTGACATTCAGACTAGTTCGCCTTTTGCATCCACTCGTTCTACTGCTCAACAATATTTGATATCAACATCAACAGAAGGCATGCAGCTGATATACTTACACAATTATCGAGCTAACTTTAGGTAAGTGATAATACTGATAATTCTCAACAAATTCGAACACCTTTATCTATGATTATTTCATCATAATAATGATATTTTTAACAAGTTAGTATTTACACGAACTAAATTAACATTATAACAGTTGACTTTTTTTTTCTTTTTAGGTTTTGGAGATGGATATCCTCTATGGGTCCTGGAGAAATAGTAAAAATAACTGGGCGCATGAATGACGAGCTTGAAAGTGTTGAAGGTTACTACGCGGATCGCGTATCCAGAAGCCCAAATTTATTTTGTCCATGATAATTGTGCAGTGCATCGTACGCGGATGGTTTCTCAAGGGTTGTTCATCTCTACAAGGCATTACTGTTATTTCTTGGACATCTAAAAGTTCGGACCTAAATCCGATAGAAAATATGTGGGGTCAAATGGTTTTAAATTGAGATCCGATCCGTTAGCCCTTAAGCTATTAAGCGATAAGTATCACTAAATATAAAGGACGATAAATATCACTACCTACTAAACTCTAATGTAATTTTACCTTTTAACATTGTCAGAAAAACTCCATTTGACCTCATTTATTTTCAAAACTACCTGATTATTTAGTATTCCATGATTTACACGAGATCCAAATTGTTTAATTCATTAGATTAGCAAAGTAAACGAAAATCTAATGAAAACATGTGTATTCTCGAGCACTAAATCGAAAATGGAATATTATTTTTCAGGATAGGAAGCTATTTGTAAGTAGGCTAAATAATAAAATAAAACATTAATTAAATTTTTTGTGTTGTTGTTTGTGTAGGCAAATTTTTGAAAAAATAAACGTAATTGTTTACCTGAAATTATTATTTTTGTTTTATTTTATCAATTACTTTAAATTCATACTAATAGACAAAAACTTCACTATTACACATAGATAAATGTCATTACATTACTAAAATTAAGTAGTAGTTAAAAAACAAAAACATACACTGCAAGGATTCGATGACGATCATTACGATGTGCGGTGACAGAATCTCGGTTACACTAACCACTACACCATAGTTACATGTGATACAGGCTCGAAATTTCAGTATCGTTACTCCTGATAAAAGAAATGTAGGTGTTGAAAAAAATATTTGTTTTTTATTTAAACAATTAAACAAACTTTATAAAAAAAACAAAAATAAAAAAATATTGTAAATTAAAATGAATATATAAATCTTCACGGGTTTGAACCTACATGCTACTGAATGATAACTATGACATATTCTGTGAGGGGGTTACCAATTAATGCTTCTGTCTGTACCTATAATAAAAAATATCTATATTATGCAATAATATTGTGTTATGTATATCAGTCATCTAGTACCCACTGCTTAGCTTGGGGCTAGTTGATGCTATGTGAATTATCCAGCGATATTTATTAACTTTTAAAACAGTCATATTTTCTAAGACTATAAGCTAGTATTTTGGACCAGAATCAGGGTAATGCACATGCGTAAAATATAGCAGCAACAGCGATTGTTGCAGTCTGTGAGGGAATTAGCAACATTGCGAAATGTTTTTGAATACAGCACTCTGACCGAAGCCAGATTATATACGAAGCTTTTAGTCCACGCCGTCATTCTTTTGTTTTATGGATGCGAGGAAATATCTGGTTAACATGGTATATGCTGAAGAGTATGTAGTTAGGTTTTCTTTGCTATTCTTATAGTTCATATGAAAATAAGATCTCCCAGAAATATAACTTTTTTTTTGTTATGGTCTCAAAATAGGTCGGCTTATTATCATAGAAATAATTTTAAACTTAAAGATAACTACTATTTTAAAAACTATTTTAAAAACGAAATATAGCGGTTATTGATTCTCTTACCTTTAATTGTTTGTATACTACTTATGCAAGAAGTGAACAAAGTATACCAGAAAACAAAATGCTGGACAATTCACACAGCATTATCTAGCCCCAAGCTAAGCAGAGCTTGTGTTATAGGTAGGTATTAGATAACTACTATACATAATAATATACAAAAAGAAAACCATTAAGATAATAATTAAGATAAGATAGAATATGTTGTGACCAGCTACTAATTTTAGACCAATAATTTTAGAGTATACATTTTAATCATAAACAGTTTTCAAGTTATTTAGAATTCGCTAACTTAACCCTGTAAACTTGACCAACACGACTCTACTGAAATACCTTTGGCGAATTAACCTAAACCCTACAATCCAATGTCGAGAAATGCTGTGGGCTAGCGTAATGGCATTGATTCAAGCTGCGTGGAACGCAACCGGCTCTGCATCGCTCAGGGACCGCAAACCTGTCTGCGGCGACCGCAGTGTGCTTGACGTTGTCTACCGACATGGGGACTGTGACCACTGTCTTTAGCTTACGACAAACCCCATGCAGAACAATGGCATAATAAGAACAATATGCAAAACATAAACAACCATAGGGAATGAAAATCTTGTAATAAAAAGTCTATGCAGTGCGACAAGTTAGAATTATTACAAGAGAAAAAGCGGCATTGATTTCTAGCACCTATGCCATTGCATGATGAAATAAGTAACAGAGATCAATTTAAAGCACAGTACAAACTAAACACCGCTTTATCTATCGATGCATACGATTATTGGTTACAGAATGCGGTGGATTGCTAAAAATAATGAGATCCTTCGTTTCAGAACACAACTTTCTCAATAAAACTCCCAACCAGTTCCTCCAAGTGCAACACCGTGAAGCTCTTATAAACATCCACCGAATGGTTTCATTCAAGGGGTTGTCTGTACCCCTCTCATTTGATAGATGTAGCAGAACAAATTACTTGTCTTGCCGCTGCTTTTTGATCGAATGCATGAAAGGGTTGCCAGAATTAGGTGCAATTCTGCTGTTTTACGGAGTAAAAATTGTGACAGCGAAATTGAATTTCGCCGGATTCCATCCATCTTTTTCGAAATCATAGAGGTAGAAGCATGTTGCTGACATTCTAAATAAGGATTACGGGGCAGAATGACGATATTAAACGATGGAGTTGTTATTTAACTGGAAAGTGTAGAGGTATTGTAAATATGAAAGGTTTGTACAAAAGTTAAGAAAAAAAATTTGATTGTAAGACCTCTGCGGCGCGGTGGCCGGACTTCCACATGCGACGCAGGAGGAGGTGACGGGTTTGATTCCCGTTCTGGTAGTTTTCTATGTATAGTAAAATAAATATTATGTTATATTTGTCATTTAGTACTCATAACACACGCTCTACGTAGATTGGGGCTATATGATGTGGATTATCCAGCATTATTTATTATCTAATTGTAGAACTTTGTCATGAAACCAGAGGCTTAGTAATAATAGATACCTATACATGTAGGGTTTGATAGTATTTGTTGTAATTATGTAAATCACGACCATTAGTGAACCACGATACGTCTGCCTAGCATGGGCAATTGGCTGCAATCGGTCTATCACTTCATTAGAATACGAATATAATGTTAAATTGTATAAATCTATACAAATATTATCAATAGTTGGCTATCTACACCTCTATTTTCAATCTATACCTACTCATATTATAAAAGGAAAGATAAGATTGTTGTTTGTTTGAATTGAATAGGCTCCGTAACTACTGGACCTATTTGAAAAATTCTTTCACCATTAGAATCCTACATTATTCCTAAGAATTAAGACTTTAAAATATTTTGAAAAAAGTAGGTATATAGTATGAAATCTTAAATAATGTAATAAATAATAAATTTATAATTTTGTTAAATTTCGATGCAAAGCCGGGGTCCGCTAGTCTAAAATAACGAAAAAATATATGAATAATACATAACACATGTATTTTTATACCCAAAATAACGCTGAAATGTACGTGAAAAAAATATATGAAAAAAGTTAGTTCAAAAGAAATTTACCAAAAATCTCTTTCAAATTATCGTAGATCATTACTTTCCCACCTTACCATCTGTTCTGGGCAATTAACTTTATAACACCTTCAAATCTGAGGAAACCGATTCCCGGTCTCGCTTGGTGGGCACCTTGCTACTAAATCTGGTCCACGAGTCATATAAATAAAATTTTCCACCCCAACCCTGGCTGATTAACATCCCACTGACGGTAACAGGATTACATTTTAATTATTGTCTTGCTACAAATAGCCAATGACCGTGGCGTGTTTATGACTTTTTGGCCAGATTATTGCCATTTTGTAGGATTTAGCCCGGTTTTCAGGATATTACTTGATATTTTCAGCATTACGGGAAATTATTTGTGGATGAAGTAGAGTTCAATTTCAATTGCCACTATTTAGTAATTAAAACAACCGACAAGTAAGAACCGTTTTAGTGTTAGAGAATAAGCTTTTACGAAAACTAGGAAAAAAAGATCGGTCTTTCATAATTACTTAGTTTTTGTTAGCAACCTCTACTTCGCAGTCCAACGTAGTACCAGACAAACATGGTTAATAGGATCGTTGGATTTTAAATGGAGATTTGTGAGCCGTTATTATACTATTTATTAAATACGTATATGTATTTATGTAGTTTATTATTATACTATTTATAAAATACGTGTACTTAACGGTGTAACTGAAAGTCACGAGTAGACTGCCCCGATGCGTGACTCGCTATGGCCCGTGACTGCTCTCACCCCTTCATCCCTAAACTCGGACACGTGCAAGGATTAAATCCGGTTTTTCGGGTTGCGTTGACTAAAACACAGATTGCGTTGCTCTTCATAGATTTTTTGGCAATCTCCGACTTTGCTAGACTCAGGTAGGTTTTGTTGGCTTAGTTATCAGTTATGTTACAAAGTTTCTCTTCGATCTAATAACCTTTTTGTACCTACCATTATATATTTAGGATAGATAGAAAACCGAAAATAATTTATTATTACACTCAAAGAAAGAGAACATTACAAATAGTCATACTTCAAGAAGAGGAAGTATAAAGTGCGGCCTTATATGTAGCTATGAGTGGTAACGAGTTCCAGGTACAGTGCGCGTCACATATACCTAAGTACCCCCCCTATCTCAATGTATGTCGGACACAATAGTTGTTATTGTTGGGAATTTCAGACTTTGAGTATTATGGAAGGGCAGTTCGATCTTGAGCGACGGCCTGATAAATTTTTGTATGTGAAAAAAAATTATCAGGCCAGTCGGGACAGTCTACTCGTGACCTTGCCTTGGGATGGACTGGACATGAAGGAATTTGAATAAAAATACGTTAAATAGTAGTATACTTACTCGGCCTAAAAATTCTATATAAACTTACATAAATACATAAATATTTTACATAATTTTGTATAATGTGGCTGAACAGATTTCAATAACTTTATTTCTTTATGCTTACAAATCACTCAGACAAGTCATTTCTAGAGCTAACTTGAAATATAAACTCATATTTACAGAACTCACTGATGTGAAACGATGTCTACACTTTCATCAAGCACAGTACTCTGATGAGTGCTACCAACACGAGTTTCTAACTCGTGTTAGTAGCACTGATCGAAGAGTTAGAAACAAAGCAAAACTAATCTTCAATACTTCTCACGGAACCATTGAATAAGTTCGACGCAGACTTGGCTGAGTTTTTCAGATAAATCGTACCCAAGTCCTGGTCCGATTGTTATACAATTCAATTCTGACTCATATTACCTACTCGCACAAATTCAATCGGTGTTTGGGTCACTCGGATTGTGGCCATTTTTTTCTTGAGAGGTTAATGTATTTTTGTACAAACGAAATTCAGGAAGGAATATATTTCACTTTAGTATTTCAGAATCAGTTTCCTTATGGTTTCAGGTTTTCTGATAATAAATATTCAGATTCAGAAAAAGGATATTAGTTTCAATAAACCACATTCAGTTATTATTTATCAAGGTACATTCACACGGGAAAGGGACAATGAGAATTTGTGGTTTATTTTATGATCCTATAAACAACAATTATGACATATGCTACAGCCGAATTCACTTTTGCGGTGAAGGCGCCCGGCCTTTATCCCTTTTATGCTTGAATGTGCAAGAATATCATGCACGGATTTGAAGTGGCTTTTATGTTTATGGTCAATACGAAGCTTATAAAATTTGCATACTCATTCTCACTGCTCCTCGACCATTACCTTTCCATTTGGTAAATAATTTAGGAGCCCTCTAGGACTACGGCCAAATATTAAAAGTGATGGGTCCCCGAGGTTTAATATTAGACTCCCCTCGTATTAAATTTTCTGTCACGCGAAATTCCCAAACGTATATGCCAGATATATTTTGCACATGTTCAAATTCTCTCTTTTGTTGCCGTTTCGATACAGAATGGCGAGTTTTGTCTGTCAAGTATTGTAAACAGAAAAATAAATTTGAAGAAATAATAAACTTGAATGTGAGTGAGTAAGAAAACTTTTATCAAAGAGGATGATCTAATTATAATAATACTCTTATGATGTCCAGCTGCGCGATATGAGTCAATAAGCTGACACAAAAAACGGAAGGCGATCTAGTTATAGAAAAGGATAATCACCGATCTTCACGTAATGGAGATACATTAATATGATGACCAGTAAAAGACACCTAAATACCTACAACCTACCGATAGAACTTCTAAAAATAGAGTTTAACTATTTCTCAAACCAGCTACGAATTTAGTAGGTACCACATTTCAAAACAAGATTCACTATATAAGAGAGAAAAGGGTGTGACAATTCATATAGAATTTTAAATTCATAGACTGAATAACCGAGTAGCGGGGTAGTGAATAATTGTACTCATTTTATATGCATCAAATTCGGAGAACAAAACTAATCTAAAGCTTGGGGGTAATAAAAATGTCCCACTTGCCTTCTCGTTTATAAAATAGATGAGAGCAAGGTGTGTAATCTCAGCTACTCTTATTATAAAATTTTGCATCTTAACATTTTACATTTTTCAACAGGCTAATCTCGGCCCCCTGCCGTTATAAGAGGGGGTCTCTTTTTGTCAAGGCTGGGATTAAAGCCGTAAAGTTTCGTTGGCACTCTGAGAATAAACTGCTAGTACTTGCTATGAAAATATTAATTATTTGGTGAGTTTCTAAGAAAACACAATTTTAGGTTAAGTTTTAAAGGGGGATTTAACTACGCTACTAAAACTAAACTTTTTTACTATGTACTTATTTGTAGGAAAGACAAAATAACCAATACCTACCAATAACTTGCAAGACAAACATTTGAAACGACATTATAAAAAAACTGTCTTTTCGGAAGTTGGGGGGACTTCCTACGTCCTCGAAAGGTATGTATATATCACCAATATTAGTGAACTATATTGAATGAGCCCTCAAAATTCTCACTCTGCCTTCACCACTCTGCCACTTGATTAGTCGAATATTAAATTCGTTGAAAAGACCGTCGCGTCTCAAAAGCAAATATAATAAATCCATACAACAATGAGCGTTGATTTATCAAAATGAAATCTCTTTGTCAAGAGCAATCAAATTTATCGCTCATTTGAATCTCCAATTCATTTCAAGGGTTCTTTCTGTGACATTATAGTCACTGTTGTTTTCTTCCGATGATGGCCGAATGGGAAATAATCAGGTTTTTTGTACTTTTTTAAATCATAATGTTCTTGGGATTGAAGTTGCTAATAAAAATATCTTTTCGCTTTTAGGTTCTGCAGATTTTTATCTACAGAACTTCCATAGGCGTTATAAATTCAACAACATCATTATAAAGGCTTTTTAAAAACTGCATGCCTTGTTACATCGATTTTATCTAATGACTGTCACTTTTTCAGCTGGCTTTTTTCTATGCTGTCGATTGTTTGACTCCCTTGTGTTGTTAGGCAATTCAATGCATTACCCAACTTGAATCTCAAGATCACGAAATAACAACAAAGAATAAAAGTTTCAAAAGGACGCCACGCAAAATATTTACCTGAGTTAAAAGCGACCGATGTATCCCTTCTTACAGCAAATATGTCTTGACATCCCCTATACAGAGCCATTGTTTGTTCCTCGTATTTTTATAAAGCTTTGCAATAAAACGTTAACATTTTACATATTTGGGGGCCATAAATATAGGTGCTGAAATAAAATTGCATTTTAAGCGTACTTTAACAGGGTCGTCATCCATATTTGAGATCAGAGAAACGTATGAAAAGCGATGTAACATTATTTTAAATATGGAGGAATTACATTTTTATCTCTACCTTTCTTTAATTTAATTTTTTCTACAAATTATAGGCCTTGAGAAAAGTAATGGAATAGTAGAAGAATAGGAATAGAAGTGTGTGAATACTAATGAACCTTGAAGTGGATTAATAAAATCATTCTTTAGATCTGTATAAAGGCCAAAACAGGCGATCAATTAAGAAAACAAATTGCTACAACCCATGTCCACGGCTCGCCCGCAGGACTTGGGGTTCAAGTAAAATTAAATTACGAGTTGACAAAATGAGTTACGCCCTTTTCTGTAGATTAACAAACAAAAACTGATGGCATAAGGGTCAAATGCAGTCGAGAAATAAGCAGCTAGATCCACTAACTGATTTAGTGCTTTATTTCCCGGTATTTTGGACTTGTACTACGCTCTTTTTGGTAAATTTTAACATGTGTTTTTTGACGCATCATCACGAAATAGTATTTTAATATGATTGTGTGCTGTAGGGTAGGTACGTAATTAATTACAAATTTTTAATTTTTTGCCGACTAAAGCAATCATTAGTGAAATCAGGTTAAATAGTTTATTTTTGATGTTGTGCTTTGCTATATCCGGCACAAATGTTTAAATGGAACACCACATACCATAATATTGTGGTATCAAGATTTGGTATATTTAATTCTTTACTTTTGTGGTAGTATTTTTGTAAAAACTTTGCCAGCTTTTTGATATGTGCTGTGGCAAGGCAAAACCCAGATATTAATGTTGTTAGGAAGTAAATGACTCTATTCTTCGGACGTGTCGGTGCACAATGGGACAATTTAAACAGCATTGTTCTTACTCGAGACACCCCAATAGTCTTCTTTATTTAGTAAGTTACCAAGAAATCTATACCAATGCTAAAATAATTCGCGTACTGCCCGCGCGGGTTTCATGAATGATTTAGCTCATAAGGTATTTATAGTACCTACTCGACCAGATACAAGTGATACAAATGGTCGAGTACCACAAAAAAATCAAGTTTAGAACACTCGCCATGATATTTTTGTAAACAAGCATTGCTGTTTTGGATTGAACGTAGGATTGTTAGTTCCTTTAATAACAACCTACCTTCTGCTCCCAGCTTCATTTGCATATATTTTTTTAAGAATCTGAACCGTTCTGGAGAATATTTATTACAAACAAATGTAAAAAATTACGTTAAATAATAGTTGATGTTACTCCATATTTGTTTTGCCTGTTATGTTTCTATGTAATTTTTAGTTTGCTTCTTTTATGTACCTTTTGTAAGAGTAATTTGAATAATTATTTATTGGTATTTAGTAATTTGTGAATCATCAATAAGTGTTTTAGTTGCATATTGATGTCTGATAAGTCTGTTTTCTTTTTCTTGTAATGTTCTATTTAATGGTGGAAGTTGAACTGAATTTATTTGGAGTTTGCTGGTTTTAGTGTTATTTTAGTAATTTTTGATTATAGTTTATAAGAACTGTTTGTTTCCTAAACAAAATAAAATTTATTAATAAAAAATAGTCAAGTTTTGAATAGTTTGTGAAAACTATCAAAGTTTACGTTGCCTTCCTATACATTTAAATCTTTGCATCACCCTTAGCGGATACCGAGTCGACGTTCAGTAGACCAGGAAAAGATTAAACTTTTAAAAGACTCCATGGTCTACCTGGTCAATAGTCTGAGCAGCTGATGTTCGGAAAAAAGCTTTTTCAGAGAATCTACAATACAATTCTACACCAGAATCTCAGATTCTACACCATCTTTATTGTACACCAGAAACATAACACTACAAAGACATGTACTATGTGTGGCCTTTTCTCTTAGAAGCGATGTCTTCCAGGCAACCTTTAAATGGAATTACGAAAACCTATGACATAAAAAACAATTTCCCATTATCTCCCCGCTGACCGCAGCTAGGGGAAGCGGATCGGAATGGAATTATCCACGGTTCCCGATCCAATTAATTTAAAAATCGCCATAACCAACGAATCCGCGTAGAAGGGCTATATTGTTATGTAAATTTGTGCAAACTTTGTTGGCAGACGTAGGCGTGACTAATTGTTAATACAGAGTAATTCACGTAAGGCTGTGTTTAGCACGAGCGGAGCGGAGACAGGAGCGGAATAGTGCCAGGAACCATTTAAAGGATTTAACTGTTATCAAAGAATTGGACAATATGGGCAATAACCCCCAAATGATGAATAATGCCATCTATGGCGCTCATGAGGGGAGGCCTATGTCCAGCAGTGGACTGTTATAGGCTGGTGATGATGTGATGAAATAATTGGAACGCCCATGTTGAGTAGTTTTTATATTGTATAACAAATACATATATTTAAATAAACAAATATATGAGAGCTAACACTTACAGGGATAATTATAACACGATCACTGCTAATCTTAAGCTATGCTGCAAGTGTCACTACTGAAAGCGCTTCCGGAGAATAGCTAGTTTGTCACTGGCAATCGATGTGTCACGCAAAGATAGCTCACAAGGAGAAAAAATTGGCATGCATAGTTCACATTGACCGTAAGTTGACATTCTATCAAGCAAATAAAATTATTGTCAATCGAAATATAATGTTGAATTTTTCTTCAAATCTTAGAACATAAGCTCCTACCAGCAGAAAAACGCTGCGTTCCTAGGAAGACGTTTATAAAACGTCTTCCTTCTATTTTTTCAGTGACGTTTATAATTTTGGCATATATGCCAAAATTATAAACGTCACTGAAAAAAGGACGTTGTGGTTTTAATTTTCTCTTCGCTGAAAAATTAACTAATTCGAATTTCGTTAGTGACATTGTATGATTATGGTTCACAATCACAAAAAATTACCTCGCGTGAGAGTAAAATAAATCTCTATACTCGGCTTAAATCGCGACCTTATTCTAAATGCGCTTACGAGAGTGGCACGCCGCGGCCCGTGTCGAGCTAATAAAGGATTATGTCCGACCTAGTCGTAGCTATGCTTTCAGCGATCTTCAGCAAATGTGGGGAATTGAAACTTCTGATTTATTTTCTGTAACGAATGCTCCAAGAGCTTAAGTTTTTGTACAACACAAAAACTTTATTGTTGATAATGTTTTCGAAATCCCAAAGATCATATAGATTGTTCGCAACAGTCTGCAGTTAGCTCTGTTGTTTCAATTGCTAATAGTTCTCATTTGGTTATGTAATTATAACTTCCTTTCTTATTAAGGATTTTAAGTACCAGTAAAAAAAATACTAATTTGGAAATATGTAATTGGGTACTGTACTGTAGGTACTACTTTATTTCCTTACCTTCACTAGAAGATAAGTTTTATAAGAGGGTTCTTTAAAATATTTTACCTGATTACTACTAAAATTACTACTGAGGAATAAAAACATGATTTATAATCAGATATAGATAATTTTTTAGAGGTATTGTAAAAATGATATAAACTTAGGAAAGCGTGGTTAAATTGTATTTACGTCATCTATTATTTCAGTTAAATATTTTAACCATATCAGAATTTGTCCCCAACAAAACCATTAGCCTCTTACCAAGTTTTCCACCATGAGTAATTATTAAATGGAGACGAAGTCCGGTGGTGGCATGAAATGAGATATTACATGCCCTGCCGATCACGAGTTTGATGCTTTTCTCCCCTATGTTGGAAAGTAGGGTACTGATCTGGTCGTTGTTTGATTTTTTAATGATCTTTGTTGCATTTTGGTTACATTCACAAGTTATGAGAGTTAGTTAAGAGATTTCATAAATATTTTTAGAATATTTACTATTCAAAATATTTTTTAAGTCCTGACAAACAAAAATCTTGTAAATCTATTTACTTAAAAACATTTTAAGCGCATTGTAAGCGCATTTAGAATTAAGAAATGAGGCAATTTTATGTTCTTGCTGTTTAATCTGCTGCTCATTAGATGAAAGGTCCTAATACTCAATAGATACGCGCATTAAGTTGCATTAAAGGGAACTCTATGAATGCAGCATATTTTTGCAAAATATATTACACTCACACACACTATAAAATATATATGTAGATCAATAAAATGTATTGTATTATACACCCAGCATCCGCCTACAGTCTTTCGCATTATCATCACATGGTTGGCGGGCATCAAACATTATGTCTATGAGGGGTATTTATTTCACAATCTTTACTCAGAATAGCTTGCTATGTGTAAACTTATTTAATATAAAGGGATTGATTTTAGATTCCAGTAACTTTATTTGTTTAGCCTTAGAAAGTAAAGACCCAAACAACTGAAATTTTATACCAAAAATTTATTACTCATCTATGCCTATTATTATCATGACATTGCTTCATCAGGAAATTGGTTGAAGACATGCGGTCAGATTTCAGATTTCAATAACGTTCATTCTTTAGGTTTATAAAATAAGAAATTAGGTGTTATTGATTATCTCTTCAATAACTTTTGTGTAGAAATAACAACCCATAGAGAAACTTAAAGCTCGCGCGATCTTCTTTTGTTTTTCATATTCTTCTGGCTTGGATTTGTGATGTCAAAGTCAATGAATAAATAAAATGACAAAAAAAAAATCGAGGCAGATTTTTACAATTTACCACTTTCTGGTTTTTTTAGAATTACATTATTTTACTTCTCAACTCAGTGTTAACTGTGATCCGTACCCGAATAACATTGATATAATTTATAACCCAGAAACTCTGTTTATAGCACAATCTCCGAGTCTAATCTTTCCGCTTCCCGGGACAAACTACCCTGTAACCTGTCAAGCGTGGTTCTCACTTACAATGCATGTGCGGGCAACCCGAGCCTGTTTAATCCTCGAGGTACCTTGTAGCATTATCTTTGTAGATGTTGTGCTGTTGGCCGCATTATGTCCGGGTGTGACTGAGCAACGCGTCTTGAGACTTCGTGCAAAAGGGTTAGCGAATATTTCTCAATAGCCTAAAAATTGTTGAAAACCTCAACATACACAATGTGTTTTGATGATGCTGTTTTGTTTTATGGGCACCTATTTATCTATAGCCGTTTAGATGAGCACTATAACAAGAGTGTTGAGCCGACTTAATATCAAACAACCAGTTTAGGCGACCCGTATTTTATAATAGCGGCATCGGAATCGCAAATGACTGCCCTAACATTTAAACTATAATAATTATAGAAGTTGCCGAGCTCACTCGACACGCAACTCAAAACCTTGAAATACGGAAGGTCATAACAATTTGAGAGCCGTCATCAGCTTTTCATTAATATTGCGAGCAATTTTGTCGTAAACACGTAGCGACATTAGCAATTCATACGAAATAACACATAACAATAATAATCACGAGTTTGGTTATGAAAGAAAAATCACATTTCTTTGGGCGGGGCGGTGCCAAGCACAGATTTCGTCGGCAATGTATCGTGAAATTAGTTTAGTGGCACTATATAATTACGCGCCCTTACTTTTTATGGTCCCTAACAGTCCCTTCTACGTAGAATAAATAGTAGTTTTGCTGAGGGCGCCCGCCGGCCCCCGAGCGTGTTATGACGAAAATGTCAACCCAGTATGTGACTTGATGAATCGACACTATTTTAAACATTTTTGCTCGCGCTTGATGCCTTTATTACTAAAACAACACAAAACAACGGCCCGTTGTGTAATCGAATTTTCATTTAATTTATATCGTTAAAGGCTTTCTTATTCTGTCAATTCTATAGTATCAATTTTGTGCCAGGATTTTAAATAAAAAGTCATGTAAGAAGTCGAAGATACATTTCATAAATTTATTATATAAAATCTTAACACTACATTCGAAATTTTACTTATTATAGTAACATGTGAAATTTACAGAGCTATTTCATTAAGTATAGTAATAGTAATTATAATTATTGCGCAAGGTCATCCCAGAGGGGATGACCTGATTATTACTAAAATACACTAGATATTACATTTTAAACGTCGAAGCTCAGATATTTTCTTAGAATATACATCTATTACGATATATTTACAATGATATGAGTATGGAAAATATCTTATTTGCAAAAACAAAGCTTACGAAAGCACCTATAGACTACATCACTACTTTCAAAGCTGGCAGAGAAGTTTCGACGAATGATAGTAAAATTTTAGTAATAATTTATTCCTTAACAAATTTACCTGTGTGAAGTTATTAAGGACTTTTATATGTATGTATCTAATAAATTGTCTAATGAGCAACTTTGTGTTTGATGTAATTCTTGTCTTATATCTTCAAATGAATTAAATAAAAATTTACTTTCTGTATTAAATATTCTGACACTATTTCTAAGTTCATTAGACATGTATTTTCAATATTAAATAAAAATTGGCATAACTTAGTAACGTGCCAACTATCCCAATTGCATATTTAATAAATATCTAGAAAAATAGATTATGACTCACTAATCTTAAAAATGTTTAAGTACCATTGTCTACATTAGTATTGAATTTGTAAATAATCGAATTGTGTTGATTCTATTTATTTTAAAAGTATGTACAAGCTTAAGTACAATCATGATATGAAAATTGAGAAGGTACGAGATGATACGTGTGAGTGTAAACCTAAATTTGTGTTTCTGAATTATTACTATTTTATATCAAAGCAAAATACCCATTGCTTAACTATTAATATAAATTTTATAATGAATCAAATTACAGTTCTGCTTAACTCCTTTATTTGTAAGCTTTGGTTTTCTTAAAAACTTGGCTATCGGTCTCTAATTGTCATATATTACATGTTATTAGAATGGTGACTACGTAGTAAGCAGCTATATAAGTTAATTATATAAATATTACAATCAATGGAGTGAATCAATTGGACAGTGAATAATTCTCATCACAAATTTGTAATCATACGTCCAAATACTTAAAAACATTTTCCTAAATGAGTTTATATATATCACAGGCTTAAAATATATTCATTACATTAAAGGACGTGCATACTATACATACACTTATAATTAAAAACGAAATTAGATAACTATTTACACAAATAGGGGAAAAATAATGAGGTGAACCCTCCCACAACCCTCGGAGATTTCAAATTGCTACGCGGTGTACGGCAATACCTATCCTTGTGTTTGAATCGTTTATACTACGACTAACACGTTTTGATCTCCTACAAACCGAGTCAAAACTATACAAAAAAACGCAATCTATTCAATTATGGCAAGTTTACTGGAGTAAATACTTTTTCAGAAATACAAATATAAAATTCCATTCAATCACTAACAATTTTTTCTATCCTTAGCCAACAAAACGTCCTTATTATATGAAATTTTCATATTTCTAATTCACATCTTCTCTCCACAAGCCACTTATTTATTATTTCACTATCACTAAAAGGGTCTTTCAAAAATTCGAATCCTAATCACCTTCTCATGTAAACGTCTCTGTCGCACTATTAACACTATTTCTTTTATAAACTAGAGGGAGACACAATCGGTGAAGTTCAATCGATTGTGCATCTATGGAGTCGCTATTAAGTTGAAATATCTCAGAGTATGTTCAAGCACTGAAGACCTTCTGATACGTATGGAACTGGAATAGCTCCACCGTAATAATTCACGGATTGAAACATGAGATAGGCGATTTGTAGGAGCTACTACACGATTTCGTTTGGATGTATGTTCTGATTTGAATCATTTAGGCGTGCGCATTGCTGAAACAATAAGTCAAAATTAGTATCATCAAATCTATTACCTGTAAAAAATATTAATACGTAAGAAAACAACAGAACAGTAGGTACCTCTTGCTTTCGCTCCCAAGTCTTCATAGCACTTTTATATTTTTCAAATTCATGGCACCAATTCGAATAAATCTTCTGATATTCATTGCTTCTCTCTGGTGGCGAGCATCTGCAATAAAGGATTGATTTAATATCACCGTATTGTTATGTGAATAATTTTTATTTTACAATGTAAGTACATTAGGTAAGTACCTATGAGTATCTACGGTGATATTGTAGGAGCAGAGGAGAGAACCGCCGAGCCAGCAGTCGTATCGTCCAGAATCAGCTTCGTTCACGGAAATAATCAGCAAACCGTGCTCCGACGTCTCTATGTATTTCTCTGGTTTACTGAAAATAAAACAACGATCAATTCTATTGCAGCGCGCTATAACGCATTGGTTTGTATAAACATTAATTCAGCTTTTAATAAGTATTGGTTGTGCTGAGTATTTTTCAGTACCTATTCATATTCAGATTCAGATTCAATAACTTTATTTCTTTAGGCTTACAAAATAAGCACTTAGACAAGTCAAATTTTATACAGTTATTTATTATAAAAAAGAAATAAATATGTTATTGATTTCTCTTCACTTCAATTTTTTGTCCACTAGTGGAAGAAGTATTCATTATCTGAGGGGTGGGTGAAATAATGCGGGGAATATATCAGAGGTAGGTCTAATGATTATATTCCAACATTATTACCAAATCTTGTTAATTCTCAATAAAGGTTATGTTCTAAAGGTTTACCAATGTTTCTGTATTATCTGTATTAAACACATTTAGCCGATTTCGGCATAAGGCCTCCCTGTCGAAGTCGGCTACGTATGTCTAGTATATTCTATGTTCGATGTATGTTTGTATTTAATGAACAGATATGTACAGTGCGCGTCACATATAAGTACCCCCAAATCTCAATGTATGTGGGACACAATAGTTGTTATTGTTGGGAATTTCAGACTTTGAGTATTATGGCGGGTGGTTCGATCCTGAGCGGCGGCGTGATAAATTTTTGCATGTGAAATTTGTGATAAGTTACAAGGGAATTTGAAGTAGTCTTAAATATTATGTAGACAAGGGGGTACTTAATTCTGACGCGCACTGTACCTACAAGAATATTATCAATGAGATTGAGATTTTTTTGTAAGTCAAATCATCACTAAAAATGAGGGTAAAATGGCAGGGGATTATTGTAACATCTTTATATTGTATATCTTAAATAATATTTATTTCATACGCAACTTATCTGTATAATGGGTTATAAAAATCATAATCAGATAGAGGTTTTTTATATAATAAATAATATGTTTATTTATATAATAAATAATAATAAAATAGTTTATTTCGTTAACTTTATCTATACAAATCTTTAAATTGCTTTGGAAATTCCCTTTTACGTATGTAGATACTGTGTGATATGATAAGTGTTGATATCAAATATCTGTTTTTAAAGACAGCCAATCGCAGAATATAATCCAATAATCCTCCTTAATGCAAAGTACATATATTCTACTATAATATTATAAGCTAAGGTTTCGGATTACGAGTTGAGTGATATGATAATAGATCTCAATATCTAACTTTAGTGCCTACTCCACGTCATTTAAGTTGGTCTTTGCTAACATCTAAATCCTGCCGACTATGTTTAAGCAAAGCAAAACTTCTGTCAGGAACAAAGAAATATCACATTTTAAAAGCATTAGGAGTGCGATAAAACGAAGCGTTAATTCTAAAGTTTCCCCTTGCATTTTAATTGTACTGAAGCAGGAAAGCAGCTCTATTAGAAACAGCTGGTGAAATATTTTAACTCTTTTGAAATAACGGAACACAACGAAAAGGAAGTAATTGTAAGTATAATACATAATGATTTTACGAACTCCAAAAAAAATATTTTCAAATTTCGACTTGAGTACAATAATGGCATCTTACACGTATCCTTGAACAAAAATCTTGGGTAGAACAAGAACATGGATCATTGTTAAATAGAAAAATATAACAGCGTATCCTGATGGAATACGTAATAGTTGTTTGAAATAGTTTTTTTTGTTTTTTGCAGCCTATAAGTGTGTATGTGCATCATTTAGTTGTAGGTTAAAATTAAACCAGTTATAGCATTTTTTCCACATGTAGGGAGTACCTAGATTTATAACTTTTCAGATTCTTCGAATAAGGTTTAGAAGTAAATAGAGATAGATGGCGAGACACCGTGAAACGAATCACAACAGCCACCTGTTGGGTGGCTGTTAGATGTTGTATTCGGAGGGTAGAACGAATATAATGACCACGACCGCTCTGTAACAAGAGTGTTACGAAGGAGAAGAAGAACTGAGGTTGCTGTAGGTTTTATGCAACAGTCTGCAGTTACCTAATTTTTAGGCATTGTAAATACTAGTTCTAATTTGGTTATTAAATTATAATTTTCTTTGTTAATGAAGCTGCTACCACAGCGATGTCCTTAAAATATATTTTATCTATTTAATATTTTGTATTATGTGTATCAGTGATCCCATAAAACAAGCCTGCTTAGCTTGAGGCTAGGTGATGGTGTGTGAATTGTCCAGTATTATTTATTATAAGGAGGATACCAGCTAGAGTTGGTCTAAGCTGTGTCCGTCAGTCGGAAGTGCGATAGCAGAAGATTTGGAACCCTTTAATTAATGTTGTTGCATGCGTGTCTATTCGACTGTTTTCTAAACTTCAAAACTGTTGGGAGCAATTATCTCTTAAAATTGAAATAAATTAGCAATTAAATACAGTTTGTTTGTCGTTTTTCTGTTTAAGATTTATTTTTGTTTGTTTTCCAGTTAATTGTTTTCGATTAATAAGTCTAATGTCTAGGGAGAGTTTGGAATAAGGTCTTGAGTCTGACAGCAAGAGTTTTATTTCGTTAATCGCGGTTTTGTTAATTTAATTATATAAAATCACGTTATAAAGTAAGTTATTAAATAGCGTATTCTTGAAGTTTTGGTCATCAAATAAAGAAGATATATAGATAGAAAAATAATGAGTATATAATAAATGAATCTTATATTCCAGGAACCTTTGCCTACTTTGCCGACTTTCGTAGGCAAAGGTAGTATACCTTTTTTTTATACCTTTGCCTTCTTTCGTATGCAAAGCTAGAATAAGTAACGCTAAAGTACTTACTTGAATGTGATCGGATGTCGTCCCTTCTCCCTGGAGTAGTGGTACCAGGTAACCGCTCGTGGATGGAGCACCTCCGGCATCTTCACGAAGCTGCCGAGATGCAGGCTCTGGCCCCAGGTCGCGGAGACAGCCTTCCGGGATATGGATGGATCGCAGATGTCAGCTGTTTCGTTTGCCACGTCTTGGATAAGTCTGTTGAACGAGGTGTGTTATAGGATCTAATATTTTTCGGTGTTTAAAAAAGTATCTTTATATGTTGGTGTTATGGTCGTTTTTTAATTATAATAATTAATATCTATGTATTTAATAAATCGTTTTATGTGTATCAGTCATCTAGTACCCATAACTCAAGCTCTGCTTAGCTTGGGGCTAGGTTATGGTGTGTGGATTGTCCAGCATTATTTATTTTATTTATATAATCTTTTATGTGAGCTATCCACTGTGAATGGGATAAACCATATTTTTCATATTATGCCTGGAAAATGGATGTCTTTGTTTACACAATAGGGTACAAATCTGGAAAGTTGAAAAACATATTGCGCACACAGCTCCAAGAACAGTTGTAGGCTTTCCTGTCTAATTAATAACACATACAAGATTTAGATATAAAATATAGTAGTTGAAGAACATTCCAAATAAAAGAAAAAAGCGAGCTGTCTGTCATTTCTATACAAAGCGCAAATGTTATGCGCTTTGTATAGAAAAGCGCGCTATCACTTCGCTTGCGTCTTTCGCCAAGTGCAGTCGATCACTTCTCTTGGGTCTCTCGTCCAGTGCACGTTCACTTCAGCTTCTGCCTTTCGTTATTTTGTGACCTTCCTTGTAATTAATTATTCATACGAATTGTTAACGGATATAATAATGTTGTTTTGTGATTCCTTTTTTTATGAATATATCCCTTGCCTGATGGATAGTACTCACCCAGGCATGTACTCCCTGCAAACTCCTGCGTCCCTGTCCCACCCGCAGTATGGATCGCGCGCGCATCGCACGCATGCGTCATAGCGACGCGCACAGAGCGCCAAGCGCAGTTGCAGCACTCTTCTGTCTGATGAAGCGTACAGGGATCCATGCATGCGGGATATCGCCATTGCCTGGTGGGGATTCAAAGATCCATTGTAAAAAGTGTTTTGGGTCTCGTCAGAAACGGTTCAAGTTGGAATTTTGTCTAACAAAATAAGGTGTAAAAAATCGTCTTGCATTCGCTTTTGATGGGGATTCAAGTCTTTATCCATTGTAAATAGTGTTTTGGGTCTTGTCAGAAACCGTTCAAATATGTATGATGTCTAACAAGCAAGGTGTAAAAAATCATGTTGCATTCGCTATTGAAATTATCATCAATTTATTTCGTGAATTGCTTGGTCGTGTTTCGTCGGTACTAAGCTAGATCTCAAATAAATTAGGTATCTTTTAAATTTAATGATGGGAACCAATTCCCATCATGGATCAAAATCCATGAACTGAAACACGGGTCAATAGAAACAAGCTACATAATTATATTTCTTAGCGTCTGAGAAAATGGCATCTATCTTTATTACTATAATTGCCTATTAATTTAGATTTTCACCTTGAGCTAATAATTAATTTACCTGGATAGGTTCACCGGGTGTGACATCGAATATGTCAAGCAGCGCTGATTGGCTGTCTCCGTTGCGAGTCCATTGCACTATTTTGTGGATTTTACCTTCGTCTGTAACAAATTTATTTATTTATTTTAATTTGGCACACAAAACAGAATACAATCAAATAATATACAGATAGAAAGACACGATTACAAAGACTAGACTGTATCCCTAAATATGTGTACACAGCATGTTCAAAGAGCAGTTCTATGTAAGAAAATACGTATAAGAAATTAATATAAGAGTAATTAATTTTAAAATATATAAACATGTTATTTACTACTGAAATAATTAAACAATAAATCTGATTTGTAAATTATTATAAAAAGAGAATTACACAAAATTAGAACCACTCTCCTTTGTGAGAATGGCTTCTACATCTTTTTTAAATTTATATAACATTTTGTTGAAAATGTCAATATTATCACTATTATTTACTAAAACATCATTATACTGACGACACATTCTGACCATAGGGTTTTAATTAGAAGTATTATTGGTATGGACCTGAAAAATACATTTACTGTAACATTCTAATTAATGGTGTACAGTTTAAACCCCAAATATTTGCAAGGGTAACTCAGATTTAAGCATATTCCAAATATGACAGTTTCAAATCAAATATGTCAAAAACTTGAGACACAGTTACTATGTCTCAAGTGACGAGTATTTGACAGAATCTAATCAATCAAATCACTTGTCAAGTGACGAGTGATTTGATTAGAGTTTGATTCGAGTATTTGAACACAAAAACTGTTTTTATGTGGCGTTTGAACATGATTTTGCTTATGGTTTATCACTAAATAATGTTATTTTTTCATTTTGCCACTTTTTTAGCATTAAAATTTTTCATTATGCTGTCTGTAGTTATCTATAGCAAAACTTGTATTTTCTATTCTATCTACAGAAAACCATTGTATATTATTGCACGATATTTCATAGATTCACCTGTGAAAATCTGTAGCCAACATCGCTTCTTATCTGAAATGCCTACAGCCAGCTTTGTATTTACCTCCTGCGTGTACCTGTATACAAATCCTTGTAACATTACACCTACACAGGGATTAATATAACATAAAACCAATATAGTATGTATGTTCGCTACGTTAAGCAAATTCCTTCAGTTCATTGCGTTGAACCAATTAGTATATCCTTCGGGGCCTTCTCTCAATGGTTATTAATAATTTAATGGAGTGCTAATGATTCCTTAATTCGCGTAATTATATGAAGAACGTACCATGTTTATTAGTAGAAATCGCGTGGATGAGTAACTTCTCGGAAACTCCCAGCGAGTATAAATCTGATGTTCCTTTGAAGTTTTCTGATTATTATAATTCATCTCATAGGTAGATGATAGACGTATAATTAAACTCGTTAATCAGATTATGAAATGTGGGTATGTCATGTAACTGTTGTGGTATTCAAAAATATTTTGTTATGTTATTTTTATTTTACGAATTTTATGAAAACGTCACAGCTATGATTTTATAGTAAGATTTTTGCTTAAGATACCTTGCATGATATGTTATTGAGGGCCAGGTAATTAAAAGTTTCCAGTTTTATGTTTTCATCCAGCGGTGTGACACGTCAAATAAATAGATTTGATAGCCTACTAGTACGCGCTCTAGTCTATTGCTGATGAAAAATCATTTAAAATTTTTTAAAATATAAATGTTCCTGCAACAAAAAGGTAACATTCCAGCAGGAAACGTAACAAAACGAGCACAACAGAAATAGAATTAGAAATTAAGATTGTGTCCACATCGAAAGCCTATAATAAAGGTCACGGCACCGGGCTTTCAAAGGAAATCGGCGAATTAATATTCCACCCACGGATCTTAATAGCTAATTGGATTAGAGGCATGTACCGAAATTACCTAACCGGGTTACGTACAATAACGTACGTGTCGCAGTGTGCCACTGCAGGGGCACAATGAGCGGGCTTTAATGTGTTTAGACGTTCTATAGATTGAAATAGTATTTCAATATATTGGCGTGGCCTCGCATACTTTGTTTTCTGTAAAAGTAGGCCTAAAAACTTGGTTACTTGTTCAACTGTCGCAGCGTTGGGTTTACGCTTTCTTAGGCACCTAGTCATAGCTTTGGTAATACAGGCAAAATCAGGAAGTTGTAGTTTCATGCCTGTCACTTGATTTTTCTTTATTTTCTTCGAAGTTTGAGTTTATTGCGAATATTTACCGCACTGGTTCGTGACTGTCATTTGTTCTGATTTCAAAGTTTCAATTCTATTGTTTTGAGATCGTAGGATGAGTGTTGTTTGCAATAAAAAACCAAGTTCTATGAGTTTTTTATCGTTTCTACATGGAAAATTGCACAGGTATGAGAAATCTTGTTACCTAGCCTTAAGTCCGTAAAAGTTATTAATATTTCAACTTTACCGGCTCTGGGTAGCTCCACCCCAATCGAACCAGAAAGCAAATCGCTGTCAGAAGAGCAGTTGAATATTCACAGCAATGTGTATTAATATAAACATATACATTTCTAGACTATAACAGATTTTAGAGTAACACAAAGCAAAAATATCCGTTGATTTATTTAATAATACAATCGACTATTTTAAATGCCGAGATGCATTCATTAGTCGGTCACGTAATTTATACTTAATTAAGTGTTGATTATCATGGTTCACACTGCATACACTGCACACAGCTTTCTTAGGTTTTCACTGCAAAAGAATAAAGAGCGGGAAATTTAACCAATTAACCCTCAGGATAATATATACATGTCAATCGTAAGCATAGTCTTTATTGCACAACATAGCCTTTAGCTTTTATAAAATTTCTAAAATAAAATAAATTAATGAGATATGAGAGAAAAGCGTTATTATTACAAATTTTTACAGACTTATTATTTTATGACTGACTTTAATTTTGAGCATCAGAATCGTAAAACGTTAGCTCACATAATTTAATTTTAAAACTCTCATTTGCATGTTATGCTCTCCCTAAAGTCTGCCCATGGCAGGCTAGAGATAGTATAGATTTACTTAAGACGAAGTAGAAGAAGAAAAAATAACCACAAGTTACCAACTAGTTTAGGTACTATAAAATAAAAACTATGGTAGATAGACGTATTAATTATGAATGTAACTAAGAACCTATTTTGTGTTGGATGAACACCAAAGTTTCATCCCTCACCCGCCGCTCACGTCGCGACTGTATCACTTCAATACGCTCACTCACCCTGATGAAGTCCCTCGTTCATGGATGAAACGTTGGTGTTCTTCCAACACAAAATATGTTCGTAGTTAACCCGCTAACATTATTAATGAATACGTTACCACCTAGTTTGAAAGCAATGAAATTCATTTATCATAGAGCTCATAATCTTTCTGTTCGCTTAGCCTATTCATCTCGACTATTTGTATGGAATTCAAGTACCTATGCATTTTACTCTTGCAAATGATATGAAGCCCGAACGGGTCTGCTCGGGTCTGTGGAAAACCGCCTTATAAAAATATCGTATTCTTTAATAGTAGCAACTAGTAAAGTACACAATATTTCACTACAAAACAGAAACTTTTCCTTTCCCATAACAGAACAGGAGTTACATCATAAAACATATCTCATACTATCAATTACAACCTCACCTATATAATTTATTAGATATACTATATTGTAGTATTGTTTTATCAAATCACTTTCATCATCGTAACCGAATTTGCCGGCGTCTTTGATGTGTCCCGACCCTAGTCAAAATGGCGGCATAACCTCGTATAATTGTGTTCGTTAAGTTATAGCCCTGCTATAAATCAGTAATTATATTATGCCCTTTGTTGCTAATGAACAGGCGCCGTGCCAATGAGGATCTGTAAAAGTCTCTATTCTCTATTAAGGACTTTATTCTTCTTAAAGATTAAAAATAAGGTGAATGGGGCAGGTAAGATCGATAGAATAATACTACTTTCTTCCGCATAGACTAAACAACTCAATGGGTTGAGCTGAAATTTGGCATTAAATAAATAGAAGAAGGAGAACCCACACAGCATCATCTAGTCCCAAGCTTAGCAAAGCTAGATGACTGATATTTTGATAAATGAAACCAAAGCCATATTTTTTTAAGGCAAGAAATAAAGTTCTATATCTATTAGTTCAATACTGCCTATTATCAAGGGATTGTCAACGATTCTCATAGCCCGTCTTAGTATTGAGTCAAGGGCTAGTACTATCCAGGTACGCCTGCCCAAATATGTGTGTATGTATAACTTACTCGTTTAAAGCAACATTTGTTGCCCAGCACTGTACGTAGATCTACTGCTTTCATTCGGAAAAACAAACGCACCCTTAAGTATTCATTTGTTTATTTTTAATCATTGGTCGCATGCTTGATGCGCGAGGTTGGTAGATCGCATGTGTAAAACTGGATACCGCACCATATAGTTAGAACACAAGAAGGTGTGCCGGTGTGCATAACCTTTAAGGTATAAAGCTTATTGGTATAAAACTCATTGGTCGCATGCTTGATGTGCGAGGTTGGTAGATCGCACGTGTAATACTGGATACCGCACCATATAGCTAGAACACAAGACGGTGTGCCGGTGTGCATAACCTTTAAGGTATAAAGCTTATTGGTATAAAACTCATTGGTCGCATGCTTGATGCGCGAGGTTGGTAGATCGCACGTGTAAAACTGGATACCGCACCATATAGCTAGAACACAAGACGGTGTGTCGGTGTGCGTAACCTTTAAGGTGTAAAGCTTATTTTGAATCATATTAGAGAACTCTAGTGTCTAGATAATATGGAATTTAGAATCGAAGACTCTACTTACCATAAAAAAAATTCATCCTTTTAACAATAAACGCTTTCTATCTATTTGTAAGAATCATTACAATCACCCGCGCTGCAAACGTATTCACAGCTAACGTCTTAGGTTACTTACCTAAAGGTAAGTTTATTAAGATAGGTATGTAGGGTATGTGATAATGATTAGGCTCAACACTGAGTCCCATTAGTCTCAGCGTGATTGACGTAAACAAGTGCGAGTAATTATGTTTCCTGAAAGCCGTACGAGGTGCTCTAACGTGGTAATTAGAGCGATTCGATGCTGTGATATTTGAGTGTGCTTTCAATTGGAGTTTGGATTTGTGAACTACTTTCTTGTAGTTTAGAGTAAGATTGGAAAAAAAAAATATTCAAAACATTTCCCTTAAAAAACCTTAAAAAACACATCTTTGACAGCTTTATTTGACTATATGAAAAGCTTGCACGCATTGCGAGATTTTATAAAGTAGGAAGCAATTATTTTTACTTATTTCGTTTTAATTCCTGGTCTCCCACAAAAGTCTTTTCAAAATAGACCTAGTTGAAGCTGACAGATGATATCGCTCGCATGAGACGAAATATGTTACCACCAAGTTCCTTCAGCCGATTCACCAACATTCGTTTCAGATCTCTAAGAAAATTTCAGAATAATTTTCATAGATAAGTCATCTAAAGAACGCATTGGCCGTACTTCGTTTTGATCGATCCGACTTCATGCGTCAACTTCAATCACTTTCCAAAGTAGATTTCCAATACTGACTCACATACCATACAAGAACATGCCCCCACAGGCACCCTATGAATCAACTGTAGCATTGGGGAATAAAATCTTCATGGTAGACCACAGAGTATTATTACGTTGCTACGACGCTACGGTGTAACCGTAGGAGTCTACGGAAATGTATCGACTGCTACAAGACGTAGCATACGTTCCAATGTTTCATAACATACAGAACGGATAATAAATGCTTTTGATGAATGGAATATATTGTAAACAACCTCAGGCGACGCAGGAGGTTTCGGTTTTTATACCATGGGAACTGATTTACGGAATAAAAATCTATCTATGTTATTCTGGTATAGGCCTAACATACGTTTTTGTAAATGTATGGCAGACGTGGCATTATTATTTTAGTCTATTACAACTATATCGCTTTTTCTCGCTGGTCTGGATCCTTGGATCTTCATTTTGAAAAAAGTAATAATTTTTAGTGCCAATTTTACTTAAGAAATAGAAGAAAGCTTGTTTTTAGTTACGATGCTAAAAGAACGCAGTGTAAAACAACATATATTTATTAATAATTCAGGCGGCTTATTTATGCAGGTATTTCCAACAATATTATACAATACAAAAAAAATAAAAATAAAAATAAAAGCCGGTCCAGATGTTGGTTCTGTTTTGTTTGTTTATCTGCATGGACTCGTACTAAAGCAGCAAGTAGCTATTATACAGATAACAAAATGAGGCGGCAAACGACTTTTGACTCCTGTACAGAAGAGGTAGTTGTTAGAGGTAGTAAAGCCTCCAAATAAAGAAGAAACCTCTAGTATGTCTAAACAAGGTCCTGATTCCCGGTCATTTACCTTCAATTACTAAACGCGTTTGATATATCGACAAAAGATTTCAAAATATAAATCAAAGTGAAGGTGTGAACTACACTGGTAGTTAACATACTCAGAAATTCTGTTCAAATCCCTAATTCCCATGTGTTACATGTCACGGGAACGATGACACACTAATGGTTCCGTACATTTTGACAGCGAGTCTTGATGCTCTAATAGGGTACATGGAAAAGCGTTCAGCAAACTTACAGTGAACAGGGTTCGTCTGGAATCTGTTTAAAGAACCCTGTTACATGTTTAGAGTTTTAGGGGCGGTACAGACGGGAAACTGATTCGGCAACTCGCTCCTTTTGTTGGCACTACTTATTAGTCTGACGAACAAAAACAGGTTGGAATAAGTGTAATAAAGTTGCCATCGGCTGTCTAGAAAAGTGAATCACGTGCCTCATTGAAATATTAATTTCAAATCAATTTTAAATCCATGTAGCTGGAAATTGTTTTCATTGTAGATCTTAATATTTTTAATTATCACTATTATACGTTATTAAACGTTTAAATATCTACATAATTGCTTTATTTCCTTTAGACCTTACATGGCTCTAGGACACGTCACAAAACATAAACAATATAAAGTAAAATTAGAAAATATAATGATCACTTTGATTTTTCATTAACTTAAAAATTATTTACCTTGTTAGGTTCTTTTCGAACTGGAGCAAAACACCAGTCCCAAACTTTTGTATCGTCTAGATATTCTGATAATATAATAAGCTTTTTACAAAAAAAATGTTTAACAATTTTTTTGAATTACTACTACCTACTACTACTACTAATTTTCATTGACATAGGTTGTCACTAAAAAATATCGGATTTTTTTCCCTAACAAACTATTACAGACATTGAGACCTATTTGGGTTCGTCTGCTCACTGTCCTCTATTAATCATCAGCAACAGCCTAATAGTCCACTACTGGACATAGGCCTCCCTTAATTATTTACCATGTCATCAAATGTCCTGTTTTATTTTTTTTTTGCCGAAATGATATTTACCGTGTGGCCCGTTTACACCGGTAACAAGTTTGAGCTTTACCATGTGATACGTCTTGTATGCGGCAGGTACTCGGTGTTTGGTACCTCACCAGCGTGGGGGTCGTGTTGTGACGGAATGTTGTGTAATTTGCAATCACGTCAGCGTGCTGTGCTTAGTGTTTCTACAGTATTTTAACAAGAATACTGAGATAAACGTATTGGCGGGTTGGATGGGAACTGGTTTAATATATGTATACTAAAAGATAAGACTGATCTAGAGGTTTTGCGCGCATTTTCTGAGATAATTTTTGTAACTCACTTTTCAAGAAAAAAATGCTGGGGGCAATATGGGAAGAATGCTAATTCGAATATGAATAGTATGGAAATACAGAGCTGTCAGAATCCCTATTTTAATTCCCTTAAATCGATTGCTTCGTTTCGACTTTTGTCCCAATTGTGCACCAATCGGAGATATAAGAATTGGCCCCCTGGTTATAACTTTAAATGTATTCTTTCGTATTAATAATAATAATAATGCTGGACAATCCACACAGCATCAATCCACACAGCATATTGTAAGCGTTTGTAGTAGTTACTGTCTATCGAGTAGGCTTTGTCAATCCAATGCCAATGATTTTCTTTCTTGCTTCAAGATAACTAAGATTTTAATGTATCGGAATAAACGAATAATGTCCAAAGCGAATTCGTTGCACGGAAATGCCCCAACGCAAGATTATTATAAAAACATTTAGAATACGCATTTCAACTGTGTGAAAGCAAAATTCCTCCAACTTATCCTATATCACCAGAGGGGCACAGTAACTATAAGTTTTAGTTCTTTGACGTTTCATATTATAAGATTTTGACGTTTTGTGTACCTACGCGAGTTTAATAGTTTGAGTTCCCACAGAGGATTTAATGTGTAGATAATTATTTTACTCAGAATTCCCATTTGAGGCCAAATAAAATTACTTGTCTGTTAAACGTCAGCTGAAACTTAGTTTCAGGAGAGCTTCTGAAACTTAGTTTGTGCTCATTTGATCTCGGAGGAAAACGTGGAAACCTTGATAGATGTATAAAATATCAAATTCTGCTCTTCGGCTTTGGATGATTTTCCTACATAAACGTAACCGCTAAATAAATTTATTGTTACACAAAAATAAATATAATTGGAATGAAATAGACGAGAAAAATTATCATGGCTTTATATAAATTTAAAATTTTGTAGTCATAGGCAATAGTCCAATACTGCGCTGGTTTTCAGTTGGGGCCCTTGCGAAGTGATGGCATATTAAGTACCTATAATGTAATATACATTATATTATGTACAATATTTATTCTTTCGTTTATACTAACTGAAACTTTTCACGATCCCCGTACAATATAAGTTTTTCCTCCAAGTGGTATAAATTCCCGAACACAAAGTAGCTTTAACGTCTTTATTGCTTTTCATAAAAAAGTCCGCTAACGTATAGATTTGGCAGTTTCAGGTCGGGTGAGACCTCCCTCATTTCAACGCTCCCGTGACATTTTGTACCTTTCGTATTTTCTACGTTTCATTACAATACGGAAAATTTTGTTTAGCCGTAAAAATATTTTGCGAGCGAAAATTTCGAATATCTTGCTCATGGCACGGTATTATAGCCATAAATTGTATTTATTCACCTAAATAGCGGCTAAGGTTGGCTATGCTACTTTGCAGGTAGATTTCTTTGTTTGGTGGATAGATTTTACACAATTTATTCTATCGCCGATTTGAACAGATTTTCAGGAAGGCTTTTATCGCAGATCGCAATATGTATTTTATAGGCGCTGTAAATCGGAAAACGTGGGTTTTTAACGTTTGCTCGTGGGCGCTTCACTGACTTTTATGAGATCCGACGCAAGATTTTTATGTGACTATCAAAGAATCAGCCCCTGACCCGTTTCTGTGTCCTTCGTTCAAATTACATGTGAATAATGACTCGGAAACAATAAACCTTGGCCAGTTTAGAAACAATTTGAAAACATGACGAGTTCAATACTTAAAAACTTTTACTTTTTCCAATCGTTACAACATTTTGTTAAACTTTTTTACCTTGGGAATAGTAAAAAGTTTTTTATACTCCTTATTTGTACATTCAAACGATAGCTTCGTAACTTGTCTGCGGATAAATTGAATTGTAAAATGAGTGGTAGTGCCGCCAGTATTTTAAAATATAAATCCAAAAGAACATAAATATAGCCTGTCTATCGAAGCAAAGTGATCGGTTATTCCCAACACGTTCCAAAGGTGTATTTTTAAAAAGGCTTTCACGTTGTCCGGTATTAGGGATGCCGCGGCCGCGCTGCCTCCCTAAACTTTCCAGTAGAACCACCTTTTATATTCAATATACTGAGGGTCCTAAGCAATCCTTTGATGAGATGTTTTATGCAAAAAACGTTGGGCGCCTTTAGCAGGGCGCGAATAACCGTTCAAAAGTGAACACATTAGTATTCCAAATCTCGCCCGGAAACGTAGCCTCTCCCCAGTTTTGGGGGAATAAAAAATCAATGTTTATTCCCAACGAACGCGATTCGAATGCTAATTACTAAAGGTATAACTAATTGCATTGTGTTTGTGTAGAGGTGCTAGCCCCATCGCGGACGTGCGATCATACCGGATTGATTTTTCCCCAGATCCTGATTATTTTCGTACAGTAATAAATTTTTAATTTCGATTGATTTATCCCCTTCGGCCGTACCCAAGGGATATGCGCGAGCAAATAAGCCGAATACAGTCTTTCAACCGAAAGTATTTCAATTAAGTAAGCTTCATTTTTATAAAACCCTTGCATATTTTCAATGTGACTATAGTTCGACGCGGGTGGAGCGGGGCAAGGTGTATCGAACTATAAATTACTTCAGAAATTCCACTCCGTCGTATCGCAGCTCGGCAATAAATATTGTTCATTTTCGTCCTGTGGGCAATGTTCGTCGATGAAGCTATGCCACGTTGGGGATTGTATGCTTACAACATAAATATACGCTGGGTACAAATAGCTCACGATTGGAGCTACCCAGATGGTTCGTACATAAACCACTAAAACTAACGGTGCTATTGCTCACCTGGACCTTAACATATCATTTTGCATGGACCGCATTTCATGTTTATGGCAAAACTTGGACTTCATGCACTTAAGCAAATGGCTTTCCAATACTTATAAGAGCGATATACGAAGCCGATACATTTTATGCAAGATAGGAAGGTTTATAAATTATGACTCACATTATTCAGATCGTGGCATAAATATAGCTTATATCTATGCCTCTGTAAACTTTACCGATCCGCATTACACTTGAGCATGCGCATTTATGATTTATGTTGGTTTAGATTTTAAAAGGTAAGAATGTATTATTTCTGTGACGTAGCATCAAGGATTAGATTGCACGCCCACGTCCATTTGTGGTAAAATCTCTAAAGCTCTACGTCCCATGAGGCACTAAGTAAATATTCAGAAAGTGCACCCCGCATATCCATAACTGAATTTCAAAACATCAAAGGACGAAACATTTTGCTAGTCTGGGTTTACATAATTACGTCATCAGAACGCTGTGATGTTTCAACCGTCCAGCATTTGAGCCTTCTGTGAATTTTAAATCGTTTTTAATAGCGCACGCAACGTCAAAGCTGACCCTTAGTCTGCAATTTGATTTCCTATAGTGGTCGTACATGGTGGGCTTAAATATGACATACACGGCCCCTCTGCTCCAGGAATCATCACGTCATCCATATAAAGACAAGATTTAGTGGTGAACACAACAGCTATGACCCATACATAGCTCCAGTATGCGATAAACTGGATACTAAAATTCGTTTAACGTGTTTTGGGACCGTTTTGTATTGATAGAGTGAGGTGGATGGAGCGGAGTGATCATTTATAGCGAGGCTACAAGTACAGACGTACACAGATCCTACGTTTTCTTTTGTCTCCACAACAAACGTGCGTTAATTACAATTCAAGTTTGTAGCGACGCGATATAACATTAATATGTTCGCTTGTATACAAAAGCGCCCTTGATACTAAAGAGCGGCGTCTAACTCGCTGAATTTAATTAACTTCGTTAACTTCTAAATACTCTTAACGTCTTTGATACCTCGGTTCCCTTTCATTGACAGACGTGATCTCGGGGAGTGCGCGTGACAGTAGCTGTCTAACTTATATCAACACAAGGGCGCGGCTGCTCCAAAGTTGTATGGCAACAGTGATTTAGGCGTGATAAAACAAATGGAATGAGTCGCGACGGGCCGCATTGCGGGAGCATCACACGCTCGTTTCTCATTGTCTGCGCGCCTCGCAGCTCGCTACTTGCCGTTGCAGTTTAATGCATATTATAACGCGGTTAGCTCTCAAAATGGGGTAAACGGTGGTAATATCGCGACGCCAGCGCAGCGCACTCTTTATTGAAAGACTAAACTGTCCTTTCTCACGAAACGCCTGAAGCGTCGGGCGGAATTTCGTGCAACTTATTTTGTACTTGAACGTTAATAATAATGGACTAAGAGCTCTGGATTTTCGGACGCTCCCACTTTCAGTCTGCGGTTTTGAATACGCTCTTACGGTTACCATTTATTGCAAACTGTCATGAGCTCGACAGTTGTACCACTTTATTGTGCCAAAGTTTTAGTTGTGCAGTACAATATTACCTACAAAGTTTAATTACAGTAACAATATTAAACTGGATCAAGTTCGAGTAATTATGTCGGGTGCGAAGGGCGATGCTTTAACAATTTAATATTCCACACACAACCATTTTGAAACGCAACTCGAAATGTTTCTTTGGCAAAACTTTCAAACACCCCGTTCGTTAGATATCTACGTGAGTTTAATCCAGTGTACGTATGGTTGGAGGGAACGATTTCCGTGGCAAATTGGTTAAAATTGCAACAACATGGGTGAAATTACTATGGCTGTGTTTACGATGTAAGCGAGAGTAAGTTTGTACTGCTTTTAATGCGTTTCCAACCTGCATGTTTGGAGAGAATAAACCACTGGTAATTCAATATACAGTAGCTGTCTAACTATTGGCACTAGCACCCAAGGCATTAAGGCAATTTTTTTACATAAATAACAGTGTAACCATCAAGTGGTAAACCGACAATCGGTTTGGTAAGCTAGACAGAATATAAATAAATAATTCTGGACATTATACATTGGCGGGTAAATAAGTATTTACTACGTAATTTACTTTTACTTATTATTCGAGAATATTAATCACTTTCCTAGAACTTTAAATTTCTAACATGTATGTCTCCTACCTCGTAATCTAAAAACCGCGGGCAATTCTTTTTGGACCGTCATTTGAGTGTTTCGATTTTGGTGTAACGTAAATGGACGAATAACAAATAGTTTTCCTGGAAACCTAAACGTAACGTGAACAAAATCTGTTACATTAATCCATGAAACGCTCATCTTCTACCCTGTAAATTTCCAATCTACAACCGCTATGAATATTTTGATACGCCTAGGGGCTTTAGTTTCGGCAAAATTGTTAAGAGTCAATAAAACAATACAAAAAGCGTTTAAAACTATAGCGCTTTTAAAAATATAGGCATTTCGGTGCAAACAATGAAAGCATAAATCGGTTTTCCATGTTTTTTTCAGTTGATCCGTTAGTTTTAAAGGTACATAAAGACTTATGCACAGGATTGATATGTTACACGAAATATGCGTTACGTGCAACTTGAAAAGCCGTTCGGGTATTTAGTTCACAGCGCGTATTTAATGCGACGAGCCAATATTTTTTTTTTAGCAGCGATATTGTTAGTATGATTTGATGCGATTTCTCGACTATAAGTATTGAGCATTAATTGATGGCCTCTCTGTTGAATCAGGAATTGTGCAATATTGATAATAGAAAGCCAAACGTTTCCGTTTCTGTTTCGCAGCCTTTTGCGATTCCATTGCAAATATGTAGTCGTACCGAGCTTAGAGTGCAGTTTTTGTGCGATTTACGCGCGTAAACGTGAAATAAACGCCTGTGTGTAACGGATCTATGTTCAGACCGCGATGCCATCCAGACGGGAATCCAAACGTCCGAACTACGTCACGAGTGAGACGAATTATGGCCTCTGCGGCACTTTCACTGGCCCGAAAGTACCTCCAGCACCGCTAGTCACACCAGTCTCGCCAGTCCCGACATTCCACTTTTTAATTTCCCAGTGGGAAGGCATTTTTTAATCCGTGAACGTTTTATGAAATTTTATGTTGTCCCGTGTCCGTTTGTTGATTGTTTCCAGTTTTGGAATTTGCTGATTGTACCGTGTTTGATTGTTTTGTGATCTTTATGAGAACGCTTCTTTGTTCGGCGAGTTCTGGCCGAAAACTTTTGCAGAAAGGTTGGAAAGCCTGCAAACGGATTTCAGGCATAATAATTAATTGTCGTTCTGTTATTCTATGGAACCTTTTGAGGTGGTAAATTGAATTTTGAAGATTTGATTGCCTGTTTTATAAAAATCAGTTTTGATGACAATAACATCTATGTAGATACTCGTAAAACTGTGTCAACGAGTATCTACCTAATATTTTTTTTGATAACATAGTGCCTCACGCTTTATTTTTATTTTTAGTAAAAGTTGTTGTTTTGTTTTGTTTGCCATGCCGGCTTTTACAATGGTTTTGTTGAACTTTAATACTAATAGCTAGTATAAATTATCTACAATTTCCACAGTCTATGAGATTTGTATGCGATATTCCCATCCCATTTTAATCTATACCAACTTTCATCTAGTCATAGATAGTGAAGAAAACCTTAATCAAGTATTTAATAAATAAAGCGAAAAACTCACTAAATGAACTTGTGTTTATCACGAATGTTTATATAAAGTGAAATTGTTTATTTACAAAAAAAATTGTATTTATTTGTAAATTACAATTATCTAACTAAAAATTATCTAGCAAACAAACTACAGTTCAACTGATCCATACCAATAGCAGTTGGAAGTGTACCCAAGATGTCAAAAGTTTACTTACTTGTGCCCGCATAGTAGACCGTGTATTCTAGCTGATGCCCCATCATATCCACTTTGACCTTGTCCACGACCAGTCGAGTGAAAAACAAGTCCCGTTTGTAGTAAATTGGTTTTTCGTTCTCGTGCGAAACGGCGCTGTCCATGAGTGGGTGAGACCTGGGGAAAAACACTTGATTAACATAATGGTTTCGGGGATTTATTTGTGATGATGAGAGGTTTAGAACAATTCTAACTTGAGTGACGGATTTATTGCAGTTTTCGATAGATGGAGAGAGTTTTCGATACAAAACATTGGCCAGAAGTATAGGTATCGAAATATATGTAGAGATGAAGTAGAAAAATTTATACAAATATAAGACAAACCACAAATGTCATTAATGCTTAGAAACATTGCGAAAAATACGATTTTAATGGGATAGCCATATGGCCCGCGTGGAAAATAACAAGTGGATAAAAAAATAACAACATGGACAGAACCGCAAACCAAAAGCACCAGAGGCAGACTAAAAGAGGTGGATAGCCCAAATAATCAAATCAGCTGGCATAGACTGACCATATAAAGCTCAAACAGAAAAGCATGCAGTAAAATGGAAAAAGCCTTTACTTGATGAGAGGTCCTGAATAATAATAATTAATGATAATATGACTTATTTTAATTACATTCTTATCTTATTATGTTTAATTAAACAACTATTCTAATCAATTTAGAAAATTTTATTTTAATAAAAAAATAAAAGGCTAAAGTTATTATTTTATTGCAACAACAATTAAAGAAAAAGTTTTTAATTATGCATAAAATTTACTCGTAATTTTCTTTATAATGCATAAGAAAATGGTAACCAACATTCCCTTTAACAAGAGGTTAAAAGCATTCTATTACCAAGTGCCAATGCGCCACAATGCACAATGGATGGCAATGAAATCAGGTTACTCTCGGGTAACAACAACAAGGAAGAGTCACAGAAGCGAAACATCGGAAACACTAACGGTCGATAACGTCCCCTGACGCACGACATGATAATGTCGCGCGACAAACAATGAAACACCGAGTAGGTGCGCCACAACAACGAAATAACTCATTCGTTTAATTAAAATCTACACTCTCGTTATGAATTCAAAAAATATACTATTTTCAGCAGACTGGTATGGAGTGTTAAAATCTCAACGTTTCACGTGAGGATCACGGAAAAGCGGGAAAAAAATAATTGAACGCTCTCAGGTTAAGAGCGTTGGATAATTAACAGGACGTGTCGTGGATAAAAGTGCCTGTGGATTTCAATGAGTGCGGAATCCTGCAGCTTGGGTGTCGAGATGGACCCACCAACCCGTCGGTCCGTGTTTCACCATTTTAAGTGACGATTTTCTACTTTGTTTGCGTCCGGTGCTCGAGTCTGCGTTTTTGTTTTGCTGTGCACCGCTTTGAATAAATTATTTCTTTTTAATGAGAGGATAGAACAAAGCGATTGTTGGAAAAAGACTGAGGAAACTGTGCTTGTTTTGTGTTTTTGTATCTCGCCGATAAGAAGTAATGTATCGACGTGGCGTCTATGCCTAGCATAGGACTATAGTAGGCTATGATGCTGATGCCAATTAAAAAGATTATTAAAAAAATCTTATTAAGTTTGTCGACTCACCTTATAAAATTCAGTACAGTATCCGGGAGGGACGCAGTATCATTCACACACGTCCCAGGTCTGGGCTCCGGAACTTTACTGGTTATAACCGGTAGCCAGGCTGATGATGATGTGGCTTGTTCCTTGAACTTCCCTTCGAAGGACTTCTGAATGTCTCCGATAGTGAAGGTGCAGATAGCGGAGCCCATGAGACCGGTGGATGCTGTGGTGAAGACTCCGTAGAAACGGCTGTCGTCGCCAGGGACTTTGTAGATACTCTCTGTTGGAAGATAAATTGAATGCAGGAGAAGATTGCAAAAACGAGCATGGTAGAATTAGCTCTAGACCAGTATGAGTGGTACTAGTTTTTTTGGCCGAGGTTTACACCCTTTTGGTAATTTTCGTCAAACATTTTATATTCAAAATCAAAAATTCTAATTAAACTGCTTTATTTCCTTTAGACCTTACAGAAATTTTGGACACGTCACAAAATAAACAAAAATAAATACGTAATAAAATTCGAAAATAAAGTGATCACTTTGATTCATTATGCTCATTCAATCTTTTAAATATTATTGTCTTATTAAAATAAGTTTTATTTATTTGCCTAATACAATAGGGAAGGGATAAAAAATATGACAGTATGATTAAATGTGGTAAATATAACTGTAACTGTACTGCGTAACTGTTATAATGTTGGAGAAATCTAGTGTCTGATTTCTCCAATATTACTATTAACAGATAATTTAGGATTTAAGACTGTATTAACCATACAACTGTCATCATTTCTTATCAATTAACGCTTTCTATCTATCTATAAAGTTTAACATTATTTTCGATACTTAAAAACAATCAAAATGAGTAATCTTCGTTACATAATTTGTAGGGTTGATAAAAAATTACACTTCCTTCAGTCCCGATATTTTTAGATTCTACAGATTCGCATCTCTATTGTAAAGTAATTTTGTAATAAAATATTTTATTCTTTATTACAATCTTTATAAAGTCGTCGTCTATTGACTTTTACCTATATTTTTTAGTTATTATGTGGAAACTTGTAATTACCCCTCAGTACACATATCATGCATGTATCATGCATGTTATTTTAAACAAAAACTTTATTGTAAAATCATAGCTGTATGTTTTCTTGAAACTCGTAAAATAAAATAAAAAAGGGCATGCATGTGTCACAAAGTTGTGGGGTGTGTAAATTTTAGAATAAATATATTTCACGCATTTATAAATACTTGGAATAAGTACAGTGCTAATATTCTCTAAGTTTTTTAATAAAGAAAATTACACAAAGTTTTGTAACTAAAAACGTTATATTCGAAGGTTTCGAATAACAAAATAATCAGTAAGATAGTCGACAAGTTCATAGAGCCAGACAACAAAGCTAAATTCAGAATGGGTTTCGAAATACCACCCTCAAGGTTAATCAAAAATCACGGGCTGTTTTCAATTCTCAAAGCTCCTAGTTAATATTATTTTAATACTCTTCAAATATTTCCATAGTGTAATTGAATGCTGCGGTTTTCCCTTAAATGTACCCACGAGTCTATTCTTCGAAGGTCTTTAATTAAAGGAATTTAAAATTAGAAAGCTCCATTGTCACTTTGGCGACTCAGGTGTGAAATATCCAAGAAATATAAAAGTATTTTTTGAGAATAATGAACGATAGGGAGCTTATTTTTTATAGAAAATGATCTCGGGTTTACAGCTCTTGCAATAAATGTGTGACCGAATTCATAAAGCAGCTATTTCCGAGTAACAAGTACCAGAAGCTAGGTTATTATGACACTTGCAGCTTCCGTGGTCACAGCTTAGGGGCGGAATATATCAAGCTTACTTAGGACGTCTAATCTGTTCTAAATTGTCAAAACTTATGCAAGTTGACTATCAAATGGTTATAATTGTGGGCGCCCAACTTTATCTTGGTGTCACCAAAAGTTTGAGCAACAATTAAACTGTTCCCTTGGGCAATGAAAGTCGGAACTGTATATTAATGATGTATTTTACGCTCATCAATCATTTTGAGGAGCAGATTTTAAAAGGTTCTGTCATTTGGTGAGTTAATTGACCGGAAAATAGTAAGATTGTCATTTTCGTGGCTTAAGTCAAATAAATCAACTTGTTTTGATTTATTTGAGTGCCATCACTCTAGAAAATTGTTGTTTAAGGCTATTGCTTCATAAACTGTGTCGACTCAGTTGAGTGACAAAAATTATTTACCTACCAACAATTTTGTCATCATCAATGCCTTTATTTTCATCATCATCATCATCAGCCTATGTTAGTCCACTGTTGGACATAGGCCTCCCCTAATGAGCGCCATAGCGCCCTGTCTTCGGCTTGTCGCATCCAGCATCTGCCAGCAGTCTTTCGCAGATCGTCATCCCACCTGGCCGGAGGGCGTCCTACACTACGTTTACCAAGTCGCGGTCTCCACTCAAGAACACGTTTACCCCAGCGGTTATCGGTTCTTCGCGATATATGGCCGGCCCACTGCCACTTCAGTTTGCTAATTCTCTGAGCTATGTCGATGACTTTAGTTCTCTGTCGGATCAATTCGTTACGAATCCTATCCTTCAGAGAAACTCCGAGCATAGCTCTTTCCATAGCTCGCTGAGCGACTTTGAACTGGTGGACCAACCCTATCGTGAGTGTCCACGTCTCAGCTCCGTAGGTCATGACTGGTAGGACGCACTGATTAAAAACTTTCGTTTTTAAACATTGCGGTATGGATGACGAGAAGACTCGACGTAGTTTTCCGAACGCTGCCCAGCCTAGCTGGATCCTCCTCTTGGCTTCCTTCTCGAAATTGTTTTTACCCAACTGCAAAATCTGCCCGAGGTAAGTGTACTCAGAAACAATTTCGAGAAGGTGGCCATGTACGATCACCGGTCTTGGATCAATGTGGCCATTGATCATGATTTTGGTTTTATCCAAATTCATGCCAAGACCGATACATCGGGAGGCTGAAGCTAGACTGTCCAGCATCCGGTTCAGCTCCTCTAGCGACTCCGCCATTAAGACTATGTCATCAGCGAATCGCAGGTGTGAGATGTACTCGCCGTTTATGTTGATGCCCTTGTCTTTCCAGTCCAGCGTCTTAAACATATCTTCCAACGCGCTCGTGAACAGTTTCGGGGATATGACATCCCCCTGCCTCACTCCTCTGCGCAGTTGGATCGGTTTAGTCTGCTGGTCCTGTACTCGGACACTCATCGTAGCGGCTTCGTAAAGACATCTCAGCACCTCGATATAACGATAGTCTACTTGGCATCGCTGTAAGGATTGTAGAACAGCCCAGGTTTCAACGGAGTCAAAGGCCTTCTCATAGTCCACAAAGGCCAGACACAGGGGCTGATTATACTCTTCGGACTTCTGTATAATCTGCCTCACTGTGTGAATGTGGTCTATGGTACCATATCCTCCGCGAAACCCAGCCTGCTCCGGTGGCTGAAACTCGTCGAGTCTCCTAGCGAGACGGTTCGATATAACTCGTGAGAATAGCTTATAGACGTGACTTAGGAGCGAGATGGGTCTATAATTTTTAAGGAGGGTTTTATCTCCCTTCTTAAAAAAGAGCACCACCAAACTCCCACTCCACGCCTTTGGAGTTCTCCCACTGTGAAGGACGGCGTTGAAGAGGCTCTGTAACTCCTGTATAACAGGGTATCCTCCAGCTTTTAAAAGCTCTGATGTTATTCCGTCCTCACCGGGGGCTTTTCCATTTTTAAGCTGCCTCAGAGCTAACACAATCTCGTCTTGACTGATGTCTGGCAGTTCGTCGGTATAGTGGCGTATCAAGGTGGCTCTAGAATCGTGGCCGTCTCGTTGGGAACGGGGAGCATGAGCAGCGTATAAACGGCCATAAAAGTCCTCTATCTCGGCCGATATCTCCGGCTTCGACAATACGGTCCTTCCGTCGTGCGTTGTAAGCTTCGACAGGTGGCTCCTGCCAAGCTGCTGAGTGAATACTTTGGACCCTCGGTTTCGCTCTATCGCCTCTTCAATGAGGCGTGTATTGGAGCTCCGAAGGTCGCGCCGTACCATCTTCGCAATTCGCTTGTTCAGGTCTGACCTTTCTGACGAAGTCGCTTGGGTGGTTTCCCGTCTTTTTGTCATCAGCCCAAGAGTCTCATCCGAGAGTTTGGACTTCTTACCAGTACGCTGCTTTTTGCAAAACTTGATGCCCTCGTCCCTCAAAGTTTCGACCAGATTGTGTAGGGTCTCGTCAGCGTCATCAGTGGGTTCCAAGGCAGCGAATCTATTCTCGAGAAGCTGCTGAAACTTCTCGGTGCCCGCCAGGATTCTTATTGGGTTCGGTCGGAGCGTGGACTTCATCAGACGGTTTCTTTCAAGCTTCAAATTTATATTCAGAGAGCCTCGAAGGAGTCGGTGATCAGATCCGGTATTGAACCTGTTGATCACTGAGACATCTCTGAATATATGCTTGCTATCCGTCATGATGAAGTCGATCTCATTTTTAGTCACAGAATCGGGACTCCGCCATGTCCACTTCCTTTGGGGCTGTTTCTTAAAGAAAGAGTTCATTAAGAACAGCCCCTCCTTCTCAAGGAAGTTGACAAGCATTTGTCCCCTGTGATTTCGAACACCAAAACCATGCGGGCCTATTCGGGATTCGTTGCCATTTTGGGTTCCCACCTTGCCGTTAAAGTCCCCCATAACAACGTTGAAGTGAGCCTTGGTGGTGTGATGTAAGGCTTTGGATATGTCTTCGTACATATCCTCCACTTCATCATCCGAGTGTGCCGAGGTCGGTGCGTAAACCTGAATGACCTTCAAGCTGTAGCGCTTAGACAGCCGAAGGATCAGGTACGCTACCCTGGTCGACACACTGGAGATTTCTTCAACGTTGTTAGAGAGGGCCTTATTGACGAGGAAACCTACGCCACCCTGGGATGTTTTATCACCCTCGCGAAAGTAGAGAAGATGGCCCGAGTCTAGGGTTACGGTGTCCTCCCCCTCTCTACGGACTTCACATAACCCTAGAACATGCCATTTAATGTTCTCTAACTCCACTTCCAACTGCGCTAGATGGTGATCAAGCCTCAGAGTGCGTCCGTTAAACGTTGCCAGGGTCAGTTTGTGTGGTGGATGGTAGCCTGGGGTAGCCCGGAGATTCTTCGCACCCCCTGCCCCGCCGTTACCATGGCCGCTACCATGGCCAGGAATAGCGAGGCGGCCGGGAACTGGGGGCCATTTTATGGCTGGTTTTATCATAAGGGGGATATTGCCCATAATCCCCACGCTGGGCATGCGGGTTGGGGATCGCAGTCCAGTGAGATTGTTCTGCAGAGGGCGCTGCTGCCCGCCCCCCGGTGTGTGTTTCCCTTAGTCGCCTCTTACGACACCCACGGGAAGAGTTGGGGTGGTGAAATTCTACGCCGGCACCACACGGCCTTTATTTTATCTATCACGAAAGATAGGGTATCTAACAGTTCATACAGCATCATCTAGCCTCAAGCTAAGCAGAGCTTGTGTTATGGGTACTAGATGACTGATATAATTCTAAGCCAATGGGGGAACCGAGATCTGCACTGACATCCCCGATGACTGATATACTCGTACTTAATACATTACAAATGCCCGAACATTTCCAATTCTACCGTCGTCGGATGATTCTCAAAGAGATAAAATGTAAGTAAATAAATAATGAGTGCTAGCAAATTTTGAGTACTCTAGGCCCTATAATACTCTCATAAGTTATGTAAAACAGGTAGCAGGGGGTTTAGCAGAGGCGTGAAAAACCGTGGCGAGCTCGAACCGAGCGCTTCAATATTAGATGAACCCAGACTGCAAGGACTTGAACGTAAATCGGCTAGACGCGTCCAAATTGTTGTGCACTTTTGAATTTGGGAAATGTTTACTGATAGTCAATGTTGTGAGGAGTAAGGGAATAGCGTTTATTCGTTTGTAAATTGACAGATAACACTTGAAAAAATATCGGGGACTATCTGGGCGATAGTGACGAGTGGGATCAACCAGTGTTCATAGAAAGATCGTTCTATACGGGTTGATAACCGTGTTCATAGTAATATATTATATATAACTGCGTTTACCTAATAAACTGATAGTACCTAGGTGGGTATTTAAAATTTTTGTGTATTTAATTGAGAATCTTTCTTATTGAAGGGTTTTTAAACAAAGGAAATGTCAGTCAAATCATTTTAAATAAATTGGATGTAGTATTTAAAACGTAAGTTTTAAGCAAGGTCCATCGTGTGCAAGTGTAACGGTAGTTTTTTCGAAATATTTCAATAAGTAAGAAACCTGTGGATATTAGTAAAACCTGTTTTCCTGTTTTTAAATGTTTTTAAAACTTATAGATTTCATTTGATAACCCTCTCGACCCTATGGATCTCAAATTTCAACACATCAATTTGTACTGATAATTATAAATTTTCATTTAATATTTCATTTCACTTTTCGAAAGGATAATTCCTCAACTCTATGGTTTACCAAAGGCCTCTGCCTTTCGTAAACCATAGAATTGATTAACGACATTTTATATAGATCCTTGATTTTGTGTACATCTTTTAGGTCAATCAATTAATTTGTAAAGATTAGCCATTAATCAGGATCTAAATAATTTTTTCTTTGTACGTTTGTGCTAAAGTAAGTGGCTATGCAATTAAAAAACTAATGGCTTTGTAGTTTACAACTTGCGTATTATAGAAAAAATACTTACGAATCTCATTGAAATAGAACGGAAACTCCCCAGGAATACTGCAGTTCAGCCTCGCCTTCAGATAAGTAGCCCAGTTCTGACTCAGGATGTTCTTCCCGCCGGTATCCCGCTTACAGACCCTCGCCACGCGGGAGTAGACTGCCTTCCCACAGTTTATGTACTCCACTGCGGTCTCTCGGAAGAAGAATAGGACGTACTCGCCGACGTCGAATGAACCCACGAAGTTCGGTTCTGTGAATTGATTATAATGTTTAGTTTATGGAATCAAGTACTAAAAATATTATTGGTTATTTTAACTCTGCATGCAACTAAGATATACAGTATATCGTATATGTATAAGATATACTTATACAGTATATCTTAGTTGTAATTGGTTTATTCTCTCCTAAAAGCTTTGGCGTCACCAGAATGCAGAGTTAAAATAACTGTTAATTACCAACTGTAATTTTTTTGTTCTAATTTTGTATGTAATTTCCCTATGTAGTATTATTGAGGTTTATATTTCATGTTACTTTATAATAGGACTATAATATAATATCAAAATACAAAGATATCAGAACTGTTTATCTAAAAAACAGTTATTATTTGAATAATACAAAATCGTGCATTATTGCCTATGGACAAAACTTTATTTACAAAAAAAAATTACAACTGATTAACCAAATAAGAACTAGTAAGCTAACTGCAGATTGTTGCAAACAACGACAACTAGCTCAACTGATCCATATCAATACCAGTCGGAAGTGTACCCAAGATGCTGACTGCATTGCCTCGCTGTTTGCCTTTTTGTATTAACTGCTATAAATTATGACAATATTAATGTAATTTTGAAAATTATAACATATTTATATTCATGGCTTTACAGCGCCGCATCGTTGGTAATTCCACTATAATATTATATTATAACGATAAAAGCAATAAATATAACGATTATTTTTGATGCGCAATAAATATTAGATGAACACGGTGTAAAATTTATTCCACATACTTAATAGAATGTAATACCAGTATTATGAACAGTCTACTAACTTGTCGGTCACGAAATGAAATCGCCACGTGTATAGGATTAAAGGACACACGACCAATATCTTTATTAGGTACAAGCGTGTTCCTTTGTGATTATTAGGGTTCCGTATCCAGAGGGTGCCTACGGGTCCCTTATACGTACCTACCGGTGCCTATCTACACGTCATAATCACAAGTCTCTCGTATTGCAACGCGTTACCATGGCGACTCACCAAACAAATTGTTATAAAAAAGTATGGATATGGTTGATAAATACGTGCAGATTATAATTGAGACTTATGATGATACTACGGAACTCTTCGTGCACGAGACTTAATCACTCTTAGCCATTTTTTCCTAAAGCCGTATTAAATAAGAAATATGAAACTTTAATAAGGCCGGGTCTTTTAAAGTTATTGCCGCTATAAATTCGGCTTTGGATATAATTAATATCGTCGATAAAGCGGCCGGTTGATGTATTTGTTGAACGTGGAATTGTTATGGGACTATCAATGAGCAGGTAATGGACAGACGGTATCGATATCGTTATCCGCTGCTTTATGGCCGTACCGGTACCGATATAATCTCATTCAAATCCTAAATAGCATAGGTATTCGACTTTGTGCATAAAATGTAATGTCATTCAGCTAGCGGCAATTTTAAGAATTAAGCTTTACTTTTTTTCCATTTTGATATTGGAATTCAACATATTGGCCTAATTTTTAAGTATTTTTAAGAAGTTTTTGAATAAAAAGTTTAATACAAATAGGTTACTTTTGAAGTCTTAATGCGAAAAGGTCCTCTGCTGATGTATAAAAAAATAGTATTTACTAGAGATACTCCAACTATGACATTGGTCGACTTGTCGATGAGCCGGTAAAGAAAAACTAGTCGACCGACTATAGGCGGCCACCTACGGCCACAATCTTACTAATAAACTCTACTCTTTTTTTTTTGTTTAACTAAGAAGAAATATTTATGAAACTTTACTGAAGATTTAAAAATATTACCTTATTTTTAAGTAAGAATTTAGGATAATCATTTTATTTAATAAAACTCACTGATATTTATTTTGTTCCATAAGTCAATAAATTTTCAGGGTGTTGTTGTAATTACCAAAGGAAAGATTAGTTTATATTTAAATACGTGTAAAACCGATTTATGATGTAAAAACTATTAACTAACAATCAAACTTGATTGTGATTCTTATATTATTTTATTTAATTTAATGTCCATTTTTTGATTTAGATACAAAGTATGACACTGAATAGTCGGCACTTTTTGCCGAATAGTCGCCGACTATGAAAGTGACCGGATAGGCGGTCTCTAATATCTACTACTTTTGTCATAAATATAAATCGACAGACACATGAGTGATCGAAAGTTTATTTTGTAATAGGAAATATTCACAACATACATTATATCAACAGTACAATATTATTTATACGAACTCAAAATCTTTAAAATAAATTTTCAGTTCCGTGAAAATCCTTAAGAACATTCTTTTCAGGCTGTTTCCGTAATAAAAACATTGTCGTAATATTTTATGTCAGCGTTTATCCGAATTCCTGAAAAAAATAAGCAGGGATATACAAACGCGACAGAAACACAGTGCTCTTAACTTTTCTGTGACAGCGGTTCGGTCTGAGAATTTTAGTTTACGTATAAAGTAAATTCTTATTTAGCAAAGGCTTCGTAACACATCCTTTTAAAAAACCTTTGTGTCAAGTTTTATTGCAACACTGCTTTTTAATATTGCCTGGACCATATTCCTTATTTAAAAAAATGTTTTGATAAATTAATAATCTATTGATGAATTGAACGCATGAAGGTAAAAATTTTATGCAGATTTTGTTTTCTAAATATAATAAGTTCGCTTCAGACCATTTTACACTGGTGATAGTTATCAATGAGTGTCCTATTTCCGTATTGCTAAGTCAATAAAAAAAAACTAACGTTTGAGAATCGCAATCTAGTACCTACTAATCACTAGCTGGGTGCCCGCGGTTTTACCCGCGTAACCCTCGATCCGTGGGATTTTCGGAATAAAACGTAGCCTATATGTTATTTCAGGTCTAAACTATCTGTGTAGCAACTTTCATCAAAATCCGTTTTGTAGTTTTTACGTGAAAAGGTAACAAACATCCATCCATACTTACAAACTTTCGCGTTTATAATATTAGTATTTAACCGTTTCAAATGCTTCCGATTCAAATCTAATTGCCGTTTCAGTACACGATTGTTTTCAATCGGGTGCTCTATAGAAACAACGGATAAATCCACAGATCCGGGCATTAGCGTTCGTTAAATCGTAAACAGTTTGATTTTCCATCGTTTAATCGCAAATAGGAGCATTGAAAACGAAGCATTCAGTGTAAATCATGTTGCGTCCATAATTGTAACATTTTCCTAATGATTATCTGCTCATTGTTGTTATTGGATACGATGATTGTGCAGAATGCATTATGATTTTGTACCGAGCGATGGTGCTCTCCTGTAGCATTAACAAATACATTTTAAATTTATAATGAAATTAAAAAAAATAGTCAAAATTGACAGTCAATAAATTTATCAGTATTGCAATAAAGCGAGGCAACGCAGCCGGCATCTTGGGTACACTTCCAACTAGTATTGATATGGATCAGTTAAGCGATCCGTAGTTTGTTAGCAACAGTCTGTAGTTAGCTCAATTGTTTCAATTTTAAATGCTTGTTCTAATTTGGTTATTTCATTGTAATTTTTTTTATGAATAATATATTATAATTAGGCGAAATAAAACAATACTGGATAATTCACTTAGCATCATCTAACCCGAGCTAAATAGAGCTTACAATTTAGGTAGGTACAAGATGACTCATAGATCTTCAGCTAATAGAATCATCCGTGGCTAATGTAATGTGGTTTTTGCTTTTCTGATTGAATAATTAGATCTGAGTATTATATTAGCACGAGGTGACGTAATTCTCAATTCAATTGTATAAAAAAGAATGATTATTATTAGTGCAATTGTAATAACCATTCTTTTGACACAATATACATAGATGCTTTCTGTACGTATGATTAAAGCTTTTTATGTTTCGAAAAATATTGAGCACACCATCCTTATTATCTTCATTTATTTTTAGAGTCCATAATGAGTCCAAATATCAAATTTCATTCAACATGGGCGCCATAGCATGTTACTGGTATCCATCAACACTGATTTCGTAAGCTCATCAACATTGTTAGTAAAATGACGTGTTTTACCACATTATATTTTAAGAATAGGTTGCGTTATTTATTATTTTTGTATCATTAATGTTATTGTAATCATGTATTTTTATATAATGATACTGTAATTTGTACAAAAATAAGCAACGGAAGTGAGTATAATCAAAAAGGAGTTGGCAGGACATTAGTAGCGCATGCAATAAATTAATTTAGATTTCAATTACGAGTATTCATTGCGTACAAATTGCGCTATTAATTTTGTTTTGATAATGTTATACCAGAGTAATGATTCTGATATTTATTTAAAATGTTTTTTTTATCTTAACCTGTACGGGCATTACCTACTTACCGAGAACACTAGATCATAACATTTATGGAATTATAGGTCCTTTTCAAAATTTAAATAAATAAATAAAAATATTCTAATTAATTTAATAATTCTTAGTAAAATAAAATCAACTTTTAAGTTGTATTTGGGCTCAAGAGGATCAAATATACACAGGCAAATAACCAATACGCTACAATTCTAAGCAAATACAAGAAAAAACCAAAATATACTCACTGTCCAGCCATTTAGAGTCATACTTCAGCGTTCTCTTGAACGAGAACTCTCGTCGTCCAGTCGTCAAATTGTGCAAGTCCGTTCTAAAGATAACCGTATCAGCTTTCGTGAATTCCGCATTCGTTCCAGAGTACAAGGCTGGGAGGCTTCCAGGATTTCCGCGTTCGACCCACAGGGCCGTGGAGTTGTCAGCGGGGTCGTAGGGGCATTTAGCGACGCCCATGCCGATGCCAGGGACGAACTCATGGCGAGGTAGGTGTGTTAGGTTTGACTGTAACAAAATAAATAACGATATAAAATAAATAAAGAAAATTAAAATTTTATAATAGATAAAAATTAATTTATAAAATTAATTATTCAATTACTTAAAGTACAGACTTTTTTTTCATATATTAATTAAATAATGCTGGACAATCCACACAGCATCATCTAGCCCCAAGATAAGCAGAGCTTGTGTTATGGGTACTAGATGACTGATATACATACATAATACAATATTATTAAATAGATACATATATTTTTTATTATACATAGAAAACAACCAGAACCCCTGAACAAATATCTGCAGATCATACAAATATTTGTCCCAAGGCGGGAATCGAACCCGCAACCTTCTGCGTCGCAGGCGGACCTTCGCCCACCGCGCCACATTGGTCGTCAAAGATCGAACCTACAACTTCCGTTTTGGCGGCTTATCACCCACTGTTCCACAGTCATCAAGTATTCTTTGTTTATTTTTCAGAGTGCCGCTTTACCCGCTTACACCCTAAAGTGACATTCCTCAAAGTTCCTTTCCCTAATAAAAAATAAACAGCAGACTTGACGCCGTTTTGTTTTGTTTAATTTTACAGTCACAATGAAGCTTTTAATGGAAATGAGGCTCAAAGTACCGTGTGGGTTATTTTTCTCCACTGTGGCAACAGTTCCAGTAGAATTAAGTTCCATGTGAAGCTACATTCCGTCTTTATCATCCGTGAAAATTGTGAAAACAATTTTTATTCATAAAAAGGTGGTTTGAATTATTAACATAGGTCGTAAAGGGTCGTTTGGTCCCAAATATTAGAATATTTCCGCGTGACCACTTCAATTTTATGAGCCATTAATCACAAAACATTTCCAAAAACAAAACGTTACGAGTGAATTTATGCGTTTCAAAGTCAGCGACAGCGCACTGCCCCTACGAGCCCCGTGCAGTTCAACAACACATCTGCTATTAATTTCCGAAAAAATTATGTCCGTTCCACGTTTTACGCGATTTATTAGTCGAACTTATTTTGAAGGCGGTTCGAATTTTTTCAACACCGTCCTCGGAGAATTCCTCTATTAGTATAATGCGATGGGTGGCGGTACGGTTTTCGAAATTATCATAAAATTACTAAATGTAGCATAAACGTAGGGTGGGCACTGTCGGCCGCCGTCGTGGATTGAGACTTTATGTAAATTTTAACGACGCTGCGACCATCGGGGCCACCTGTGCGCGCCTCCCCTACCGACCGCGTGGCCCGCGGCACCTGTCGAAAACCTATGTCGTTTTTATTTCAATAAGCTGAGGATTAAATTAGGCATGCGGAGACGTGCCCGCCTCCACCCTAAGAGATTTCTTGATACTTTCTTATAAGCTTCCAGTTTTCATATATTTTTACTTTAAAGGCCTCAATTAGAATATTTATTTATGAATGTTTTTTTAAGTTTTTTCTAGATACATCTACCCTGGAAGGGCACTGCAAAACTGGGTTTGCCTTTATTCAGCAGAAAAAAAGTTAAATATTTTATTGCCAGCGTATTTGTTCTAGAATATGGCAATGAATATTTGTCTGCATTACCAAAATCAAATTTATTTTAATTGTAATCTGATATAATATTTTAAGAAGCTTAAATATTTCAATTGTAGGTACATAATATAGTTTTAATTTGTTTATTTTTTTTTAGTTGTTATTTGAAATAAAATAGCGCCCGAAACCTTTTTCTTCGATTTAATTATTTTCTTCCGTTGTGGACATTCTATAAAATCTTTACTTTGCATTATTTTATCGCTGCTTCCGATAAGCCGTCGATAAACAAGCAAATGGACCGAACGGAAGAGCCCTTTTTCAAAGAGCAGCAGGGTTGTAATAAGGGCTCGAACTAAACCTATCCATTTATTCAAGTTAGTTCAACGAGAAAGCAAATTATTATTTTATTTTCGTTCTTCCCGTTGTCTACAAAAAAAGTTCGATTTTTATATATTTCTGGAGAATCAATTCTTTTATTTGTTTAGGGTTAACATGTAAGCTATTTAGTTTTTTCTTGAGTTGAAAAAAACGAATATATATTCATTAAGTAATATCGCATTAACTTTTAGGTAGAAAGTAGGTATTTTCTATCATAAATCCTGTATACGTGTTGCTTAGAAATCAAAAAGAACTTTTACTGAAGTTTTTACTAAAAACCCTTAAGTTTCAAAGGATTTTGTAAAGCTCAGGCATTATATAGTAAAAATAAATAAATATACGCGATAAATACCCGTTAAAATAGTACTAATAATTATATAGTCCTTAGTACGTCACTGCTAACGAAAGAGAAAGTTGCTTTTCCCGAAGGGCCTTCATTAGGACACTCTTTTGTTTGTTTACCAAATTAGCATCTAGAAAGCTTTCATCAAGTAGTATAATAATGAAGCGACCTCGATGTAGTCTGTCTGTTTCGTTATTAATTTCAGGGCTTTATTTAAAACTTTCGCGACATACATACATACTACAAAAATGATAGTACACTACCAAAAATAAAAAATATAATTAACCATGATTATTTGCCATCTTCAGTTTGCTCAATTGTAAAAACTAGTTCTCATTTTTTCGGTTATTTAATTTAAATTGTTTATATAGATAAAATATGAGTAAAAAATAGCAAAGACCTTGGCTCAATGTGATATTAATTCATTTGTTATATTGAGTATTTGTTTCAAAAGAACCTACCTATCTATTTCGTGTACTTATAAACTACCTCAAATCGAAATCAATATACTTTCAATATACTAACTTTCTGAGAATATTGATTATAACGCATTAACTGCCGAGTCTCCGCCTGCTAGACATGTGTATCGTGGGTCATGAAAGTGTTATGTAATACAAGTGTTTGAAGCGCGCGCTAAAAGGCTTTTGTATGGACTAACAGCCTTGAGGATACCGGTCGCTCTACCACCGCATTGCTTTGAATAATATTTACATGAAAGAAAAATACTGAAATTCAACGCCGTTTTGAACTTGTATCAATACTTAAATAAAAAAAACAGCTTTATTTTAGATTTTGTTTATATTTTTATAATTAAAATTCAATAATTTTACACATACAATATATAATTTAGTGTCTATTTTACAGCATATCTTTTTTTATAAATTCTTATACAATTATCAAGAAGTAAAATAGTTTGCTTAATAAAATAAAACTAAAACAGTTTGACTAAAGTAGTTCTGCTGTTTTGTGAAAACATCCCTTTATCCCATCCATACACCAGCCTTAATACGCACTTTAATTGACATGTAAATCGACCTAACGAATAAATAATATTTCTGTTATAATAATAACCCTGACTTTAAAAAGTATTTGCTCCTCTATACTCGTACGTACACAACATACTCCAACGAGCGTTCTATTCAAAAGCGCGTTAGATTGTTCAGAACGTCCGTAAGCGCGCTGTACTTTCTCTCAAAGCTTATAATAACATCTCATGTGCTATGAAAATATCAATACATAGCACAACATTATCTGACATAACCGTCACCGACAAAACTTGGAGAGCGACGATGTTAAACTTCAGAAGTGTTACTATTAGAACGTGGGTACACTGGGTACATTATTTCGAAACTCGTCTTTGTCGAAGGGGTTAAGTAACTCTCAAACGCACTGGGGAACTGAATTGTGCGGAGGAGATTTTGGGGTGCAAAGTTTTGACAACCACGTCACTATCAGTTATTAGAAGATGAGCTGAATTCGTAAAGAGGTTTACTTAGTTGTACGCACGCTGGTAATACGATTTTGGGAAGTTATCCATGGTTTAATTGAACTATCTTGTGAGTTTATATTTACAGTGTAAGTAACTACCCTCAAAAATATTCATAGGTAAAAGATCATGGAAATCCTGAAGCTAAAAGATTTATTGCGGAAATAGCAATTGATAATTGAAACAGTTTCATAAGATCCGTAAAATCGAAACTATTATCATCTTAGCTAATAATATGCATATCAATTTTATCCCTTCGATGATGAAGTGATTAATTTTAATTATCGCAGAGAAACGAAAAATTCCTCCGTCCAAAAAAAAGCCCATTACGCTGTACTGTCGGAAACAAAAAACTAAATAGTAAGTGATTCCAATTTTCGCTATGAAACAAAAAATAAAATACACTAGTCCAAAATAGGCCAAAATAATGTTGGAAACATAAAGAATAGATGCTATGTCACGCACGGTACGGATGATATGCAGTACAGTTGCATGTAAAAGTTTTATTGTTAATATGCACAGAAGTTGAAGATATCAAAACATTTCGAGCCAGGTAAAATGAAAATGTACCGATCATTTTCGTTTTGCATTAAAATATGAGGGCAACTACGACGAAAGTTACCCGCTATTCTGATATTCCGCTCGTACTACGTATCGGGAAGTCATTGTCGTTTATCACATGTCGACTACCTGTAAGTGCCTATAGTGTGAAACTTTTGCTTTGGTTATTTTGTTGAATTATTTAGAGGACATACCTATTCGCAAAATATGTACCTATACCTATTCGATTAAAGATTTTTATAAAATTATGTAATACAAGTATTGTTTTCTTGAAATATAATGTATACAATTCAACCTTTTAACACCCATAATCTCAGTAAATAATCACTAGATGGCACTTGTCTCTTTGTAAAATTTTAGTTCACCTACAAATTAACTAGATGTCGCGACTAATTGTGAACGAGCCCTGAGCATGGTACTTACAAAGTACTCGTATTCTACTGTTTTGATTACTTATAAAACTATATTTTAATAAATAAGTTCTCAAAGGAAAAAACCAGTGCGCAAGTTAATAACTTATGCACATTGCAGTGACTATTTGCCACACCCAACCTGTAATGAAGGTTATAAAAGTTCATGAAATTTTACAAATGAGTATGATGAACGTGAACTCGATATCTCGTAGCAAAGCCATTGTGCCAAGTACAATAAAAGTATTTTTAAAACTTAGGACATACAATATTCTTGGCATAACATGAAATGTTCTTGTGTTGCATTATTAAAGACTAGCTGGTCACTGGCGTAACTCCCGCCCGATCCCGTGGGATTTTTGGGAAAAAATGACCCATATGTTATTCCAGGTCATAAACTACACAGATATGTAGTTTATGACCAAGTTTCATCAAAATCCGTTCAGTAGTTTTTGCGTGAGTAACAAACATCCATCCATAACTACAGACTTTCGCGTTTATATTATGAGTTCGATAGTCAAAAACTATGCACATTACGAATAATAATAACAGTGTCATTTCAAAAACATAAACGTTGACGACATCTTTCCACTACTGAGAAATGAAGACTCTGTATAAGTCAAACTTTGCTTTAACCTGAGCTGTCTTTCACTGCAGGTAGACTCTTCTCTTGGTGCTGCATAATCAGTACACTAAAGTTTGCAAGTTTGCGGGACCACATATCACTGGCATACAAATATTAAATCGCTCTAGGGAGCGGCATCTAGCGCGCGACGTCAAATCTAAAAGTTTATTCTATAAAGATTTTAATAACACGGGAATAAATACGAGTACCTAAGTAATGCTGGCCATTTTAATTATTTATTAAATAAACAGCAATATCTAACCCTAAGATCATTAAGTTTGAATTACACAGATTCAAGTGGTGTTTTTAGACCACGATATCTATTTCTCCACGAAAAATCTGTGCGTTTTAAGCCAAATATAATATTTTTAGTTAAACATCTCATTTTCGGAATAAAATCCAAATCAAACATCTCCGAAAACAGCCCGACATTCGGAGTCGCAGTATCCATCTCTAGACAGAGTATTCTATTCGTGCACTTTGTGTGTGAGCTCATTTCGCATGCCTAAAATAGAAATAAGCATGAGAGTTTACTTGCATGCATGGGGAGGTTTCGCCTTCGGTGCAAATAGAAAGCAGACGCGAGGTGACTGAATAATAATTAATAAGAGTAAAGTTGTGTTCTTGTTTATAAAGCGCCGCCCCGCACGGGTATTTTACAAAAATTTAACTTTTCATGCCGATCCTTAATTTTTATGATAATATTCTATAGCCTATGATCATCAGGAAAAAATCAGGAATCTTATGGTCAAAGAATTTTTCAAATCGGTCCAGTAGTTTTGGATTCTATTAAGTTCAATCAAATCTTTCCTCTTTAGAATATTAGTATAGACGATCACAACTTCACTCCTGTCGTTTTGTACTCGTTTTAATACCAAGACCACTTTACTCTTATCACAAAATTTGAGTTCAGACGTTGATCATGCGCAGTCCTTATTCAATTAATGCAATTTAACCAAATCCGTTCAGTAGAATTAAATCAAAATCAAATCGTTTATTTCCAGACAAAGGGTTAAAAGTCGGTATGCGTATTTTAAAATGTTCCATGCAGTGAATTACCAGCTAATAAGCTTTTGGTGTATAATATAATATTATAATATCATTAATATTAATATATACATTATAATATCAATATAATAAACGTGAAACAATGGCAAACATCTGAACATCAAAACTGCTCCCTATCTAATAGGTAATTTAAATTATTCCGTATAGTTGAGGGCAATCTGAAACTGTTTCACTGTAATAAAGTAAATGCATACACTCAGTAGATAGAACCCAAGTGTAATATACAATTTCAAAACAATAGTGTGAAGTGGAAAACAAAAATGTAGTGTTCATTTTATCCGGCCTCGTATGGCCTCACTTTAGAAGATTATATTTAATGCTACGTGCTGCCACACCTACATATCCGCGGCATTGTAGTGTTATATGCAAACTTAGGTATTATATGCAAACTTTATAATGGACTTTAGTTTTGTAGGCGAGTTTACTATTGTATTTTATTATGGTAATATTTCCTACACCTACTTTAGTGCTAACTTTGCTGTTAAAACTGATGTTTTCATAAAGTAGCATAACGTTGTCTTAGTTTTATGTGTTTAAACTGCATACAAGCTCAGATAATAATGCTATGCACAAATACAGCTTTTGAGAAAGAACGTAAAAGGTATTTATGATGATATTCAGATTTCTGAATAGAATTTTAGAATATTATTGAGTTATTTATTTTTAACAAATTTTTTACGGCACGTTTATAGACAGGCGTATCGTCAGTGCATTTACAATAAAAGCAAAACTTGAAGTATTTAACATGAATATAATTTCGAATGGGTATGAACAAACGTCTCAAGGAATTATACCTCCTTTCGTGGTACCAAAGCCTAACAAAATCGATAATAATATTTTCCAACGTAAAACCTAACCTATCACAAGCCGAAGACGTATTTTATAACGCAAAGAAATTCAAACAAAGCGACACTCGCTCGTAAACCCTGAACGATATTGGCTCCTAATTCGGAACGAACCTGCACCTGAACTCCCTCTAGCGAATACACCTGTTAGTTTGTGATATAGCGGGAATAATTGAAACTTTCATAAACGGATGTTTAGAGGAACAATGTTTCACAATAAGTGTTTCCATTCAGTCATTTATTGCGTTTGGTAACACTGAGAAAAGTAGGTAATATTAATATATTTCTATTGAATTTAGGTACACTACTGATTCATAGTAAACCGAGGTATGTTACTATCTGCAAACATTCCAAGTGTTAGGAGAGTCAAAATGTAAAATGATACTATGATCTTTAAAATAAATAAACAGGTAAACGATTCATACAGATTTTTTATGATTTTTACATGCGACTAGGTAATATTATTAACAAAAAAAATAATAATTAAACAACCAAACTAAAAAAAAAACAAAATATTATAGACGTATATATTATAGACGTAGTATTTACAAACAATTGGTGATTGCAGACTGTTGCATAAAACTACAGGTAGCTCAACTGATCCGTATCAATACCAGTCGTAAGCGTCCCCAAGACACTGGCTGCATTGCTTAGATGTATCGCAAAACTGATAAGTTGTAGGTTCACTTGTTACGATATTCGATATCGATGATTAACAAGTTTCATAACATTGAGGTAGGTTTTTGAGGGGGGAGAAAAAAGCAGAATACTATAACTACTTTGCTCCATGCCACCATTTTTTTAACTCGCTTATTTTCGCCGTTTGCGTGGAAGTGACTATTTTTCGGGACTATAAAATCATACCTCTTTTACTTTTGGCCAGTAAAATCAACATCAAAACAGACTTCGTCTCATCTTTAGCCTGTAGCTACTGGTCCACTGATGGACGCACTCCCCCTTGATCCCAAACCTACCAGACACTCAAATCATACGAAGCTAAGAGACAATGTTTCTATTGAAAACAAAACTTGTAACTCATACGGTAAACCCGAGTCCCAAAACTTTATGTTCGAGTTGAAACTTCAGAACAACACTAGAAACTTTCTTACCTTATTTTAGGACCTGACTACACCTTTAGGAAAAAGCGCCGTATTGTGTGGCCTAAAAGGGCATACGATGGGATAAAATGTAAATACAAAACCATTTGCTTGCTGTGTTTAGACCACGTATACAACAACAACAAACAAAAAACTTCTATACAGGTTGACATGCCCAATTAGCGTTCTCTTCACGAAGCTGCGATGCGGCAAACACAATTGATATGCCGTACTTGACGACATCACGCACCAAAATGTTCAACATGAAGTTAACTCGAGTGTGAAATCACCATTACGAAAGGAGTGGTTGTAATTTTAAAAAATCAAAAGCTCTCCTTTCATGTTCGCATAAATTCTTAAAAAGCAGCACGCAACATCCGTCATTTGTTTCAAATATCCAGCGTTTCAAAGACCATTTGTAAGGGAATAGATATAAATCGGCGGTTGCAACGAATAAGGATTCACTATTCTGGTTTACGATACATCATTTCAGTACGGGCAAGATTTTATTTATAAATTTCCTACCTTTGGTTTTAGAATTCAGCTCACCTTTGTGAGTTTGCAGTCTATACTTGACGCACGAGACTAGTGAATGCCTTGATTTGTTAATTTAAATGACACTGTGATTTATTTGTTTTGTGTTCTAGATTTTGTGCATTTAGATATTTTTTTGCTTTTTAGATAACTTTTACTGTCTTTAAAGACATTTGGATGGTCTTTCTTTATTGTGATATTTAGAGTAATATCTACTGTAGTTCTCGAACTCTTTTAGCGATGGAACTGTATGGAAATCGAAATAATTTCCGGAGTCCCAGAGACGGATTAACAAATTTACTAGCGAAGCAAGCGTCCATAGATTTTTTGGAATTGCGCCAAAAGACAATTATAAAGTTTTCACGGAAGTTGGTCAACAGTGCCAGTAACTGAGCGGGCATTTATATTAGTAATTAGCGAAGTGTGATTTATTGGAATGTGTGATAAGACAATCAATGATTTTATCAAAATGAGTAACCGAAATTGACTGGTGAAAAGTAGGGCTCGCTCCACTCGCTGCGTCCAACGCGGCTCCACCGGGACCATAGCCCTCTGTGCTTAGCAGCATACAGAATTACATTATGAAATACATGAGCGTATTTTGCGGCGGTTTCAAGTATAAGTATTGTTAGTGGAACAAAAAAAATATACTCAGTTCGTCTTCTAAATAAGGAAACAAAACTCCGTAAAATAATTAAAATATATTATGAAGCAGGTTATTTTAGTAACATAGTGATTGTCTTGTATAATCTAATTCCCTATATCATCTTATTTTTCTTTAGTATTTTTTATAAGAACCAGTATTTTTGTGGACCCCTACAGAGGAGCAGCAGACTATATCTATGGTTTAAGACTAGTATTATGGCTTTTCTAGACAATCAACTGACGCTACCAATCTGAGAGAGTAGTAGCGTCGAGTTGTTTATCGGTACAAAGATGCTAAGATCCATGGGTAAGTCCACTTACGTATTATTAAAGCTTCCTTACTTGATCAATGCTTGAGTAACGGTTCCCTATGACAAAATAATACGGGCCTGAGTATAAAGTGTTTTGAGGTAGCTATGATACCGGTGGTAGGGGTTGCATACATTCGCACGACCACATGTATCCCTCATCAATCGCATACATGTGATTTCCCTCAATTTTTGAAACTGACGCGCCCTAACCGCCCCCTAGGGAAGAACGCATTACTCAAATCACAGATTACGCTTTCAATTCGAAGGTATCAATAAAAGCATTTTGCTGCATCAGTGAGTGCAGTGGTCGAAGTTGTGAGAGCAAACAGGTATTTAGGTTACTTAGGTACTAAGTGAAAATAAATAGCTCTGGACAATTCACACTAAAATAACTTGTGTTATGGGTACTAATGCCTATTATAATTTATACTTTACATAGACTAGCGGTCCGCTCTATCTTTAAATAGCCTTATATAAAAAAAATAAGAAAAATTCTTATACTCACTCGTTGGGTTGCATTATTGAAGTTTTCATGCAGATCCCTAACTTTATTAATTTTTCTATTAGCCTATTTTCATTAGGGGTAATTAGAAAGAATTCTACCAATCGAAAAAGGTTAAAGATTTTTTCAAACCGGTCCAGTAATTTCGGAGCCTATTCAATCCAAATAATCAAATCTTTCCTGTTTATAATAGTAGTATAGATAAATAAATTGAAAATTATCGCTCGCGCATCCGCATCCGACTTTCGCCCACTACTTTCAACAAAAAAGCTGAAAAAACGCTGTCAACTTGTACTGTAGATAACGACAAATTAAATGATAATAGAATTCAGGAATATGGAATATTTGAATACGCCATGTTTGTCCATAGGATGAACAAATATCTGTAGATCGTACAAATATTTGTTCCGAGGCGGGAATCGAACCTCCTGCGTCGCAGGTGGACCTTCGCCCACCGCGCCACAGAGGTCGTCTGTACTTGTACTATTTTACTTTTTGTGGGTAGTAGCAGGTAAGCAGAACTTTTAGTCTATTCTGCTATTCTTTGATAGAATCCCTTTTTTTACACACAAAAATTATAAACAAGAAAAGAAAATGAACCGTATATAGAAGTTTGGAACTACGCACTGAATAGACGGATCATAAAATATGCCATACCTACCGCATATAATTTTGATCATGATAATTTTGGTAACACACATTTTGAATACCCCATAGCCCGTAAAACTATTTGTTGCTATCAATGTTTTCACAGCAAGCCATACAAAACCCATGCCGCTTTACAGCTTTACGGCCACGCCCGCGCCCCTCGCAAGTATGAATGATATATTTGCAATTTTTGCTTCCTATTAGTATGAGTTTTTGGATCACCACACGGATTTATCTGTGCTACCCTCGCTATGTTGCTGAATGGTTTGGAATTTAGATTTATGTTTCAGACGATCGTTTTTTAACTGTGATTTGGTTTCAATTAAGATAAGATTTATAGATATTAAATTTTTAGAGATAATTACTGAATTTGAAATGAATTTTGGAGTATAGCTACAATTTATGCACATATGTTTTTTTTATGATTGGACCCATTACCTTTCGATTTTATCTTGTAAAAAAACAATTTATTATTCAAACATGGCATGAATAATTTTATGGGGATTTGGCTGTCGATAAAAATAGATTCTAATATCAAACCTCTGGTATCAAAAACTATGCATGAGAAATGCACTGTTTATGCTTTCTATACATGTCTTTGCATAAATTATATCGAGAATTTACAACGCTTATACTACTTTATATCCAAACTGCGATAAAACGTGTGAAGGGTCAAAACGACCGCCAATACATCATAAAATTATATGAAAGTCAAGACCAGGGAAAGTGAGAGGTGAACCAAGGCACGTTGAAATTTATTGCGGGTTGCTTTCGATACCTATTGTGAGCCTCACTTTATAGCTTTTAAAATAAAGTATGAAATAATGGGATTTATCGGCACATCACGACGACGTGACACTGAACATTAAAGTAGGTCTATTCACGATAAAAAAAGATTCACAGAGGAGCTTCTGAACTTTTTGCAAGGTTTGGTCCCAGCTAATAGTTTTTTGACCAATCCTCAAGCGATGAAAAAGGATTTCGACACGAAATTTTAATAAATAATATAATATTGAATTTTGAATATCGTGTTCCCCTGTTATTTTATTAGCGTATATATATATTAATCCTACTTAAATAAGTTAAATAATAATGCTTCATATTAAATACGCTGTTGGCGTCCTTTTCTTGATTCAATAAAGAAAATCTGTTTTTTACAAGTTCGGCAAGTATTGCTGAACTTAATAGCGATTTGATTTATGAAGCTTTTGTGATAAGAATTATTAGGTCACTGGAAAGTACTCCAAGCCTTTTACAATAAATCTCAAATTGGAATGGAAAAAAAATTATGTGGGCTATTTTTCGAACGAAGTATTTAGTGGTCCCTGCTACTGAAAGGAATTGATAAACGCGAACGTGTTCGTACCACAATTTACGAGTATCGAACGCTTAGAATTTAAGTGGCTTTCAAAATAGAGTTCTGATAGAGATTTTTCAATTATTTTTATCGTTGTGAACGTTATAGAAATCCATACTGTTCCAGTTGCGATCAAAATAAAATAATATTATATGGCACGCGCGAATTCCGAAATACGAGCTTTTGCGGAGCATAACCTTCGTGAAATCGGCATTGGGTGGTTTATACGAAGTCGTTCGGATAGGAATATCTGAGACGCAGAGGAAATTCCTTGGACGTCTTATGACGTCATTCAGAAGCAGTGGCCGTGAAAGGAGAGACGTGAAAGAGTCTGCATGTTTATATTAAACAAGCTGTCCGCCCCCGTCTCCGCATGGTTAACAAAAATTGAATGTTTCATGCGCATCCCTTAACTTTTTTAAAATAATCTATAGCTTATGTTCATCAGGGAAAATTAAGAATTCTAATGGTGAAAGAATTTTTCAAATCGGTCCAGTAATTTCGGAGCCTATTGAATTTAATTCAAACAAACATACAAACAAACAATCATATCTTTCCTCTTTATAATATTAGTTTAGATATAGATAGTAGACATAGATATAGATAGTATAGCTTACCTAAACCTAAGTACGTCAAAATGCTATGCAAATTACGTCAGGTTTAGAGAAAGGTACCTTTGTTTTAAGCGTAGCTTTTATAGCCCGAAATGTGTGTTGTAATGTGTTGTGTTGTCTAGTGTCGCCTTAATTATAATTTTCTATAGTATAAAGTTTTACCTTTGTTTAAAACGTGATACCTTTATGTCAAAGATATAATAATTCAAAAACGTCTAGACTGTATGGAATGCATAACCTGAGTCAATTAAATATTTCTGGTGGTTAATTCACTGAAAGCTCACTTTTATTATTTTTAGAAGTTTGGCATTGCTTTTCGCATTCTAATTATTATTATTGGATTTGATTTTACGAGCAATTTAATTTATAGTATCTCACAAAAATTTATTGAATGTGAGCAATTACTAGGCAGGTAAAGTTGGCTGTTTTTCTTTTGTAGAACGAAAAAGAAGAAACGGTTTTTTAAATTCTAAGTTTAATAAATTAAAGGTTATTTACGCAATATTCTCTCTGAAAACTGCCAAGATATGTTTTGTGTGTGAATTGTCCAGCATTATTTATTTATAACTATTAGCCACCATCCCTACCTAATAACAATGTGGATGTAGTTTTACAGACTTGTTGAGATCTGTTGCTTCTGGCCGGAGTCCAAGGCTCATGTTGGATCAGCTTGAGCAGTCCTCTGATAGTGGCAGAGATGAGGCGACGCGCCAAGATTCGAGTGTTAGTGAAATTGATGCTCGTATAAACTTTGTGTGCTTAGTTTATGTAACTTGTCTGTTAGACGATGTATTGTCATATATCAATGTACATACAACAACAACATACAACACCAGCCTATATCAGTCCACTGCTGGACATAGGCCTCCCCTAATGCGCGCCATAGGTGGCGTTATTTCATCTAGGGGTTATTGCCCATAATCCCCACGCTGGGCATGCGGGTTGGGGATCGCAGTTCGGTGGAGTTGTTCTGCAGAGGGCGCTGCTGCCCGCCCCCCGGTGTGTTTCCCTTAGTCGCCTCTTACGACATCCACGGGAAGAGTGGGAGCGGTGAAATTCTATGCCGGCACCACACGGCCCATATATCTCAATGTAACTTACTTTAAAGTAGGTATTTAAATTTATATTTATTTATTTAGTCTGATGAGATTTATAATCATGATTTGTAATTGTTAGATTCGTTTGGCTATAGGATGTTTTTCACTCAATGTTCCTTTTGGCAAAGGCCTGCTCCATAGCTTCCTGTCTTGAGCAACTCAATGATATAAAAAGGTATTTAAATAGCAAACAAATAAAAATAATAATGCTGTACAATTAATACAGGATCATCTAGCCCCAATAGAAGCAGAGCATATGATATGAGCACTATATGTCTGATAAATATACTTGCTTAATACAATATCTATATTGCATCGATATATTTTTTTATACATAGAAAAGACCAAAACAAATTTCTGCAAAACATACAAAAAATAGTCTCGAGGCGGAAGTCGAAGTCGCAACCTGCCGCGTCGCAGGTGGACTCAATGTCATGGCCAACATGTTTTCATCAGTGCACATATCGTTCATTGCTGAACATAGCCCCCAGAACCCTCCAAGGTAAATCCAGGGGTTTTGCGGTCAGATCGTAGTGTAGGTGTTAAAAATATAAAAAAACAGCGGCCTTTTCCGTTCCATTAGTATAAAAAATATGAAAATGACCTACTGAAGTAGGTACTTACGTAAAGCACCCAATCCTTTGGGCTATGCGCGTTGGTTCCACAGACGTAGAGTCGACCGCCGTCTCCCATGGGCTGGATGACCCGGATGTGGTTGCGGCAATCGAAGTGCTGAAAAAATCACGTCATTGAACCAACTGTCTATAGGGAATGTACCAACAGTAAATTATAAATTATTATTAAACCTTAAAAAAGAAAACCACAATCAAACAACCTTAAGTTACATTTGAAACAATTGAGCTAAAAGAAGACTTTTGTAAAGAATCTACAGGTAGCTCAACTGATACATAATAACTGATACATTTTTTTAACAAGTATGATTTCCATCAAGGTCTTTTATTATTTGATGATACAATTATTATTATTTTTAGTTAATCGCTGTGATTTTATCGGAAAGGCTCAATTAATAAGTAAAATATTAAAAATAATTTGAATGATTTTCGAATCTGTACCGCTCTTATCGGTCTTGAGTTGATTGTATTGAGGTATACTGGTAATCATACTTCCCATCCCCATTAAGAAAATTATACAGACATAAAAAAAACACTTAGTACCTCGTAGAACCTGCTCCTACCAGTAATTTAACGTAGAACAATGGAAAAAGCACGCCGCCGTTAATCTACTTACGTACAAAGTGGCGAATAATTAGTGGAATGGACCAATCGATGGCATTAGTTCTGAAGTTATGCGAGAGCTCTGGCTAAGTGCCGTTAAAAGAAACTTAGACGTGAGTCTGATTGTTCTTAAGCTTAAGGCGCTTGGTATTAGCAATACGTTGAAACTACTTTTAGAAACTTCTATTCGGCTAAGCTTGTTGCTAAAAGTTGAATACAATTATAAAAAACATTTCGCTGGAAATACTAAACACGCAACTTTATTCATACATCTACAGCCAATGCTGGACGCAGAAAAATAAGCATCATATTGGCTTTAAGTGCCTTTACCATTCAAGTTTGGCTATTACATCTACGAAAAGTGATGCAATTTTCATCAGTCAGCCCTTTATTTTGAATGATTACTATGGTAGAACGATATAGGGTCAATGTGTTTTTAATTTTCTAGGAGTAGTAATTAACATAGCTAAAAAGCCAACTGTGGTGTGATACATACCGTGTAAACTTACATAATATTTGATCAAAATAAGAAACGAAGTGTATGTAGGTAATACTTTTTTGGCGATTAAGCGCAGTGACGCGGCATCCCTAGCATACCCATAGAACGTCCACGATGCTTCCGCCTTAATTCCGATTGTTTCAGAGTGCAAAACAGCTCGCCGTTCACATCAGTACCGTCGAGTATATTAATCCTATAATTACTTTAGAACAATCTGCGAAAGTTAGTCCGCGGGGCGAGTCAAAGAAACTGCCTAACTTTTTATGAACAAACACAGCACTCTGTTAATTGTTTGCCTACACGTGCCTATTCATCTCGGAAAAACAACAGGAAATGCCTGTTAAGAGAATTAAAGGTATTGTTTCTTGTAAGGATTATTGTAAGCCTAAATAATTTGTGTGTATACTTTTGTTACTAGTAATACCACGGTACCTACAACACGGCAATTGAAAGGGGAAATCCTACTAAAGATAACTTGTATTCCACACAAAACGAAGCTAGGTTCTAAGTAAAAAGCCTAATAATATATTTTTAAACATATCAAATAAAAAATAATCAAACTGCGCAGTTAACAAACAAAATTTTCACACAGTCCTTTGTAATGGTGTTTTAACAGCAAACGATTTCAATAAATCATTATAACATTAAATTTTCGATTCATCTGCGCAATTCTCGATTTGTTATTTACCGGAAGTTTAATTTTTTATTCCATTTGTGATTTCCATTATAAAATCTGATGGAATATCTCGTATGGCTCACTGTGACGTTCAGAAAATTAGTTTCGACCAGCGCCTGACCACGCAAACCGCATAGCAATCTATTGTTAAAACACACTTGTTTCTCAATTTATAAGTTCTTGCTCTGTTTATTTTAACTTCATACATGGTACATTATTGTTTTAGCTTATAATGAATCACGCGATGAATTCACATAAAGTAATTTTAAAAGAATAAGACTTTTAGGTAAGATTCAGGAATCTTTTTACGTTAATCTTAAAAAACACAAAGCATAAAATTTATTTACATCTATATATAATTCAGATTGTTTGTAGGTATGCAAACAAAAACTAGTTTTAGATTTAAACAATGAAAACAAATTCATAGTTTCCTATATTTTTAATGGAGCTTCGATGTACTGAAATGGACCAATATACTGTTTTACTCAGTTAAACGAGCAATGCATATTTCCACCGATCGGAATATTAATGTGCCGTTTAATATTTTATGTCGAACGCAAATTTGCATAATCACAGGCTGTGAGCACTCACGGTAGTACCTACGTATATGTGTAGCTAGGTAAAATAGTATTGTTTAAATCAATTTTATCACAGCTTCACGAAATATCAGCAAGCACTTTGTATTTGTGGGTATAACTTTGCCCCATTCCCCGCTAAAATAAACTTTCACATGCACTACAATTGCAAAAATACGAAGATAAAGTAATTTATGTCCCTGTAATCTTTAATATTTCAGATAATTTTAAAAGTTTAAAACGAACAAAACACATTGCTCGATAAGTATTTTCCTTCGTACTTTACGATTGCCTCGCGCCGGTTAATTGAATAAGTGTTGCCAGCTTTTAAAATGAGCCAATCATTTATTCCACAAGGTACATTCCCTATGAATTTAGCCCCAGGCGGTTATGCAGAGATTATGGTTTATGTTCGAGTCAGTTTTTTTTTGTTATGCTTAGCTTCTGCCGGCGGTTTTGTGCCGGTTTCTGAGGATCAAACGTGGCTTGTTTGTCATTCCATGTCATATCTTTGCAAAATTTCTGGCAGATCCGATGAGTAGTATTGGTGTTGTCTTCGGATAAACATCTCACAATCTTTCGTCGTCTATAGAGGCGAAAGTTTGTGAGGCCGTTTTTGCCTTTACTCTATGGTTGTCGGAAATTTTTGTATCATCACCAGCCTATAATAGTTTACAGCTGGACATAGGCCTCCCCTAATTTTTGTATATTTACGTCGTTTTCTACAACAAGGCACTATTGATAGGTACAAAACGATTGTGCAGAATTTACGAGTAACTTGTGTAACAAGCACACGCGGATGTTTTTCCCGGAGGTTTTTGTGAGGTATTAAGCAAAGAGGGTTGTTTTGCATTCCCATTGCAGAAAATTTTATGGCTTTAGCCACGATAGCTAAAAGCTACTTCAATTCGTAGAATTATGAGTCCTATTTAGTATTTTTTTTTCTACGAATTCATTGTAAATAATTGCAACAGCTACATAATTTTGTATTGTTGTAATTTTACATATCAGAAACTTTCTTCATTATTGTAACCAGATTTAACCAAATCAGTTAAGAATCAGGGAATTTTATTACACTCTTTATTACCGCAGTTAAATCCGTATATAACGAAGGTAATTTAATTTTTGGGCTCAAGCATTTGCCTTCCCAGGCTCATCCCTTACTTAAAATATTATGAAGTGAAATTGCGGTCACATCGTAAAAAGATACGTAGCAGTGATTTGAGCACATATTTTAATAAAAATCTCGAGAGCTCCGTTACACCTAAGCCAGTGAATTTTCCTTAATAGTGTCACAAAAGACTGGAATAAAACAAGCTGGTGCGGACGGTCGCCTTTAGGAATTTGCCGACGGCGTTTCCCAGCCTTTTTCTTGTTACGACATCGTGTTTAGGGGAAAGAAAACTCGTTGACAGTGAGAAACTTTGATTATAGCTTTCACCAATGGCCGGTTCCGCCCGTGATCGAGGTGATAGACTTCAAGTTATTTCTTTTTTATGGGCCACTTTTGATAGTAATAAAATTAAATATACTTTCTTGGATGAGTGTGGAAGGGTAGCATGTGGTCTATTGTCTTTCTTTTTACGCAACTGCGGAAGTTTGACCTTTTATACTTTGGAATACCTACACGCCGAAAACCACAGGGTCATTACCCTGTGGTTTTCGGCGATACTAAACTTGTGAATCTGCTTGAGGAGCTTTTCTTTTTGTTCTGTATACCTTTTAGTCGGCGAGGTTTTACTGCTTAGTCTGAAGGTTCATACATTTCGTATGAGGTTTTCGTTTCTGGTAGCGTGGTTTATGACTTTCTTATTACACATAAAAGTGTCTGAAGGAATCATCAAAGACATAGGTAAATTAAATAAACACTGTACGAAGAAACACAGCGTAATAAAAATTGTTATTTCCTTTTATAAATTATAACTGTTAATGAAATAATCTTGCAAGTATGCTTGCAATAATCTTGCAAGAATGCTTGTACGAAAAAATAAACAATATCATGGCAAATTTATCAGAAGTAAATTTGCTTGCGAAGCTATGATCGATCTTGTGTTAAAAATCTAATAATAATATGTATTCTAAGCTTAATAACTTTTTCTTCTTCCGCCCGAATGTAAGTATTGAACCATTATATTAACCTATTACGAGCCAACTCAGATAATATCGTCCCGCTCATTGGGTATTAAAGTATTATTCGATAAGCCGAGCCACTAATAATCGTTTCCCAATCCTTGAGACAGCCTGAGACCGCCGAGAAATAAAACAAATATTGCTTTTACGTTGCGATTGTAAATCAAAATTAACGGCCTTAATATAGCAGGGCAAGCGAAGCTGTAAGCCCCCCGCTATGAAATATGCTCGCCGCCCGCCGCTCACTGTTAAAAATGGGATTAACCCTTGATGGAAATAGTGCTAGTTCTGCAAAATGGATCTTAATTATACCTACTACATAGTCTGGGTAGTCACCGCAATTGGAAAACGAGCCACATCGTTATGAAACTTCTTTTCAGAAAATTTGAATCAGATACCTTGATAGGTGGAATAATTAGCCTAAGTGATTGGAAATGTTTTGAGGAATGAGTGCACGTTATCCATCTGCGGCGGTTATGCGGACTGTACCCTGTTTTCTTGCTAGATTATTTCTACGAAACATGAAGTTCGTTACCTCCGATTTGCCTTTGGATACGCATTGCGCCACGTTGCTTGGCTCCAAATTTATTGAGTCCCTCTGTAAACAAAATAATAAGTTAGCCACCTAATTCTTAAAGGGGAAGCAGAGAAAGAAAATAAGCTTGATACTCACTTCACAATGCGTGGCTGTAATGTTATTCATATTGAGCCGATACAGCCGATCCCTGAAAAAAGACGAGTATAAGAAAAAACAGACTATAAAACCTTTATAACTTTCGCTATTTGAATAGAAAAGTTGAGTCAAACTGCGGACCGTGTAGGATTCCTACAAAGTTATGTAAGCTACAATAATGTTTATAGAAGAAACATTTTATGGCTCAAAATGTGGTGGTTGTTATTCCTAGAATGGAATTAGCTACCTTCGTGACGCATTCAATTGACCTCTATCACCTTTTTGTTTTAACCTACCAGTCTAAGCTGACCTGCATGGTTGATGAGGCGTGGAGAATGGTTCGGAGTTGGTCACATAATGTTATGTGGTTATAGCAGACATAGCACTAAAAATTTGATCAGCGATAGTTATGTCTGATGAGGGAGTGATGGTTGATGAGAGAGTTTCATTCTGGTTTATTATAATTTTACATGAGTATTATATACCTTCCATTGCTGGACGAAGGCTTATTAATTCTTATGGTAAGTTCAGTAAAATATTTATTTCTAGTTGTTTGTTAAAAAAGAAACTAAGAGTTCACACTGGCTATTTGTAAACGAGTTCCATGAGATGCGATTGCGCAAAAAGCTTGCAGTAAGTGCACAAAGCTCGCAGCGAGTTCGCAACGTACCGAATTTGTGGCGAAGGAATCGCGAGCGCCCTGTGACAAACCTCTTCCAACGCTTCCTTCCTACTGTCTTCACGGTGTGTTTGCTGCGCTCGCTGCGAATTCGAACAGACCTCGCTTCGCACTCGCCTCGCTTTGGACCCGCTTGCAAATTGCTAGTGTGATAGCGCTTTTTTTGATGATATAGACATTGAGAGGAGCATTATTTTTAACTTCCCTCAAAGCACTATCACTATGGAAAAACATCTTGTTAGAGTTTTGTATGTTGAGAAATTGTAATTTGTAGAAACTTACATGGCTCCCACGTAGAGAGCGTCCCTCTTTGCGTCGACGAAGAAAGTTCTGTAGAATAAAGTTCCGCAGGAAAACTCGCGAACATGTTCTGTAACAAGAAAAATAATAACAATGAAGCTTCAAGAAATAAGAATATTAAACAAATTATGTTATCATAATAATATAAAACATAAATAAAACTCTTTTTGTCCCTCAATGGGAAAATACAAGCTAAAGAATAGAATAACCATTGCAGTAGCTTGTTAATGAAAGTAAAATATTTGTTTTCCTAAATACTTTATCCAGTGATCCAAGAATACTGAGATATCAGAACATTTCTCTTTGGATATTTAGAGCATTAAATTCTTATCATCCATAGTAATATGATAAATTTGAAAGTAACTGTCTGTTTGTTTATTATAATTTTGATTAAAATTATACTATCCTTTTGATTAATATTTTCTCGGTATTTTTAAAGCTAGTCTGTATGTTCTATGTTATTGTTTAACTATATAGATGTTGCCACACGCACCTATCTTTTTCCAAGCTGACATAATTGGTAATTTGACTTGAAAACTCGCACAGGACGGGTTCGTTGCGTGCGTCTTGTCTTTGTATCTAAAGGTTGGAAAGGGCAAGCGTGGAGTCACGCACTCAGTAGAAGGAGAGTCAGTTGGCATTGACAGTTGGTGAACGATTGATATTATCAGGAAAATGACCGATAATAAAGCGGAATAAAATTCTCTGTCTGTTAACGATTTTAGTCATATTCTGGGAATAAACTCAGAAATTTATGTAAACTTAGATCTACTTAATTCTCTTGTGACACGATAGCGGCATACACCTACCCACATGATCTTAAGTGCTTCTATTTTAAGTTCAGACATGTCATGTATTCTCAATGGGCCCCAGCTCCCAGCCTTCAATATTCACAACCTTACAAGACAGCGACATTCCAAAAATTGCAAAAAGTACGAGACTGTAGCATTACAAAGTTTTATTTTTATTGCGTGTTTCAAATATGTATCTAAATTCGTAGGGTGCGGCGAAATGCTTATAAAAAGTAAAATGTAGCAGAGCGTTACGCTATCAACTCGACTGGAAGTCTTTTCAAACTGCTCAACTAAGAATATTTCTACAGCTACCGGCGCCCATCACTTCGGAACATACATTTTTCACGAAGGCAGCCGTCACTGCTCGCATATGCAAGTTTTGATCTTTTCCCAAACGAATATAGAACCTGAAATGGGATGGTTTGTGTTGTGGCTCAGTTTTATTTTGTTTACGCCAGACCGTTTTACATCGTACTGACTATTTGACGTGGTTGGTTTATTTTTTACGCTGGAAAACAGAAATTTGCTATTGTGTGTAATCTCTCAATAAACCCTGCTGTTTTTAGCAACAGATACTAAAGAACTATAAGGTATAATTTTATAGGTACAGAACAATATTTTAGAGCAAAAATGTCACTTCCGAGCCGATATAGAAGCATAATAGCGAGAATAAACAGTTGCTCGTATCACGGTCCGAAATGGTAATTCAATGGGACAGCGGCGACATTCCGCAGTGCCAGAATAGAGTTTGAATTTGAAAGATATCGGCAGGGAATTGGGCAGGTGCGAACGGATTCAGAAATCAGTATTTCTCGCAGACACTGCCGTTGGGACTGTGCTTTGTATTTGCATACACTGGTACAAGTAAGTTGCTACAATGTTGTGCATTTCGTATGCTACTTGCATGTATGGTATGTTACGATAGTGCTTCTATTTAAATAAATATTATACGTTGCAGCATACACAGGTGTTCTTATGTTCCATCCACAAGGTTACCGAGACGAGCATCAAAAAATTTCTTTGTGATGTTTTTGATTTGACAGTCGGCACTAGCCTCAGCGCGCCAGCACTCGCTATGTCGCGGCCAAAGTTTAGAAAACAAACATTTTGCACTATATCAAATTCCGGTGATTTCTAGTTTCTGTCGAATTCTGTTGACGGGGATTAACAGCCACACTAAGAACTTATTAGCATTATTATCTTCTAACCGACGATTAATTTTTAACTAACATTTTTCAAATCTACACCAAGGAACCATTTAAGCAGGCACTAAGCGACTCTGAGTGTGGCTTTAAGAGTTGACGTCTTCACAAAATATAATCCCTTTATATTTTCTATACGCAGTAAGAATAAAGTCATTTTTATCAAGAAAATGCGAGCTCACTAAGTTATATTGTTTGAACGAAGACTAGACAGACACCTTATACTATTATTTTATGGATTCGTTTATGTGTCTGACGAGACGTTCTGATATTTAACATATTGTTATCCAAACTGGCTAAGCTGTTAGCTTTATTAGTTCGCATTGATTCAGAAATCCATCTTCGTAATGGATATGATGTATGATGCTTGGGGCTTTGTTTAACCTTTTCAACAAATTGCACAAAAATTGAGAATAACAATGAGTTTGGTATTCAATTATCTACCTTAGGGATAGGTTTATATCGACTTATCAGAATGGAATGGAAATTTGACATCTAGCAACATCTCGTTTATTCTTTATTTTGATTCGAGCTACAATTTCTAAAACTTCCATCAGTGCTTTTTTTGCAGCTTTTACAAAATATAATAATAAACCAAAAAAACTGATGCAAGTTCAGATTTTTTCGTTGGGTCAGGCCAGTAGAAACGAACCTGAAATTTTTATAGGTAGGTATTTTTGAAACTAAACATTTTACTAACAATTTATTTTAATAACCTAACTGAATTCTTTTATTATTATTTTTTTGTGATTTAATTGCCTAGAATTTATTTTTATTTATATTTTCATTTTCGTTGCGGCATCTCTGATAGCGTAGAAGCCTACATCTGAAACACCTTGGAATATTGCTTCGAAAATCGCTGAAGGTTTTATCGTTGACCGTACACCACGAAAAGCCGCAGCACAACCGCTCACTGAAAAATATTTCCAGTGCAATGAATATTTTCCGTTCTGAGGGGATTTGACACTATAAAGCACTACATATTTTATTGACCACCGCGCGGGCTGTCGTACGATCTTTCGACATATTTAGTGACGATGCATTTTTCATCATTCAATCTCCTACGAATCACAGTTTTGTAACTATGTCGCGGGCGCTGGTGTCGGATTACGGTTCTTTTATTCAAACGTATTTCTAACTTTGTTTTGTTATAGTTTTGGACTAGTTTTCGCCCGTGTTGCCCTGGGCTGCTGGGTAAAGCGTTTGTGCAGAGATATTCCTAAGGATAATTAAATTCATTCACAGTAGTTATAGACAAATATATTTGTGGATGTTTTTTGGGAATAAAACAATTTGCTTATGTTGCCAAAAACTTATTAAAATAATAAGTTAAACTTTAATAAAAAATGGACCAAGTGATGGGAAAATCCCACGGGATCTGGAGTTAGGCGGGTGAAACCGCGGGCACTCATCTAGTTATGAATAAATATATAATCTCCTGGCACAGCTCGCGTTTCAAAGAAGAGCATTTATTTATTTGCGCTAAGCTTTGCTAGGCACAAAAAGCTGCTCAGTCTAGGATCATTATACTCTTAAGATATTAATTTGTGTCGTAGTTTTAGGGCACATAAAATTATTTTATTTCTTTATTTACGTGTGCAACATATCCAACACGTAAACATATATGTATCTAACACATCTGGATCACTTTGATTTATAAACATTAAATTAACCTACTCACGTATAAACCAAAATATCATAAAACACAATAGGTTTATTTAATAATCCTTACTCAACTAATTCTGTAGTATGCAGCTAAGTAAGCAGTAAGTCGGAAGCATATCTAGCTTTCATAAACATCTGTTCCCAAGATATCCCAATTAAAACCTTGCGTATATACTAACAAGGCTACAAATTAAACCAAAGCATAACAACAAGGCAGTTATTTGAGGTCGCGAGTAATAAGCAAAACTATAATTAGTGATCCAGTCGTATCAAGATCCTTGTGGGACTACACGCGACTGGTTTAGACGTTAACACGACAAGCCGGTTACTTTAGATCTGATATAAAAGAGTTTTCGGTATAATATTATTCCATAGTAAAACATCATCATCATCAGCCTACGTTAGTCCACTGCTGGACATAGGCCTCCCCTAATGAGCGCCAAAGCGCCCTGTCTTCGGCTTGTCGCATCCAGCATCTGCCAGCAGTCTTTCGCAGATCCTCATCCCACCTGGCCGGAGGGCGTCCTACACTACGTTTACCAAGTCGCGGTCTCCATACAAGAACACGTTTACCCCAGCGGTTATCGGTTCTTCGCGATATATGGCCGGCCCACTGCCACTTCAGTTTGCTAATTCTCTGAGCTATGTCGATGACTTTAGTTCTCTGTCGGATGTATTCGTTAGTAAAATGTAAAATAAAATGTAAAATGTTCGTTAGTAAAATGCCTAAATATTATTTAGAATATTCTGAGTTAAACTCAAAACCTACTATGAATTGTCATAGCAAATGAACACAAACACTGCTTTATATTTTAGGGCTTTAGAGGTGTTAGTAAGTGTAAGAGGTGTATCTACTATTTGTTTAATTTTAGACTTTTATAAATAACTAGCGGCCCGTCCCGGCCTCGCAAGGGTGGTTATTGTGACATAACGATAATAGTTGGACATAATATGTAGTATAGCGTATAGTTTTTTGTAGTTATTGATATGTTATACAAATGTTTATGTTTAATATTGTATGCAGAACATACTTTTGTTTTATCATCAATAGTGTCCGCAGAGCATGCGGCTAAACATGTTTTATAGCATCTTTTTTCACCTTGGGTCACGTTACTAAAGTTTTAGTAAGAAACCTTAATCTTTTTTAGTAATTAATATAACTTATGTTATTCAGAGTTAGTGTAGTTTTTTAATGGTGAAATAAATTTTGCCATCGACACAGGAGTTTAATCATTACAAACATAAGAACACACAAAAATAGAAATCTTTCCTTATTATAATATAGCACTTAAACCAACATCAATAGATTATATTTTGTAACGATGTCTAAAATATTTTTTTTTAAGAAATATGCTGGTACATCTTGTTTTTGAGAAATTAAATAAAAGAGAATGGTGAACAGAAGTAAAACTATTTTGCTGAATTTTACATGATAAAACTACAATAAACTTCAGAGATACAAACTACGTAGCTTTACGCCAATAATAAACCTGTTTATAATACTTTAAGCTTCTATAAAAATTAATACACATACAACAAAGTTCATTGTTATCATAATAACCTTATATTTATGCAGACTACGAAAATCAAATAGCTAATATTATTTGAAAAATGAAATGTATTTATAAGTGCAAGTTCTTTGTAAATCTGATTTGATAAGAAAACTAATATGAAAATAAAGATGAACAATATATCTAATTTAAAACTTTTAACACAATATTGTTTTCAATACTTGATCTTCTTTTTTTATGGCACCGCTTGCTTTTCGCTGCGACTCTGCCAGTGTCAGTTATGGAGTATCGTAAACTTCATAATAATCCGATCGGTTTAAAATAAATTAAGATGATAATTAATTAGAAAATTTCACACCAAGAAGATTTAACTAATATGGACAACACGATAAGCAGGAAGACAAAACATAGGAAAAGCGTAGCACAGTTTTCAATACTTATGCAACCTTTGTCAAATTGTTATATTCATTACTAGCTGACCCCCTCGCAATTTCATTTGCGTGGACTTTAGGGTAAAAAATCTTGACGAAATCGGCTAATACCCTATTTTTAGAGTCGGAAATTCCTGAAACCCGCTTTAAATATCATGTATCCCGTAATCCCGTTATAAGGGCTTTCTTTAAAAAATAACCATTTAGGTACTGTATTTTTTTCATAGTGAATGATAATGACACGATGGACTTCAAACATTCTACTTTAGCCCATCTCAAACTTGAATAACCGGTTTTATCCCATTTTCAGGATTATTTTGAAAAATCCTAAAATACGTACTCAATATTTTTGTTGATGTAGTTTTCTCTGTAAATTTTAAATAGCCAATAGCGTCAACGGTTGATAAATTTCACCACAATAACCTCAATAGTTCGACTTCCTTTTCATACTTATATAGTGACATTTTTGAAAATCCTGAAACACGTTTTTTAATTTATAGCTTTTTCAGTACATACTGAAAGTTTCAAGTCATTAGTTTGCTATATTAAAAAGTTGTAGACATTTAAATACGGAGCCAAACTACGAATCTCAAACTTGAATAACCCATATCACCCTATTTTCAGGAATATTTTGAAAAGTCCTGAAACACGTGTTCAATATTTTTGTATGTTTAGTATTTCCTGTAAATTTCAAGAAAATCGGGCCACCGGTTACAGAGTTAGAAAAAGGACGAAAAAAACTTCCACCCCCCTTTTCACCCCTTTAGGCGTGGAATTTCCGAAAAATCCCTTCTTAGCGGGTGGTTGTGTTGTAAAAGGAACCTACCTTCCAAATTTCAGCTTTCTAGCTTCAGCAGTTTAGGCTGGGCGTTGTCGTTAGAAAATCGCTTGTTACTTTATTAAGATTGCATTAAATGATCAAACTGTATATTGTTCCATTTATCTTTTGTTTATTTATTTAGAAAAAAAGAATGCCACACGCTGTTTTACATACAATATCCTACATATTCCATGAAATTATTTTCTTTTAGGTTCACAATCAAATATTCATGTCGTAAAAAATTCAGTCGTTTATTTATGTCGATTTTGTTTACAAAGAAAGTGTTATCTTGGTGCGATTAATGTTTGTTATTTAGCTGTATTTTTCTTACGTTTATCTAAGGTTGTGTATTATGTTACTTATTTTACTCAGGCATCTAAATGACTTAATTTTTGAAATCAGAATGCTCAATGGAATAAAAATATATTATTATTGTGGTTTTATTTACTATTTGCTATCCGAGACATTACACACCCTATTCCGTCATAAGAATAAGAGAGAGACAGATTGAGTACTTACAATAAAATATTTTCGATACATTTTCATGTTCAATCTAGAACAATCGGGGTCAGTACAATCATTATCTCATCATCAATGAAGATTTTATGTCCGTCAATCAAAACCTGCGTTGGTCCCACTTTTCGAGTCGACTTATGCATCTGTCAGAAGTAATAGTGTCTATGAAATACTTAATTCAAAATCAAAATCAAAGTGCTTTATTTCCTTTAGACCTTACAGGACTCTTGGAATTGAGTCATTCAGTCTTCATTTACAACAAGGTAACGTCATAGTCGTGCATATGGTAAACATAAAGTCGACTCATGGACCGGGTATAATCTGACGAAAAGCAAATTTTAAAATTTTAACATTTGACGGATTTGAGGAGTGTCTCCGAAACATAAGAAACTCGGATTCAAAATGCGGCCCCTAGAACTTTGTGGTTTCTTCATTCCTAAGGTATGAAAATACCTTGGTTGATATTATTTTGTGCTATAATTTATTTCAGTTCTTGCAAAGTTACGTGTAGAAACACGATTTCATTGGGGTAATTGTTTTATCGCATGAGCAGGGTAACATTGGTCAGGTGAGGGTGGAAAATTGGGGGTGGTGGGTTCAGATGGACAGGAAGAAAAATTGTACACGGTCGGATATTTCTAACAGATTATTTTCAAGATGAAGTAAAGTTTTCACTCATTGCTTAAAAGTTAATCATTACCATCTTTCATTAGGTTGGTGCTATTCATTATTTTTCTTTGTATTAAGCCCACTATATTATTGTCCAAGAGTCCTGTAAGATCTAAAGGAAATAAAGCACTTGATTTTTATTTTGATTTTATATACGCATTGTAATCGCCTCATCTTTTTTAGTCTTTATTCTAAAAGCGCGTGGCAAGCCATTAACAAGGTAACAAGTAAGAGTGTGTGTACAGCAAGTAAATTGGCGCTTCGTTTTATTAATTAACAGTGTGCCCACCAGTGAGTAAAACAAAAGCATGTACAGGACATCCAACGGCTATGCCATAAGGAGGGAAAGTACCTAACATATTGTAGTTGAAATATGTTACTGAAAGAAGACCTTATTTTAATTTAAAAGACAATTTAAACTGCATTCATAAATTTTTAAACAGTCAACTTTTAAATTAAAATAAGGTCTTCTTTCAGTAAAATATTCCAACTACAATATTCAAGGTACTTTCCCTCCCATAGCATAGCCGTGGGACTCCCTGTATATTGCATTCGTCGGCCTGAAACCTCATACCGTGTAATCGCCACTTTACAAACCAGTGCACGTTCTAGATCCTATCACATGGAATTATTCTGGTCAAGATCAGTTTAGCAAACAACATGAGTTGTGGTTTTACGGAGGCTGCAGCGGGTAACTTTTGATTCGATGTGGGAGGCCATCGCCATGATGATTGGATTAGAGGTAAAGTTAGAGTTTGTACGTAAAATTATTATCAATAATAATAAATAAATCATTTATTTCAGGCAACATAAGAAAAGTTAAGGATGGTAAAAAACTTATTGTAGGGCTCATATCAACAAATACCTTACAGACTAACATACATACAAAATATTAAATCCTAATAACTATATGGTACACATTAGGTACGGCGACGTGTGACGCATCAGGGTTTCATCTTTGAATGTACTGTGGTAATGATTTAGCTTTTTACTGTGATGTTTTTTATTCCCTAAACGCAGTCACGGCATCAGTGAACGCGTATTTCTGATAAAATTTAACCAATTAATGCGGACAATTCCGTTATACAAGTTTCTATACAAAACTCGCACGTTTTACGATAACAAAATTGCTAACTGGACCAAAAAGGCTATACTAAAATAAATTTCAATCCTCGCACACAATAGACCCACATTCAGTGCTCACGTGAATAAACATAACTAAAAAAATAAACAAGTACAAAATACACGTCTATTACTGTAAGGAAACTCTTTACATAAAAGTAATGCATATTTTACAAGTCACCTAATGCATCACACATAAATTTTAGCTTGAAGCCGATCACCCTTTAAAAACTTATCCAATACTGAAATAAATAATTTGGATCACAGAAAACCATTCAACCGGAACCAAACTCACATTCACCTAACTGCCATAGCTTTTTCACCCAGAGAAGTTGAAATAATAAACAAAAAAGTAGGTACCTAAGTATAATTCCACACTTTTTACAATCTGCCGTGAGATATCGATCACCGTTACCCAGTACGAGGAAAGCTAATGGGACAAAGTTTCCATGTAAGCCAATTGTGTGTTGTTAATCTAATCGGTACCGTGTAGAACGATATTTTGAAATAGCGTTACAATTGCCAAATGAAAAATACGCGTATTTCCTGTTACCCGTAATCGTTGGATAATCCATCAAATGGAACGAGGTACGTACATAGCTAATAAGGAAACAGCTATGCCGTCTGAAGTTTTCCATAAACAATAAATTTTGAAGTAAAAATACCCAGCAGTGGCTCTGAATGATACCTGAAAAAATTGTGATAATAAGTCGTTCTGGACTTTGTGGCTTCAAAAGCTGGTTTTTCTAACGATTGCTACGAAAGTGCTATGAAGGTGCTACGAATGTGCTACGAAGGTGCTACGAAGATGCTACGACAATAGTCTACGAAAGGCATATTCGTAGCTTTCGTAGCAAACATAGCTTTAGCTAGTTAGTTTACTATCTATTTTAGCTAAAAATTTAAACACATTGCACCATAAAAAATATATATACCATGAATAAGACAATTTTAAGTACAGTCAAATATCACTCTTTCTTGATACCTAAAGCTATAAAATTGTTATTAAAATCAATTTAAACAAATAAGCTTGTTTTCCAGCTATTTCAAAATAAGCTATGCCAGTACTTTGGAGCAGACTGTATTACGTATTGTCACGGTTTGATGTGACTGATAAATGAGCTATTTGCATTTAATATTCTGATTGATCGCGAGATTCAGCCGAATAAGTCGATGGATCGAGTTTCATTGATTATATATGTATGTTTTTATTTATAATATTTTTGATGTCTTCCATTTTAAAAAGTTAAAGAATCACTCCTAGGTACTAGGTACCGAATTTTATAGTATTATGTTTAGATTTTATTGCAAGACAATAAAAGCTAAAACAAAAAAAAATGAGGTTGTGGGTTTACAGTTTTTGTACCTCAGCTTCTAAACAATTCAATATTTTAGTTTTATACCCGAGACGTGAGACAACTGAGAGCTTAAGAACATCGAATCAAAAATAGCTCATATCTAGAACTTTAATATCAACTTTATAGGCTTCTAAGCTCCGCCAGCTAGTCTGTAGAGAAGATCAGGTCTCAGATATAAAATCTCACGATGAACTCTACGCTTTTAGTCCACTGTCTACTAAACATTCGTCATTTATCTATTTATTTTAATATACTTTTACGAACAATGAGAATAACAATTAAATTACAGAACCAAAATAGAACTAGTATTTACAATTAAAACCATTCAACTAAAACTGTCTTCCTTTTATATAAAAGCCCTTTCCTTTTATGTTTCTTGGAAAAATCCTTAAAATTGAGTATTTTTTTCGTTATCGTTATTATTAGGTGTATTTTTTTTACAATTAGGCGGGTTCAATTTTTGGTTCAGACAGCCGATAATTCGAAAATCTTTAAATTCAGTTTAAATTGCTTCAAAATCAAAAAGAAGTGTTCTTTAAGGGCATCCCACGGCCATATCACATAGAGTTTCTTCCATTCGTAATGTTATGTTATATTTATATATGCAATGTTTTGTAATAAGTATATCATCTAGTACCCATAACACAAGCTCTGCCTAAATAAGGGCTATGTGATGCGGTGTGTTATTTATTTGTTAACAATTTATTTGTTTATAATGACAGTGTTAGAACCAAATGACGATTATCCAAAATTGATAAGAATAAAACCATGTCAATGACGCTTTAGTGGACTCTAAGCCTTAATAGTTTATTACAGTTTGTGATGTACTGTCGTTTATGACATGGTTTAATCGCTTGAGAGTTCAAAGAACTTTGCTTTTGCAGACACTCTAAACTTTTATATTGATTGTACATCTTTTGCGTTGATTAAGAGTATATTTGAAGAATAGATCAGATAAACAACCTGGGTTGTTTGTTCTAGTATTTTCATTAACCTTAGAAAATATAACCTTAGGTACAGATTTCTATTCCGAGCTATAGTGGATTTTAAAACATTGAGTGCCTATGCACGTCCTTGTAGATCATAATGGCACATCCGACCGATCAGTTGAGCTACTTGAAGTTTTATTAGTCTGCAGTTAGCTTAATTCTTTCTTGGTTATTTAGTTGTAATTTTTTTGTTCATAAAATTTCTACCCTAACTACTGAGACACATTTTAATATAATTAGGATGTATGTATTATTACACTTTTCTGACAAAAAAGCTCTTTGGCGCGGCCTTTAAAAATATCTATAACGATTCTGCTACATAATACATAGACAGATAATTTTTATACAAAAATATCCAAAAAGGGAAACTTTTCATATCTGCAGATAAAATAATATAGACTTTCATTACTCAAAAGGATTCCGCTACCAAATTGATTCGAGGAACTCACGGACACGTGTCGCGATTAGCGCTAATACACTCGCAGTCGAAGCGAGCGAGTATTCAAACGTGACTAAAATATCATATCTTGTTAATCTACTTCGAAAAAGGGCCCTTATTCACGCATCAGCTGGATATGATTCCGCGGTTTTCGTTTCGCGGGTTTCGTATATAAGCAAAGATTGAAATTTGACATTTTATGTATTTGAAGTCGCAGTGCATGGAACGCTCGTTGCTGTTGGTTGTTGTTATTTATACGGACACTGGTTCGTTCAGTAACACTCTTCGATTTACTTATTTATGGCTTTGCTAGAAAGCTCGGTTTCAGTGATGGAGGCTACTAGCCGCCTAATTGCCAGTTGTATGTATAACCTGTTTTTCTTTGACAAAGGTGAGACTTCTAGATCTTCCTGATTGGTCGGCCACATCGCTACTTAATCCAAGAGAACAATATTACATTATCTATGCCCCAGGTAAAATTGTCATCTAACGAAGGCGATAAAAAATAAAATAAAAATAAAAACTACGTGTATATAAGCTTTTTCATAAGATAAATGATGATTACCGCAGCGATATCTTTGTTACCTTGCTTTTATACTAGTGCTAAAGTGGAACTAGGATATCTAGTAGAAATAATAAGCGGTTTTATCGTATTACGTAACGCACGTTGACTAAACTACGTCATCTACGGACACGTGTTCCCGCAAAACGTGCGTTATTTACATAGAACCATATCGAATACTGACCGAGAGTGGTTTCTCTATTAGCCGTAAAGTTAACGAGAATATCTGGAGGTACACTTGAACTATTGTTCTGGAATAACACAGTTTATGACTGCATGGTGCATGGAATATTTAGCCATCGGGGTTTGTTGATTCGCAGAAATATATGGCTCGATTGACTACTTGTTCTTAATGGTAGCTAGAATCAACTCTCTGTTCACAGACTCTGACTCTATATAGGCAGAATTGGATTTGAGGATAATAACTATTTATCTTCGCCAGTTAATCATAGAGACGATTTATTAAGATCCCAATTTATTTTACAAAATAAACACACGTATTAGTCGTTTTGTAGCAAAATGGAAATCATTTTGTTTAAAAAAGCTGCAAATCTCGAATTTTATCATGGATAGGTCTTCACTATTGCATAAGAGCTAATGCGTTAATTTTGTTGCAGATTTAATTGTTTGTAGATGGAAACATAATATGTAGTTATTTGGTCTCAATCGATTTTCGTTACCTAGTGCGCTATAGCATTTGTTTTAATTATCGTACGTACATACATATATCAAGAAAATACGAGACTGACAGATTACTAAGCTGAACTCTGAACTTTGTGGCTCATTTACTTTGTTCATTTTATTAGCTTACTCATGTCAAGTACACGTGTATTAAATACACGGTTCAAAAACCTTTGCTCTAAAGGTTCGAACATCGCAAACGTACTTGTACTAGAACAGATGCATAAATTATTATTTTATTACAGTAAAATAAGTTATTTTAAGTACTCGAGAACCCAGGTATTAACTTGATGGTATTTCAGAACGATAAAAATGCAGGCAGAAAAGCTTAGCATATCGTAAACATTTACCGCTAACGTTAGGGAAACTTCAGTCATTTGAAAGGAAATTATTATTCGCTCCAACGTAACTTTGAGTGCAGTTAGTCGTTTCAGCCTGAACGAACAGAGCCTGCTTATTTCAACGATAAAAAAAATCAAACGAAAGGAATACGCTCTCGCGTTTCGATTAAAATAATAAAAAGGTTCGCTGAAGAGCCTTGCCTACCCAAAAGAGGAAGTTTGTCATTGTAATCCTTTTACCATTCGTCTTCGCAGACACGAAAAGGCTCTCGCGATGGCGCGGACTAATTCCGAATGCACCTCCAATCGTAAAAGAAGTCGTAAAGAAACGAATCTCCCCTCGAACCGAGATGCACGAGAATCAGGGAAAAATAGTTGATTTCTTATTGGCTTCCACCCAGACTCAGATTGAAAATTCGCCATAAAGACATTGGAACACGCCTGGCTGGATTAAAGGGGGAAACTAATAAAGAAAACTTTTGCGACACCGTATTTTTAACAAACGCTCTCCTTAAACTTTTTTTGCCTTTATTAGCTCGGCGTCGGTAATTTGGAAAATGCTCTGCGGTCTTCGAAGCGTTTTCCTAAACTGCTATAAAACGGATCTCTAGTTTGTGTTATGGCTTTTTGGAGTTGATTAAGTTTTTCAATCTCGGTAGAATTCATAAAATACGGTGGTTTATTTTTCTATTTACGGAGTAGATTCTAATAATGTCACTGTTTGAACGAGTGTTTTAATATTAGATTGCCTTAAGAGGGTTATAAAATGCCGCTGCCAGGCAAAAGCAAAAATTATGATATACGGTTCCGGCACCAGGATGAGAGTAGTGACACGAGAAGATAATAAAGATAAAACGTGGCAATAAACATGTTTTCGAAACATGTCAGGGCGCGCACATTCCTCCGAATAGGGAACAGGGTAATGCGAATTTCATTTACATAAATTATCTCGGAGTGAAATTGTGTCTATCAGAGAAAAGCAATGGAGCGCGTCCGACGTGAAGGGAGCTCTGTTTACGCAACACGTCGTGATCGCCCATTGGGATTAATTTACTTGAAGCTTTCAAGAATTAAACAAAAGAAGGGTGAAGTTAATCTTCGAACGAAAACGGTGTAAATTATATTTTTTGTAAGAACTTGAAAGAGCGGTAAAATAAATTCGCATCGTGCAGTTTGAGCATAATTTCACACACGCCTCGACTCATCGTTCCCCAAAATATTAAGGTGTATAAAATTTTATTACTCGCATTACCCCCTTACTCGCTCTATAAACATTTTCCGTTCCCCCTTCAGCGAGATGGGACGCAACTTTTGCCTTACCTTTCTCTCTAATGCCACATTTGTGTCTTAATAACGAATGGTATTATGTTACGCGTTTCATTGTTTGAATTCGAATCTCAAGAGATGGCGGATTTCCTTTTGATTCGCTAATGGTCCATGATCGGGAATTGGAATATATGTATACAATACAAAATTTTATCGAGTTTCATTTAAACTGCTCGCTGATTGAATTATTGTTGGATTGGTTCCATATTTTTATTAACGCCGTAGATACTTTGAGCTGTAAATTTAACATTCCATTATGAAGCGAAATGAGGTGTTTATTTTCATCGCTCTCGACGTGAGCTCGAGTACGAGCAAATGAGTACCTACGATAAAATTGTATTTCGTATAAGTATCCTCGTTCATGGATGGGTTTTATTTACATTTTACTTTTATGTTGTCTTGCCTCTTGAAGTATATTTCCTAAAGAAATCGTTAAGTACCTCCACCCGTCTTGAATTTGAATATTTTCTATGCTTTGACGATAGTGCGTTTGAGTTTTAAATACTTTATATATTTAAAACTTGATACATAGCAGAAAAGTTTTAGCTCGATGATCAGATGATCAGATGAGATCTGATCATTTTTACAATGCAAATTGTTTATAATATTCTTAAACTAATATGTATAATGTAAGTGCTCATTGTTCCCATCGACGGATATAGCTTTCTCTTGTTTTAATTATTTTATCTTGATTTCCGTTTAAAATCAGTTTTAGAATGACCTTTTGTGTCTATAACTATCATGAATCCAAAGTTTTAGCTTCTGAGATGTGTTTCAGAGTTCAAATTAATTTATATCAGGCTGAAACCGTCCGTAAATCACGCGTATCCCCTTATCTACCATCGCAGGCTTATGATATCAGCGGTGACGACTATGATAGATCACGGTAAACGGGGCTTCGATTATAGCTTCACTGTTTTAAGAGAGGATTAAGAAATGAGACAATTAGACAATTTTTTTATAATAACTACTCATAGAAACTAAGTCAGCTCGTGCATACAATCATAGAAAAAAAAATAAATAGTATTTTTTTACTTTAGACTTTAGTATATCTAATATTATATCTTGTTGGTTAAAAGAGAACACTTTTCAAAATAAATATCTCAGGTGACGTAAAACTTTCAATACAAAAACTATTTTAAATCCAAAAAATAGCATGTAGGCAAAAAAAAAAAAAAGTTGAACTAATACAATGGGGCGCGTAGGTATTATTAGGACTTTTTCAATTATTTTTGTCTAAAAGATTTGCCGAATCTCTCTATTCTATGTTCTTCTATTTACATCAGTAGGCCAAGCACGGGGATTGTTCTCTAGGGTAGAATAGACAATAATGGCATCGCATCTACGCAATACATTGCGCACATTATTGAAGTTGAAGAAATTAATTTCAAATAATTTACGCATTCTATGACAAAGTGACGTAATTTTTCTCTATTCTACCTTAGACAAAAAAGCCCGTTCTTGCCCGTACTGGTTCGTTTACCGCTGTCCCGAAATACCTACAGATACGATCGTCGATGGATATTGGATATATTTCCTGATATTGCCGACTGTTTGTCTTGCACCTGTTATAAAGACGCAATGTTCCTACACTTTTCTTATTGCCTTCCCCTTGAACATTCATCGGAATGGAACACTCAATACAACTATTGGCTTCATATGGGCATTGGTAGGGAGTTTTTCGCAATATGTCGCCGGCTTGAATTGGTTTGTTTTCATAGACCAATGATTTGAGCGCAGGTATGCTCGCATAAGTTTGGGAAAACAAAATCCACGCAGATATGACATGTTTGCGTTTGATTTGAAAATCGAATACCGTTAAAACAGATGGTTTCTTTGTTTTTAACCTTACAGGAAAGGAACAGTTGCTGATATATTTTTTTAATGAGTGAAATAAAGATAAAAATATTTTATTGTGAAAACTCTGATAAGGATATGACTAATTATAATTCAATAAGCTAGAAGTTGGACTACAAGAATAGAGAAAACCTTTCAGAGTAAATAGAGTAAAAAAATATTAGATTTCTGATTTTTACAGACAAAACCAGATTTGTATTTTGGAAATAACGTATTTTGACACACCCGAATAGAATGTGATTGGGACGGGTCTTATATTTGCCCCAGAAAACTGAGTTATCCAGATTACGCTCGCTGAACCGCGAGAACGAAATCACTGTCCAAAGTTTCCTCGGCAACTTCGCAACCTCATCCTCACATCGGTTTATTGAAAATAAATATTTTAATGTTAACCGATAGCCCAAGTGCGGATAAAGGTAAATCTTTGCACCTTTTCCACGCGGCCGCTGCGGACTCCAAAGAGAAATATTCGGGCCCATCCACCGCGAGGAATCCCATTGCAATTTATGCTCATTGAACCGGAAAAAGTATATGGGGAAGCTAAGGTTGGCGCCGATTCTTTTATTGCCACGAAATCAATAAGTAGCGTGACGCGGCAACTGTTTTCGACGACCGTTTCCTGTAATAGGACTCATAAAATCACACTCACGTCCGCCCGCGGGTGAGGTTTTCAATAAATCAAAAGTATCTCCGCGGGATTGGATCGTTTTAGCAATTATTCTGAATATATTATTGAGGAATCTAGTTGGGCCGATACAGTGCTATAAGTCACGAGACCCCCGGGGAGCCGCCACTCCTACGATCGTAATTGAAAATTGAAATTTGTTTAGGACTACGCTGGACCCGTAATTTGATTTCGGCGACGGCACGCGCGCAATCGGAGAGCAATAACAATAAATATAACCACTAGAGGTGAGACGGTTAGATTAATCCCGCAATCATTGCCCTTGTTGGTTCGGTCCGTCCACTTGAGAGCGACACCGAATTGAATTAATTTACTAAAGAGCATCCGGGATCGAGAATACCTATCTATTAGATGTAGGACAGGAAGGGAAGAAAATACGTCGCTACTCTTTGTAAAATTAAAAGATATTTTATGCAACGAGCGTCTTGATACACTATCTATATCTATGACTACTATTACAAAGAGGAAATAATTTATTGTTTGTTTGAATTGAATAGGCTCCGCACTACTGAACCGATTTGATAAAAAGTCTTTCACCATTAGAATCCTACATTATCTCGGATGAACGTAGATTATATAAATTCAAAATAATTAAATATTCAATAAAGGTAAGGGTTCCTTATGAAAACTTTAATAATTCGTGTGTTTAAAATTTATGAAATACATATTTGTTAAATACCCGTGCGGACCGGTAATTGATAAAGGTGACAGTTTGTATGTATCAGTGTGGATGGTTGAAGCTTATATTCTGATTTATAAATAATAAATAAATAAATAATGCTGGACAATCCACACAGCATCATCTAGCCCCAAGCTAAGCAGAGCTTGTGTTATGGGTACTAGATTACTGATATACGTACATAATACAATATTATTAAAGATAGATATTTTTTATTATACATAGAAAACAACCAGAACCCCTAAACAAATATCTGCAGATCGTATAAATATTTGTCCCGAGGCGGGAATCGAACCCGCAACCTCCTGCGTCGCAGGCGGACCTTCGCCCACCGCGCCACAGTGGTCGTTGGTCGGATTTAAACATAGCTTTGGTTCTGGAGAAGAGCAGTATTCCATAAAATAATTCAAATATCTTTGTTACACTTCGGGACACACCTAACGGAATGAAAAAAATATTGCTTGCCCAAAAACTCACTATGGTTCCATCATCTTTCCAGTTCACGTCGTAGAAACTGAAGCATCACTCTCACTTGCTCCCATGCTTTTTATTTATCCTAACATTATTTTTAAATAATTTCCCAACAGCTCGGTATTTACGACAGACATTACGACGGTATAGACATAAACTGTTCACGCAGGTACGTAAAAGCAGTATGGTGTTCCCCCTTTACCTTGGGAGCCATTCTTCTGCGGTGTTTCATATCCCTTAGAGCATATAACTCTGTATATAATGCATCTCCAACCATGAACAGTGAGAATGAAAGCAGTTTTCCTCGACGAGCTTGCTGTCGGAAGCAACATTAATGACCGCAAAGAGTATTTTCGCACGGCTATGGCAATACCCGTTTAGAAGTTTCACACCGGTTTTCTGTGTGACTGCAGCCTAGTGTGGCAATAAAGTGCATGGCCGTTGCCTACATCCACAAAATTTATAGCCTCCGAAATAACACAGCATTAGTTTGGTTGGTACTTCTTGAAGTATGACCTACCTAGTGCTTAGCCGTAATAACTTTCCTAGACTTTGGCCTTGCATTAAATTCTCATGCTTGGGTCTCTCCAGAGCTGCAAATAAGTTCTGGTGTCCTCGGAAGGATCATGTTTGTGTCTGTGCCAAGTGTGAGCGAGTATTTATTCTCCCACCATAACAGGTACCAGTCTTCCACCGGTGTTGATCTGATAGGTGAAGAAAAACCTATAGCGCAGGTTACTCTTATTGCTTATTTATTTTAATTTACATTTGTAATTTAAATTACTATTAAAGTCATTTATAACGGGATATTTACCATGATCACGGTACAACTGAAGGTCACTGCGAGTTAGATTTTATTGGCAGATATACCGATCTACCCTCTTTCTTTGTCTTTTGCTACGAATAAAATCTGCCAATCAAATCTAACTCGCAGTGACCTTCAGTTGTTCCGTGATCATGGCGCATGCAACTGTGCCGAAAATATTGGAAAACTCAAAACTCTAATCATGGTAAATATCCCGTTATAAATGACTTTAGTGTAAATAACCATGATAGTTTTAAAAGTTTTAAATTACTATTGACTTCTGTATAAATTTCGAATTTTATTTAATTAAGTTTGTGTGATATGGATAATTTTATCTGAAATAAATGAATACAATACAAATACTCAGTTCGGAGGTAAACATAAGCAAAAGTAGGTATCAAAACTTAATAAAGAATAAGAAGCGGTATTGTATTGTATTGACGTGAAAATTTTGTTGCCCAATATGTGAATGACACGTGACCATATGTCCCTTGACAGCTCCCGCAATACTTCCCACGAGCGCACGTCGATAGAAACAAAGGCACACGTGAACACTGTATTGCCAATATCCAAGAAACCTGCCGATACAACGTAGAGATACAAGCATTATTAGCTAGGGGGTTCCTTAGTGCCCCCCTCGCTATCACTCACCTATCCGTATCACCGGAGGGACCCCACACGACTAATCACAAAGGATGTGGAGGCGACGCGCTATGCATATTTATTATTACCCCAAACGAATTCTCACCGTTCAATACCTAGAACGTGGATGTTTTTCATTTACTCGACTTATTTATTTAGAGGGCCCCAGGTAGGCTTAATGTTTGATGAGTTCAGATTCGACCCGCTTAATTTCTACCCGTCTGTTACATATTAAATCTCTCGTAGATCACGTCAAGTCGTCCAACCTAAATGGATTAAGTTCACCCGATAAAAAGTTTACGTGAATTTTCGTGTCCAACTTTTGGGTAATAGTTGAGCGTTATTAGAGCGGGCGAACGAATCAGGCGTTCGTCTATAAATAATGTAAGCGAAATCGGAATTTACGCATGTTGGAGCAAATATGAGTGATATTTCGACCGCTAGCAAGCAATTTGCGTTCGAGGCACGAACGCCATCGCCTGGCTTATAAAACCCGGCACGCACGTAATTAAAACTTGTACTGGAAAGAAAACACAATAAAAATTAATTAACAGTCCCTATCGCCAACAGACTCATGTGAGATGAACATAATTAAAATAGCTAAAATGTGTAAATAAATATTTTTCGTTCCAAACTGCCGATGAATGCTAATGTTTAGCGAACGGGGAATTCTTGTACAGTTTAAGGGGAGAACGGGTTAATTAAATGGGCCGGGGGTTCATTTTCATAAAATTATTTGATCTTGGCCCAACACGGGGCCACTGAGAGCGATTCATTCCCTAAGATCCCTGACTTTAATTTTCCTTTTTGTACTAAGATTTTAGTTGAAAACTCTTGGGTTAAGCTCGTTCCACGATAAACTAACTACATAAACACCGGTTTATTGCTGTCTGTCTGTCTTCATTTCCAACTTGAAGGATGGTTCAGTAAATTGACTGAAGTGCAGTCTCGTGTATCGTAGATACGGCGAAGTACCTAAAACTTCGTCACTAGAGATGTCTCTAGGTTTGTATATATTATGTTGTCAAATTAATTATATAGATAAATACCTACTATTTGGTAGTAATTTTTATAATGAATTTAAAAATAAGCTATCGCGAGCAATTTGTATAGGATATGGTACAGTCAATTGAAAAATATAAAGTAAGGCCTTTACAAGGTAACTAACATTTAATATCGTAGTTTAATTATTCCCCCATGATTAATAAAGGGTGTTCACTGCTAGGCAGTAACGGCTCATACCAAAAATTATGACTATTACTTGTAACCTAAACAAACGCAAAAGATTTATGCCATAGAGTGCAAGCGACAGCCTGCATAATTTAATAAGTTACTCACACCCTTGATTAAAATTTTGCAATAACGCATTAAGAGATGCCTAAGGGAGGAAATTAAGCGGTCCATAATAATTTCTTACGTCAGTAGCATGATTAAAATCTTGCAATTAATTAGTAAAAGTTTGATTCTGCGCGAGAATACTTACCCTGAAGGGGATGGGTTTTAGGGACAGACATCTTGTGGCATGGAAACCCCAATAATGGGAAGCCATGCCGCAAATCCTTATTAATGAGGAAAACCACGACGATGAAAATAATTTTATTTTTTATTTACATTCTCAGATATAGATTATTTAAATAGACACGAATTAAAACCATTTCACACAACGTCATCCAGCTAGGCAGAGAACTGGTATTGGGTACAGAGGGGCGATTTGCTTTCTCATTTACTTTCTTAATACCTCTATATCTAGGTATATGTGTAAAAACACAAAACTCTTTATTTTGAGCAATGTCTGTCAGTACTTATCACGTCAAAAAGAAAAACAAGGGAACTACCCGTAAAACCTGCTTCATTACGTACCTACTATCCAAAGTAATTCTAATTCCGTGAACCAACTGTTAAAGTTGAAGGTGTTTTAGCACTAACTCCGAAAGTTAGAATGAGCGCATCGACTTTTCGGTTCACCCTACCGTGGTCGTAATAGCGGGCCTTCGTTCGTGGTAAACTTCGCCTCCGATAATTGCTGAAGTGTGAACTGTGAATCGTTGCCGATTTCATGACACTGCTGAATGAAGCAGTTCTGTACGTTGTTGATGTTGGATTACTTGCTTAAAATACTTTGTTAGATTTAAATTGTTTGGAAATTTGACTTGCTGGAAATAAGATATATGATATCTAAGCAGTTCATTTAGTATCTCTCATCTAAAGGACTTTGATAATTAATATCTTTGATGTAAATTCAAAACAATACATTATGTTTTATTTCCTTTAGACCTTACATGAGTCTTGGAGACGTCACAAAATATGAAAAAAAAAAAAATCCACAACTTAAACTGGGAAAAAAAATATTTTCTTTTACAACAATCTTAAGGTATCTTAAGGCAAACTAAAGAAGCAAACAAGAAACTTTCACCTTGTTATGTTGTTAGTTTTCAAGTAGGTATTTTATGGAAGTTCTGGTCCATTCATTTATTGTATACTTTTGTGTGTTGGTACGTAAGATAAATTCAAATTGCTGCACAGTGTCAAAATAGAACGCTGCTTCTTATTTACCGTAAATAAAAAAAAAATTACTACTCTGGACAATTTACACGGCATTATTTAGCCCGAAGTATGCCCAGGTTTATATTCTTCGCATTAATTATCACCCTTTCTAATCTACCCCTACCTTGTAAAATCTTATTCAGCAAAACATTACCACAGAGAGCAACATTATCGATAATTGCTGATAATGGTTGTCGATTCACTAGCCTGGTACCAAAGTTCAGCACCGCTATTATCTAACGAGCACCTTGCAAATTTTCTATTGTAAGTAAATTGCAGGATTACGTGGTTATGCAAATGGGGAACATCATAGGGGAATATTTTGAATATTTATGTTACTTTCTGCGGTATTGTAATGGAAAATCATAGGTTCTTTTAGGTAATTAGAACTTGGTTATCTTTTGCCATGAATTATGATTTTAAATTTTATTTAGTTTCTTTATGATTTACTACCTGATAAAACTAAGATTACATATTTGATGCTATGCCGCAATTCAAATAACCTTCATCGGATTAAAATTCAGTGTCATAACTAAAATGTTGCTGATTTACATTTTTTATACATAAGAGATAAAGAATATGAAAATATTTTTTTATATTCAATCGAGATTACCTACCAGATCTTAAAGCTGTTTGAACGAGGAAGCACTCCCCAGTGCATATAAAACAAACAACCCCAGCCAAAAATAGCCAACCATAACTTAGCGGGCAAAGTATACTCTTCTCTCTGAATAATAGATAGCATGAGTGAAGCCGCGATGCGCTGTCAGTCGTGTGATTTTGAGACAATCTGATTTGGTTCCCTCGCTTTGGTCTCTGAATGTTTTATTAGATTGTTCCTGTGGATCCACGTTACGCTCACTTCTAATAGCCGTGTGGTCTGAGTATTATCTTCTCTTTGTTTACTTGTGAGGCTATACTCGTAGTAGTAGCGGGTAGGACGGGTTGCTAAGCTCTCTGCTTTGATTCAAAGTTGATTGTTTTGAATGGTGTGGAGTTTGATTTTCATACGATGACGCTACGCGTACGATATGCTGTGTCTTTGAAATCAGATTATCTTGTTACGTTTGTATTTCAACATTGCTAACCGTGTGTCTGTAAAGTTTAAATTTACACAAGCAGCGGTATAGCTCAGTTTCTGAAATTCATATTCGCGTAAAATACCTAAACATTCGCCTTTGTCTGAGAATTAATATCGAGAAATAAGATCCCAAACATAACTCTGGGTCACATAAAATTTAAGCTCCCATTTAATTGTAAACTGCACAATTAGAATGGTCTCATGATCGTATTAAAATGATTTAAGTACTACAAATTCCGTAATAAAGGGCCAAGTTTAATTATATCGGCGGAACCGAAATCGCGGTATGGCATCGGTACATTTCCCAGGAGCAGTCGCCAGTCGACATTTATTGGCGCGGAACAGCGGATAAAACAATAAAGAATGGTTAACGGCATTTTAATGTGAACAAGAACATGGACAATGGCGAACGATTGGGGTCCGCTGGACAGTGGTCAGTTGAACTTACCGCACAGTGCTCGAATGCTTACTAGTGGTGCGTAATAATATATATCGATAACGCACTTCATAACATCGATATCGATATCATTTAAATTCAATTCAATAATCTAAGTTGTACTAATGGCAGATGTGAACACCTACGTATGTGTACATATGACGGTATTTACGGTATCAGCATATAAATTTATATTTTCCGATGTAACAGCAAGTTTGCACGCTGCTTATAGCGTGTTCTTATAGCGTACCTTTAGGAATCTTAAGTGTCAGATATAAATGTTTCATTGAAAAGTGACTCATCGAGAATTGCGATCTGGAACTTCGCACCTATCAATATGTTTATCTCGCTATTTTATCGGTATAACCACTATCTGAACGAACTTTATCAAGTTTTAACATTTAAGGTTTTTGTAAGTTTGACAATACCACTGCTAAAATCTAGAAAATTAGCTAGATCTGTGTTTTCATTAACTTCACACAGTACATTGATATCAATCGGCGAACACTGAATACCCATTTGATTCACTGGAAAAGGACAAAAGATCTTCGCTTCTGATGCTCAACTGCTAGACTAGAGCTGGACATATTAGGTATGAGAAACATTGACCATCGATGTCGAATAAAACTTAACTGAGTCTAATAGTCAGAGTTAACTGTTTTGGTTCGTATAGACCTAAACTATTCAAATGATAGATAGATAATATCTTTATTCCACATGTTTAGTTCTGTATTGATAGAATAATATAATAAACAGTAACTACTACTAAGTCTAGTGTGACATAATTTGCGGTCTTATCGCTGAAAGACAGGAAACTAATTGTAAACAAAATGATTGAAATGAAAACTATTTTTTTATAGCGTTAAACCTCCGAAGCCTACTCTTGTCTATACAATAGTGACAAAATCACAATATACATCTTCTATCATTGACGGTGGAATCGACGAACAAAAATAAAAGAATCACAGATAGTAACATAGAACCTTCTTCTTTTTCAGAATTCGGTTAATAAGGATAGTTCTCTAAAAAGCTATTAATTTAGAATGAGAGGTGGTTTAACTGAGCCTAAAAAGAAAGCACAATCCAAAAAATCATCGACAACGCACATCTCTAGTGGAGTAATAAAAGTACCCGCATAAACCTTTGAATTGCTGACCACGGCATCGAACCTGCCCTTTGTCTGTGTCCTGCCGCAAATTGTTGAAGAAATAAAATAAAATCTAATTTACCGGCTTGCTACGTTTATAGGAACGAGTTTTACGAGTTCCGCTGACTTCAGTGTATTGTTTATTCTCAATACCTTCTAACTTTTTATATGGCTCTTATATGGGTAATAATATAAACTTTGAGGAATAACATTTATCGGTTGAATCCCAACATTCAAATACATTAGCGGTAAGTAAAGTCGTTCGGAAATAGACAAATTGGCGGTGCTCATCAACTTAGTTATTCAGTTAGCTTAATTGTATCAATTGTAAATATTAGTCTAATTTGGTTATTTTATTGTTATTTAATTTTATTTGTTAATAAAGGTCCAAAAAAGTCAATTATGAATTTTATTAATGTGGTCATAACAACTTTACCGACCCTCAAAGACGAGTGAGATGTCTCACAAGGCACAAACTAAAACCACTCTCCTATATCTCTTATTTATGTTCATTGCATTCGTTTCGCACTGCCACCACTCAGATGGACAATAGAAATTGGGACCATATTTGCAGATAATACAGTTACCGTGACTAGGGACAAGGGACATGGGCATACAAACAGAAAAATGGCCCCCATGCAAGCGGGCAAGCTGCTGCAAAATGTCCCGAAAATACATTAGGCGCATTAGAAACACCATTAAGGGTCGGACCGCCGATAACAATTAGGGTGGATCTGGCATCTTAAGGGGAATTAACAGCGCATAGAGAGTTAGCACTGCTTTAAAAGCAATTTTGTCGCAGCGCTTTTGAATTTTTCTTTGCATTAATTAGTAATACCCAACCGCCATCTGCTGCATAACATTTTACTCCTTTTATGTAAATTTTTACAACTTTAGAGACACAGATGCTGCCTGTACTAGCCATCTTGTAATTCTATGGACCAGGTGAAAGAAATAATCACCATAAAAAAGAAATTCATTCATAGTAAAGAGAAAAGATAAAAGCTACGAAAAGTAAGATATCAACGCCAACATTTTTTGTAACCGAGACGCCGAAGACTTTTACAATATGCATAACTTGTTGAGAGAGTAATCAAAAGGCGATATAAAAGTGTAGAGGAAGACACGACGAAAGGCTAAAAATGTGAACCCTCCCAGATTTCCTTGAGGCGGGTCGACCCCTGAAGTAAAACTTGCTGCAAGATGGGAAAAATTACCCGGACCCGACAAACTTTTTTCGATTTGAATTATGATTCCTTATTTCATGCTGTGTTCTCAGTAAGTTTGTTTTACATTGACCGGAGCATACTTTAATGGCGTGAATTAACAATTTTAATTGAAAACTTTTAAGCCCTATATTGAGTTCAGAACTATGTTAACTCAAACATTTATAAATAACTTTCAACATTTATTTGTCTGAGTGAAATACATTAGTTTTCAAAGTAATAAACTAGATAGTTCAACACAAAATGAAAAGTCGTAGATCTAGATTGCCAGGCTATTACACAAAATAAACATTTATCAAGGTAGAGCCTTTCAAAGAATCAGATGATATTCCAAAGGTTTTTTATTTTATTAGAATTTAACTTAGCACAGAACGACGCCCAGAGATTATTACTTTGCGAGAGGCTTTGACTTTTAACTTTCTAAAGAGTTTGTTGAATAACTTTTCTGTATTAGCCACGGTAATATAATTTGTGACTCGGCAAAGAGACACTGCCAAAGTAGAATTTATCGAAGAGAAAAGCTGCGTAATATCTGAATAATAGATGCCTTTGTACACTTTTTGAGAGCGAACGCATTTCAATTAATTTCGATCGGTTTTAAGGTTGGAATCAGAACAGAATACTTAAGTGTAATTTCTCACCACAATGATTCGTAGGTATAAATAGTTACCAAAAAATATCGCGACAATGGAACTATTAGCTAAGTTATGAAAATAAAATACTGTAAAACTAGGTAGGTACCTATGATGTTTTTATACTTCCCTCTCGAAAGAAGATTACCTCCCCACATTTAGCCATTTCCCTCAGTAATACAGAATGGGGCGGTGAGCGCGACTTCATAGTTTCACAAAGAAAATATGTGCAAACTTTTTAAATTGTATTTGCATATCATACAAGTCGGGAAATATTGGTTGCGTGCTTGTAAGAAGCCGCAAGGTCTCATGTTGGATCCGTGGGGATGTTGGTGATAGGGTTGCATGCAGGGAAGAGACCCTCGTTAAATTCAGAATTCCCAATTCTGATGATTCGTAATTTTCAGACCAAGTGTTTTCTACACAAATGTATAGCTACATAATTGTTTTTCAGTTTATTTTTTGACCTTTATTTAGTTCAAATATAGAGTCAACCGTGTCATTGTAGTACATTGTGATTAATAATCTTTTATTATAAAAGTACTAGCCAACTACTAGCTTTTATACTAAAAGATTTTTCATCATGAGTTTAAACTACATACACAAAATAAGAAGCAGTAAAACGTGGCAAGCTCAACTAACAAGTTTCTCCCATAATCAAAAACGGGGAACTACTATCAAAGCAAAACTTTGTATCATTTACTGCCTTTCAACCTTCGGCCCTAATCCATTACGCTATTGTATTCAAAATTCCATCTATAAATCCTTGCGAATGAAAGCCATTTCTAAACTATAAACGCCACAAAATATGCAAATAAATCTTCACCGTCCAATTTCCTGGCATTTGGATAAGCGTTAAATTCTGCGAGTTTCGAAAGGCTTTCAATATTAATTGTTTAGAAATTACCTGAGCCGTCCGACCTGAACTTTGCTGTGCCCTTTCGGTGACCATAAACGTCAAGGAACAATAAACGACTCAGGAGTGACCCTTGCAGTACCCTCCTTAGTTCTTAGCCGAGTCACCCCGCTGTCCACGACCACCCCAGTCAAAGGCCAGCCTGCAGCCCCCAGGGAAATTATTGTCGGGATTTAAAGGGCAATTCTTACGCAAAAGTATAAAAAACAACATTCTTTAATAAAACTTGGCATAGCTTGTATTGGTAAGTTTTATCTGGGCACGTGACTTTTCAATCCATTTGTTATCAATCTTCGATTGGGTCTTTTTCTGTTATTTAATCGTTGACAGCGAAGTTTAATTGATGGATTGTGATCGAAACGATTGCTTATTTACTTGTGGAATAAAGTCTAACTGGAACTTTGATCATTATGATCTACAACCCTTTATTGAAAAGAATATTTAAACATATTTAATAAATTTTCAAAAGTTAGCAAATACTTTAGCAAAAGCATAAATAATTTCTTTGTAACACAAAATCAATAAAAAAATTACGATTAACATTTTCAATGTATAATATTATCGTTCACATTATATAAGTAAAATGCTATGCACTAGAATTAGTAATTCACTTCATCCTGTTTCGCGAAAACAAAATGAGTTTTGGCAGCTCCCAAAAACTTCTACAGCGTTGTTTGATTTACTTCGACGGGTAAATTCTTCAATCAGGATCAAAGAAACCCACCCTGCCAAGGTACACTCCCGAACTTCTAAATACAAATTAACATCGACGTGCTGTGTCGCAAGACTTTCCCAAAATCAATGTCGATCCAAATAAAATAAGCAAAATTAAATAAACAACCCTCAGGGAGATAAAAGGTCTAGACGTCGACTAAGACCGCATTTTTGATGGTGTCGTATTTTAAAAAGTTGGGGGAGAGTTGACACTTGGACGAATTTAACCTACCATTGTATTAATTATTCAGGGTGGTGCTTTCGTGTTCCAAGGTGCGTTTGCAGGGGAGCAAGGTAATTTGTTTTGGTAAAAAAAGCTTTACGAAAAGAATTTAGGGAACTTCCGAGTCTTCGTACTTCAGGGCGCGAGGAAAGTTTAATAAAATTGTTTTGGAATGCAGTACGAGACGAGATAAGTTCCGCTTGTTCGGGAATCTACTATCGATAGTACCTACTCGTAGTCTAACAATAAAAGCAAACACTTTTCCCCATGATGTTGAAGTTTCGTTCCTTAGGGAAGAGAGGATTTAAACTTCAAAAGAATAACACAAAACGATCAACGTATTTTAAACTGGTTGCTACAAAATGGTGATATAAAAACAAATTGTAAGTAGGTTCATGAATTTCTGTCATGATAAAAGAAAATAAACCTTTTATTGTATTCTAACGAACGAAATAGTTAAATAACTCGAGCATAATTAAGTAAGGCAAGTTCACGACATGGGTGAGTAGAGTATAAAAAATATTATTTCTCTCTGAACTCATTTGTAGATAGACGAGGGAGGCTTACGGTCCCGCCTGGAATACTTTAACTTTTCAATTGTAACTTTTGATGGGTTTTCGAACGTAATAATAATCGCTGTATCGTAGTGATGGGGAGAATCAACGAATGGAGTACAAAAGAATGCCAATTTTCGAACGGAAAATTGAGTTACATCTGGAGTGTTATTCACCTCTAACTTTGATGCATTTTTTATTGACACTGATTTCAATGCGCGAATTTGGAGGCGGAAAAGTGATTGTGTTTTCTAAATTGTTTCTTCCTTTATTATGAGGGTGGGTACAATTGGGTTCCCAATCGCACAAAATTATACTCATTGAAAATATGGCATACAATTTTGTTTGGAATATTATTTACGACAATATCCGAGTGATATTTACGATTTTATAAAGACAAAATATATATATTCCATTCTTATTTTTTTTAATTCCCCATTATTTCTATTTGGAGTCACCGTTATAAACAGAAACATTGAAAATTAGAATAATAATATAAATGTGTAAAACTTTATTTAGTTGCTTGGAAACACTCTAAATAGAATTTGAGACCAAATTTATGTAAAAAATATGGAACAAAATGATAACGTACCTACAGGTAACAGATAAGTAGCTACATAGTAAGAAAGGAAATTACAATTTGAAAAAACCAAATTTGAACTTGGTAATATTTTTAATTAAATCAATTGAGGTAACTTCAGATTATTCAAGCAATCTACGGGTAGCTCAACTGAAGCGTCCCCAAGACACTGATTTCCGTTGTATGTGCGCATCAGTTTTAAATGATGCGCTGCGCTCGTACCTACTGGTTATTTTCATTATTCCTATTTTATATGAATCCCTTCAATTTTAATAATTCAATATTTTTAACCTGCTCTAAGAACGATATTCGAACAGAAACCGAATCATTTAAAAGGAAAATCATAATTTCAATAGAAATCGAAATTCGTTACCGTTCATTCTGGCGCGAAGACACGATGGCAATATTCAATTTAAAGGCACACATTTCATGGTAGATAAAACTCATGAATCAGGACTCCATATGTGAAAGTGAAAGGAGGTGGGTTCTTTCAAAAATGTACTCGCGAAGGAGCGGTTCGAATTTCCTGTGTGATATGAATCTTCCCTTACTCGTGATGTATTTTCCTATTTTCTTCCCCTTAGGTTAGGTTGTTAGAATTTCTTTAGATGTCCTTACGTTATACTATAACCCCTTTTGTTAAAAAATGAAAATGAAATATTACTAAGAAAATACTGACTTACGATTCCGTGTAAAACCTTTTCTCATTGGTAATATATCAAGGAAAGATTGATGCCAGCATCTTGAAGACAAAAATGCTCCAAGACATAGGGACAGTTGAGCTACCTGTAGTTTGTTTGCAACAATCTGAAGTTAGCTCAATGGTTTCAATTGTAAATACTAATTCTATTTAATCTATTTAATTATATTTTTTTTTTGTTAAAAAAGGTATTTGAATTATTTATTTACCGATTTGAAGAAAAACTCATTGACAAAACTAGTTAATGTCTCATAAGAATATTACACTATACTATACTACACTTGTTTTTTGAGTTAGCCAGTGTTGTTGACTCTCCTTTTCGCGATTTCCTCACACAACTTTGTATTACATATTTATGTAAGGCTCAGTAAGGTATGTTGATAGGCAATTTACCAAGAATAAAAATAAAAAAAATTATTTTATGTCTTTGGTTATATTATTCTTGACGATTATTTTGTATAGGTTTATAGATTCTATTCACGTTTTTTAACCCTCTTGTCTTCTCATGGCCACAGCAGTAGCGTAAAACGAATAACTTTTAAAGTATTCTGTTACATAAAATTCATCGAAAAACATCGTTGAACTCAACGCATCACAATCAACTCGTAAATATATCGACAAACCACGATTTCTTTGAACATTCGGGACCCTTCGTCAAATGGATTTTCAATTTGTTTGAAATGCGACAAGCGATGCATCGGAGGTGGAATTGCGGAAAATTATTCGAGTTATTGAAGAAATTACGTAAGTTGTGCCTGAAAGTGAAATACTTTGACGTGTTCTGGGGTTTAAGTCGTTTGTAAAAAACTGGATCATATTCTGTTTATTTAAGTTTCTCTTTACAGCTTAAATATTTAGATGACGGGAAATAAACAAAGTGTCAGCATAGTTTTGATTATCTTTCTTTCTATAATCTAACCCTACGAGATTTGTTAATATGGATGAAAAATCTTGCGTCCCAGTTTCATAATTACTTGGGTTTTATTTCTATTCCTACTCCAAAAATGTTTCCTAAAATATAAATCACTAAAAATACTTTGCTTCTACAACAGAATATCAAAACATTTTGTTTTAATTTCTGAGTGAGTCGCGTATGGAAGCAGTATATGAATTTTCTGACACAGTAATAAATTTATATTACCTTTTGAACTTACTTTTATTTTATTGTCAAATGATACGGATTCGTTTGTCTGACTGATGACTGTAATGCGTCTTTTGTCTTTTAAGGGGATGGGACAAAATAAAGCTTCCCCGCAGTTATATTAATACGTGGGGGATGAAATGATCCGGGTAGACTCAGTAAGCCGTCTAAGTGGTAAGCCAAAGGTAGTATACTTGTACCGTAATTTGAGGCAAACCCTAAGGGACAGTCGACCGAGAAAAAATGAATTTACTGTTTGAATTTTGTAAAAATATACTTTTGGCAAAGTGCAAAATAACCGACTACCTTCATAATACAGAATTTCGTAGTTAAAATGTGTATTATTGTAATTCGTATCATTTTATAAATAAAATAGTATCATTATATTAAGTATATCAGTTATCTAGTACCCATAACACATGTTGTGCTTAACTTGGGGCTAGATGATGCTGTGTGAATTTTCCAGCATTATTTATTAATCTAATTAGATATATGTAATTTAATTACCAGTTGTTTTTTTACTAGGCATTAAAAAAATCAAAATATTGTTAAAAAGTTATTTCTTTATAGCTTTATATATCATATCATGAAACTAAAATAAATAAATGCAATATCAGAAGATCAAAGCAGTCAAGATAAAGTAAAACAAATTGCTGTGTCTATTTACCAAGAGATGCAATTGTCATTACAAAGGAAAGTTTCGCAGCACCCCGTAGCTATTCCGTCTTGTTCTTGATTAATTTCCAATGATATTTGATATGTTTCTCCGACAGCCAATGGGGGAGACTGACAAATGATAAGATTTTCATGGCTAAAGGTCGACTATTAAACGTCTTCGGTATTATATTGCATCGTATTAATAACAGATTGATGTTCCCTTTGTTTACAATAGCGATAGGCCCTGCCCTTGTTTCAGGGTTTATATTATTCTATTCAGATAAGTTAATTAGCTACTATAACAGTAGGTATAAATTGCGCCTGCTTTTTACTCTTAAAATTACTTTTTGACCTCATTATGAATATATGCACGTAAACTACGGACCTATTTTGTGTTGGAAAAACACCTTATTCACTTTAAGAAATGACAAATCCTAAATTGTCTCATTTTTTATTTACCGCAGCAATCAGAATGTTCCTCAAAAATCTCTTTAAATTACGTTTAGTCTTCCATTTAATTATTTCATAAGTTATTCATAAAAGCCGTTGCATCTCCTAGGGTTTCATTGTTCCTGTTAAGGATAAGTCTTCCAGATTCTTGTAATTTAACATTTTAGTTGGAAAGCGAGCCGTCCGCGTCTTGCTATCTTTTGTCGTATCTCCGGAACGGCTTTATGAATATCTTATGATGAACCTAAATTTAAAAGCTTACCTATAAAGTATTTTTTAATTTGTATTCGCATAAAAATGATTAAGTTTATCATTTGTTATTTTTTTGTCTTTTTTGCCTTCGATGACTATATTACAAATGTTCTCTTTTATGATGGGATTAAATAACAGGAAGAAAATTTCTTTGATGTAGGTGCCGAATAGAAATGTGCTCTTAAAATTCCGAGTTTCTGTGGTATCTTATTTCGGTGTGATATAGGTATGTAATGGTGGCTGAACACGTCATCAAAAGGCGTCATTACACCGCGCTCGTATATTGCGTCATTATGCGAGCAACACGCTTACAACTGACAATCTGAGACGTTGCTAATGGAAAGAACACGGGAGTTTTGATATATACCCTCGTTCCCCTTCCTCAAAAAGTGGATGTTGCGGAAGATGGCACGCGGAGCAGGATTGGGTGGAAATGAGCCGTTCCGATAAGGATGCTTTGTGCGACTTATCGCCGTTGCAAGGTATCTTCTATGTTATAAAGATTTTATTACGTTTATAAATAAGGTACTACGTTTGCTAGATTTGTAGGAATACAACGTCTGTTATCGCAACCCTCCTAATTTTAAGTAATAAAGTAGTTTGGTCCAAGACAACGTTAGAGTAATTGGATTGGGATGAAACATTGCAATGGTATACGTTTGCTATAGTCCTGTCCTTACATTATTTGCCACAACCACTACACTTGGTATGGCTCGCAGATCATTGATTATCGCAGTGAAAGTGCGTAAATACAGAATTTATGTACCTTGTTTGCGTAAAGCACTTTCACCATTGGCCCTTAGGACGGGGATTGCGTACATATTAAATTTGAAGCAATGAATATCAAATAATTTACTCATTCATTTACAAAACGACGTAATTTTGTTCTATTCTACCCCAGACAACAATCCCTAAGCTAAGCACGGGGATGCTAAGCATAGGGATTGTTGTCTAGGGTAATATTATTTATAATCGAGGAGACTGCGTGTAGAAGCTAGTATTTTAAAATATCTAGAGGTATGATGTATATTTTAGGTAGGTACTCAGTAGATACAGTAAACCAACTGGATTCATATTAACAATGCAAACCTGCAAACGTGAGCGCTGAAACAAAAATATTCCGTTTCCGTATCAAAAAAAATCAGAAATACGTTTATTTTACATCGGAATCGGCAAAAACCTGCCGGCAAAGGTTTGTTTACCTTGCGGCCGTGGTCCGCCCGGTGCAACATTTGGTGCGCACAGACCTTGTATTCCTCGGGGCATTTCCACCCCACTCATTATACCCGATAGTTATTACTGTCATTTTTCAACTCGTTATTTACTCTGACGAGAGCTGATAGCGCGGCATTTGCTCCCAACACTCCGGGAAGGGGGCTTAGCGAGCTTAGAAGAAAATTGAAAATAGCCCTTTCGAGTGCGTTTTCCCTCTCCGTGTTTATTCAGCAAGATTTGCGCCTGATAATGTCTAAATGGACTGTAATTACATCAGATTGTGCGCTAGATTTATTTGCAAGTAAAGGGTAAGATTTTAGGTCAGCAGGGTTTTTAAGGAGTCCAGGTGCGAAGTCTATTATGATAATTACTCAGTTACGCCAAGACTCTAATTGTTTACTTCCAATTTATTCAAATTTTGAATGAGGATAATTATTATTTAATAACATAAATAGTATGTATTGTACGTATAACTTTATGCGAGATATCGTTATATTAAAGAAGATCAAGCTAGTCATACTTTTCTACTTAAGAAAAGCTTGTTCCTAAATTGGAAAATTACACAGTCAAGTGATAATAACTTGAGTGTCATCTTGATAAAAATACTGAAATGAGAAAAGTTTCGTCTTAAGCGTTTTTCTTTACTGAATTTTACTTTTATGATACTTCAAATATTTAGCAATGCTTTTATTTATCTGAGATAAGTAAGTTCTGTTAGCTCTAGAATTACTGAAAATAGCCGTGTTCATCTCAATGAAAAACTAATTGAACTCGAATTTTAAGCTCAATTAGTTTTTAATTTTGTCAATCAAACTCAAAATGGGAGATCTCTATGAAAAATTTATACATACATATTTGATGTTATGAGAACTAAAATATTGTTAAAAGTTCGTAATAAGTCTCGACAAGCTATTTATCAAGTTCTCCCAATTTGAAATTAATCTAGCTGTCGTTTACCTCATTTCAATAACAGATCTAATAATGTTTGAGAACTTGTTATCAACTTTAATATGGTATTCACAGATACTTGTGTACAAGCTGTAGGGTTTTTTTTTTTAATATATCTCTTGGTGGCTTTAGTATCACTGCGGCCATTGATAGGCCCTATTGTGATCGAATAGCTGTAGGCTAACCTATTGTAAAAATAAAAAATACTTTAAAATGCTATTTAACCGACTTTAAGAATAAAGAAGAATAAGTATGGATTCAAGATTAATAAATACATAATGCTGGACAATCCACTGCATCGTCTAGCCCCAAACTAAGCAGAGCTTATCGTATGGTTACTAGAAGACTGATACACTTAATACATTATGTTACGAGTATATAGATATATATTTTTATACATAGAAAACAACCAGAACCTGTCCCCGAACCCGGATCCTACTGCTTCGCAGGTAGACCTTCGCCCACCGCGCTACAGAAGTCTTCAGATCTATACAGAGTCTTTTGCAATAGCACTGGAACCACTGATTAAAGATGCAAACATTTTTACAAACCATTCTGCTAAATGTTGTCTTTGTCATTTAAGTTACGGTAGGTACGCGCTCGCAAAACTCTCATTGTAAGCTTATAGCCTTAGCTACGATAATTTCCAACTGTAAACCGCGGAAAAAAATACTTTCCAGTTTTCCCCATAAACTAATTGGAATCGGCAACATAATCACGATCGTTAAAGTAAGGCTCACCCTTCGTGTGCTGACCTCAAATTGCACTAACAACTTATAAATAAATTCATGGTTTCGTGACGGCAAATACTGGATAACTAGAACCTACTTGTCTAGACATGGTAAGAGCATCAATAAGTAAACGATGCGAGGAAAACCTGGCTCATAATAGTAGCACATACTTGCACATTTCATCATGTAAACGAAAGCAAATTCAAACGAATGTGATATCATTGGGTAGTTGGGCAGGCAAGCGAAAATTTGCTATAACAAATGGATTTTGAGAAGGTATTTATTTATTGGATAAAATATGGTGACTCAGAAAATATAGATCCAGGAAACAGCGCTAGTTTATCCTCACACTTGTCATGGCATGTCTGTGTTTTACTGTATTTTCGAACATGTAGGCACAAAACTAGCAATCGATCTGGAAAATATACAGTTTCATATTTCTTAAATATCAAATGAAATCACGTATAAGGACATTTGTGAAGATCATTTATAATGGCTTCGGTCGCTCTGGATTAGGTTTGTAAATATTTTATTGGTTCTTTTATGAGAGTGCATTGTGATTGACAGTAACTCCCTTCGGGCAAGGGCACAGAAGAAATAATAGTATGGGAAGTTTGAACTCGATCAACCCGAACTAAGTTTTATGTTTGGAGAATTCAGGGGAACTCTGTACGTTTGGCTTTAGTAACTCAAATCATAAACATTTACATCAGCAAAATTGTGATTTTGATACATTAAAGCTTATAAATTTTGCGTTCGGCTTCACTCACGCGGTACTGGATAAACTGTAGCACTAGGAATAATGCAAGGTACTTGTTAGTTTTTATATGATTAGTTCTCGAGATTACCCACTATACAAGCAAACAAAAACCCAATTTTACTATAAAAATTGCCGTAGTATGAATAAAAAGATTTTAGCCCCGTTCCCATTACGCGAGTGTAACTCGTGCGCCAGTTTTCTAACGTTTGTCAATTATAAAAATGTTTACCTACTAAGGTACCGGTTAGCGACTTCGCTAATCAATGAATACCTAAAATTAGTAGATATTCCTACATAAGATGGATCGCTCTGCAAACTTTAATAGACAGAGCAAGACTGTAATGGGCTCGAAACCAATGTCGAAACCATAAATGTATATAAAATATACATCTATCTACTGTATTCTATTCTATTCTATAAAATATTTTTTCTAAGACCTGAGTAAAAATATTATACCTACTGTTAGAAAAAATATTAAATTAGTATTTTTGTTACTTAACTTTCATGTATAATGAAAGCGGTTTTTGAGTTCAGTTTACGTAGATACAATAATCTACTCGAAGTGACGTAGCCACTACCAATTCCCTAGCGACGTAAGCGCATGCAGTGCGAAAATAGATTTATTTATTAGTTCAGTATGGCAAATTAAGATCCTTTGGTAATCCGACAGTTCGTAAAATAGGGCTTCTGATTGCTGCAGCGGTAAAATGCATTAAATGTGCCCCTTGTATTAGTAAAGCCCCGATTTACGAGCAAAAAACAATCGTGAATATTTGAGATATAGAGAATAAACTTGCCGGTTGATTTCAGACCAGATTCATATAATTTATTACCTAACTAATAAGAACTAAGTGGTTTATAGAATACTAATAAATTGGAATTATTAGGAACAGTTCTATCAATTTCCTAAAAATCTTATCTGTTACCAGATACGTTGAACGACAAAGCTTATTCCTTGACCGAAATAAATATAATTCCGATCACCAGTGGACTCTATGAGAATATCCTTGTTTTTAAATATGAATAGTGACATCGTTTTCGAAAAATTTAGTGGTAAACATTTCCCTTAATGATTTTTTTATTATTATTTAATGCGACATTCAAAGGTAAATTCAATAACATTTTAACGAACCCTACCGTACCTCATTTTGTACTTAACGACTCGCAGCTGGCAACCCTGTTACGCTGTAACTATCAACTAGTTTGTAGTTGCAAAGTAGCTCTAAATTGAACACCTGAACGGGTTTCAACAGCTTTGCTGCGGGGCCCAATAAAGTGATATTAATCAGTATTTAAATCCATATCGCGGAAGTATACGACTGGGGTGGAACGAGAGAGAGAGAAACAATTTGGCATTGGCATTCCCGACAGCCATGATTGACGACAATGGTTGACCGCATTGTGGCCGGTGCGGTCAACTATTGTCGTTCTTACTTTAAGCTCGCTTATTGAAATCTGGCACCTAAACTTTTGTTTTTTCATGAAATGTACGCGATGCTGACTCTGAAATCCGTATAGATGCAAGCAAAAACATAAGGCGCTGGCGATATCCTACCTATGCGTTATCCTATATGCAAAATCTAGCTTTAGTAAGACTTTGCTAAGACAAATAGGTTATTATTCAAATTTCAATGAGTGGGCTGGCTGAAAGACCATTTGAAAAAGGCCATAATTATTTATATTGGATCTAACTTGACGCCAATACTGTGCCAATACTGTCCCCAAGTCAATACATACATTTTAAATTAGATCGTGGTTGGTCCCCACGCAGTGATAGTCATATCCTACTTCTAAAATTGCATTTATTTAATTTTAGGTGACATTAATAAGTGTCAAGTTTATTTAAATTTACATTAATAGTGTGTGTGTAGCTTTATGTCATGAATATTACGACACGTTAAAAAAGAGTTAACTCAGTATAAAATTTTTTAAATGCCATCTGAAAAATTCTCTACTCGTTTTAGAATATTACCAGTGTATCCGTGGCAACATTGTAGAGTAGCGTGGAACTAAATAATTCCATTAAAATACACGATTTTATCATTAAGGCGCATACAGCACCTAAACTAGCGCCACCACCTACTTTATGTTATTATTCTGTTTAACAAAGGAATTTTCAAAAATCCATCGTCTAGTTTGTGATACCTATCATAAGCTTTTTTTAATGCCTCTGTAATAGTTTTATTCTATTTAGTTTAGGAAGAGATACGAAGTTGCCCTTGGTGGCCACCAAAATCTATTTTCGTATCTCTTCCTAAACTAAATAGAATAAAACTATTACAGAGGCATTAAAAAAAAGCTTATGATAAGTATCACAAACTGGACGATGGATTTTTGAAAATTCCTTTGTTAAACAGAATAATAACATAAAGTAGGTGGTGGCGCTAGTTTAGGTGCTGTATGCGCCTTAAGGATTATTATAATAAAGATCTACCAAGCCCAGATTTAAACAGGACTTTCCTTTTAAAGCGTAATAGTTAATGTTACCTTCCAGCTTTTGGAGTTGAGAGCTCTTACCTGTAATAGAAAAACATTTATGAGTACAAAATATAAGGTTTTTTAAAACAATTACATAGTTTAGTAATCAAAACCTTTAAAATACCTTTCTAGATTTGGTAAACATTTAAAACTTTCCAAATATTTCACAGTAACTTTCTCAAAATAAGTTATCTAGAAAGGCCTAATTAACATTTTCGTTCTCTTTAGAATTATAAACTAAGCTAACATTAAAAAACTCAAAGAAATTACAAAATATAAGGTTTTTTAAAACAATTACATAGCTTAGTAATCAAAACCTTTAAAATACCTTTCTAGATTTGGTAAACATTTAAAACTTTCCAAATATTTCACGGTAACTATATCAAAATAAGTAATTGAAAGGCCTAATTAACATTTTCGTTCTCTTTAGAATTATAAACTAAGCTAACATTAAAAAACTCAAAGAAATCTAAAAAAAAATTCTTAATAGGATTTGTCAGTAGCAAAACATTTTATAACGAAGAGCTTAAGTCTATCCGCATGAAAATTGCTATATTTTAATAGAGCTGTTTACAAAATTACTTCAGCCCAATTTGGGTTAATTGAATTTTTGTTCGTAAAACTGGATGTGCACACCTCCGTTTAATTATCGGCGAGGGTTGTTAATTTATAACTAGTGGTGGACCAAGCGCCTTGAACTTTGTTTCGGCTGGGCGGAATCGCCGAAAAATTTACCTTGTTTAAAAGCAGGTTCGCCGAATGTTCACTTGGGTTGACATGCGATTTGATTTTAGTGTAATAATTACATTGTGTATCAGATCTATTCGTAGTGGATAAAATCATGTATGGCAAAGCTTTTTAAACGATTTGTTAACATATTAAAACGTAACGGAAAAAAATAAGTAAAAGTACGCGATACCCGGTAAATAGTATTAAAAAAGCATGGCAAATATAGTCCTCAACATAGTTAATATATAAATTTAAAACGCTTTTTTTTCTTCTCTCCTATTAAATTCCTACTAAATTGAGTGACACTTCACGTATTAAATAAGTACAAACTACCTAGTGGTAGTCTGTACTTATTAGATACGCACTAGCACTAGCTACTAACCCCGCATTGAAGCACCTGAACCAAAACAACAAGGGACATGAGCGAATGAAAAACCTTAGAGTAGAACCCACAGTTGAAGAAGGTCTTTACTAGAGAAGAACATGAAAATACTATGTAGGTACCTAGTTCAGTTATAGATTTATAAATAGTCGGTAAGTGACTTGAGATTGTTACTGTCATTATTTCATTTTAAGTACTATTTGGTAAGGAAAGATAAAGCTGTTTTACTCGTATATTTTTAGATTATTTATTTGTACCACCAACAAAGAGTGCTAGCACTCTTTGTGATGTGTTGCACATTTTGCAAACTGTTATGTTTGAACCTTAACAATACCTTCTTATTTAGCAGTAAGGAGGTTTTTATAATTCGGCTTTCATTAACCCTAACACCGTACCTACGTATAATGTTCGACAAACTTGGAGCACTCAAGTCCGGACTCCGATAGTACCAAACTCCCTTAAGATTAATTTGCCTGGGTACTTTGTAAACTCGTTTGCCGAAATTCTCTAGAAATAAATTCAAGGGATCGGCAGACAAAGTTGCGGGATGGACGTTGGGATAGTTGCGGAGCTAAAGACGGTCTCATTGCTTTAGTAGTATTTGCTGGCATTTGTTAAGGTTTGTTGACATTCGACCATCAAGGGCGAAAAGGTTAATGCTAACGCTTTGTTCCTCACAAATTATTTATTTACTCTACAAACTATCATTTTAATGGCTAATCATTCATAGATTGATATCGGATCGTTTTGATTGAAAAATGTTGTTTCGTTTAAAGCAATATTTATACAGTCTAATGATGTATTGTCTGGCTTTAGAATAAAGTTTTATGTTATAACTTTACATAGAACAGAACGCCATTTTGAAGACACTAAGCCTTGAAGCCTTATAAAGAGTTTTGGGCGCTCATTTTAAGGGTAGACGTTCTGAAGCCCTATCGGAGCCCAGCGACAAAACACCCGTTTATTAACTTCTGTCTGTGTAGAAAATTAATTAATACATGTCAAGGTTTCATGAAATTGCTAAATGGATTAGGTACTTAGCCTGGATAATGGTAAAAACAGTGTTGAAATGTTGAAAAAGTGTCGAGTTTGCTCCCTCGCCGGCGTCATAGAGAACAGTGAATGGGAAAGAGGGCTCGTAATGATAAGTTTTATGGCGACCAGACCCACGCTAGACGACAAATAAAAAGCCTTTCCACTATTTGACGAGAGTAATAAGAAGCTCGCGTCGCAACAGAAACTCATTAGTGCTGTAGGCTCTCCAGCCCGATGGGTTACAAGCTCTAGTATCAATTCAGGGAGCGTTTAGAGTGCCACCGACGCTTTAAGAGGGAAATTAAAAATTGAAAAACTTGCCGCCATGATGGCAGTGTCGTTAATGGCTGTACATAATAAATAAAGCGGGCCGTTCGTGGGCTTATATGCCGTCGAGTGGAGGGTGTGGCCGAGCCCTGCGAATGGGCTCTTGGAGTGTGACATCTGAGACGCCGGGCCCTTTGGAGTGCGGATCACTAGGCTCGACCTGTTTCATATTGCCTTGCCCGCTACCGAGTGCTACTTCACTTTGATTTAAGAGAAAAAGTCGTTTTGTCGCCTTAAACTGGTCCTTCTAAAGGTTCAGGGAACACCGGATAACGTGAAATGAAATTGTGAGAGTAGTCTGACCTTTCAACGATTCAAGGTCAGTTTCCGAGCACATGGCGCTTTGATGAAAGAACTCTGAAGAATATGTAAAAGCACTCAAGCTAAATGCAGATATATTTGGAACATTTATTTCAAGCACTCGTAAGTGGTAGGTAACTAAAACTTGAAAGAGCACTATTTCCTTGGCTTGATGAATTAAAGCCGAAATAAAACTCGTCAGAAGTTGAAAGGTTGAAAGAGAAACTGAAGCTGAAAAAAATTAAGTTACTTAATTCTGAATTGTGATTTAATCTGAACATTACTTGGTAAGTAGGTATGTTCTCTAATGTTTGATTAATTATGTAGGTAAGGATTATTTAAATCTTGTAAGATAAGTTGTTTGATAATCTTGACTAAGTATTTAAATAGCTTTCTATTATTACAAATTTTCTTCCATCGAAGCTTTGTTATTAAAAATATTTGAACAAAACTCATCTAACCCCTTCATCGCGGCCATCTTGATTTCTTGTTTCGCACGTCAGAATGACGCGTGACGTGCCGCCATTTTGTAAAAAGTGCTCGAGTGCGGCTTCCTTCCGCTTCGGTGGGTTGTCATGAGAACTATACTGCGGCGACACCCCTTTTCCTTTACATACGAGTACATCATTCATTGTTTTAGTAGTGTCGTATGTACTACGATATAAAGTTTTTTTGTCCCAACTGTCGGTACTAAATAGAAACGGCAAGGGAACATTAGTTGGGAAGACGAGAATAGACTAAATGCGTCCCTGTGCTGTAGATGTTTAGATCTCGTAGTTTCACGCTGAATCTTTTATGGGCACGAATAAAACTAGACGTGGTTCTATTTTTAATGAACTTGTATGAGACAGGGATAGACATGTTAACTTTGCTAAGCAAATCAGATTGTTATTGAAGAAGATATGTTGATCTTAATTCAAGTTTAGATAAACGGCTCTGCTGGTCCAATTCTCAATTAATGTGAATTCTCACCTCAGACCGTTCAAATAATTTCGTTACTCAACATCACACGCAAAACTGCAGAACCCTATCTACCAAAATACTTTACCTACCTACTTACTAATTGTTGCCAGCATCCGCATTCTCTCCCCAGACGTCTAAATATTCATGGCAATAGAAAGGGGTTGCCTTAACGTGACGCGCCATAATTTTTCCAAGTAGGTATTTTTCTGTTGTGCTACAAACTGCCGGAAGAGCACTCGTTATCGCTTTCACTCAGTAGTTTCAGTATTCGAACCCTCTTTTTAGGGTTCCGAACGAAGAAATTAAAGAGATTATTTTTTGTATTGGCTTGAATTTATTGTTCACAAAAAAAAATATTATATTTTTGAAAGTATTCAATATAGGTACTTCTTTTTTGTTTGTTGAGGTTTATGTAGATTATTATTTAGGTAGGATCACTAACTATGCCATGGGCATAGAAATAAGCCTTTGACTAACAGCTGTTTGGTTTTACGTGGATTATATACATTTGTGCAGTAACATTCGTTTTGAAACGGACTTCTAAGAACAAAACAATCTAAAACCTGATAATACATAGGGCCGAGAGAGGACTGCAAATAAATGATTTTGGAACCCTCGCGTGCGGGGTTACTCATACTTTGCCAGTTTTTCTCGTCTCCTTTTAATTGTTGCTGCTGAGAGGTGGGAGGATCAAGAATACAACCCTTTTTATATTTGAAGCGTGAATAGCGTATGTATGTATACGTTTTATGTAAAAACTATGGCAGCCATTTTTGAAATCAAATAGTGATGAAGTAAAACATACAAGGGTCATAGATATTCGTATAAATTTTAGTCATATTAGAAAAAAATATATAAATCGCAAGTCAGTGTAGACTTATAGTTTCGCTGTAACTCGTAAATAATAACCTAACAAGGTAAAGGTTTTTTGTTCACTTCTTTTAAAACATCGAAGTGAACAAAGAATTAAAGTGGTCACTTTATTTACATGTATTACTTATGTGAGTTGTATTTTTTGACGTTACCAAGAGTCCTGTAATGTCTAAAGGAAATAAAGCACTATGATTTGATTTATAAATTTCGTATCAATATGATTTCTTGAAATTGTTTGTACAGCCCTTGTTATTTTGTCACCAAATAGAAAGCCCCGCTAAATTCATGTAATTGCAATTTTCTATTTAGAATAGAGATGGCGTTGTGCAAAAACGCCCGAGGTTGTAAAAACATGGGGTCGTAAAAAAAATAAAAACTTTGGGTCAAGATTTACTCGTAAAGTTACATAAGGGTGCTAAAACGTAAACTTTGCGTGTTTATTTTTTTATCTTTTTAAAATATTTTACACAATAAGTTAAGAATAAATAATAATAAATAATATAAGTTAGAAATATTTTTTCTTTGCGATATTGACCAAGTATCTGAATTAGGATAAATATTCTATTGAAATTTCAGAAGTAGAATATCGACAGAATTTTCGTGTAGTAACGGTAGATGTTTTACTATGTATTGAACTACCACATCATTTACGACGTTGTTATACTCGAGCTAGAGCTGACCAAGGTAAAATGACAAGTCTGAGTTATAATGGTTGGTTTTGGCCCGAGATAAACACTAGCTTGCACTTCGAAAACGAAAAAAAAACATTCAAATCTGACCTTAAGGAGATAAAATATATATTTTTCACTGTCCACTTCATCATCGACAAGATAGAGCTATCAGTTTCATTTACAAAAATAAATTAAAATAAAATATATATCTTTGTTGACGGAACAACTAAAAGTCGTGTCTTTCTATAAGAAGACGAATGTCTTCTTATAGAAAGACAATTGCAGATGATTTCCGACAAAAATATAAAAACAACAATTATTATTTAGCCCTATGGCTTAAGCTGGAATTTTACGTCCGCTAAGCTACGCCTTTATGACACAATTTTCGAGCAAGTTAAGTGAAAAACCTTTACTCTTATTTTTACCGAAATGGAGGTAGCTAATCCAAGCCCCGTGGATAGTATAAGGTGAAAGAAGCCTTAGTGCAATCAAGCCACCCTTCCATTTTATGTAGAAACCAACAAAATGCAACAAAACTGAACCTTATGTTCAAAGAAATACAAACTGCTACTAAAATGCAGTGGCGCTACAATTTTGTACACATTTCTTGTCAATACACTAAACAAACACTGAAAAGGAACGAGGATGTTCGCAATTTATTTTGTCACATTTTTGTTTTCGCTTTGCACCTTTGTCGCCCTCTCTGATTGTTTTCCAACACAAGACCTCTTGTAGGAAATCAGATTATTGATTTGTCTTTGCAAAAAGAAACGTTTGGGAATTACTCCGTATTTACGTTTCACTTTCACATCTCTATACGTAAGATATTGAATTTATTTCGTTTCACTACAGCAAAACTAAAAAGTGTGTTAATAAAACTATTTTTAAAACTAAGCACCGACTTAATGGTATCACCCACAAGAGAACATAATTTTATACTAGAGAAAACTAGAAACTAGCAAACAAAATGAAGCAAAACAAGGGAGTTGAATAAAGATACATGTGGATGCAAACCACTATATTCCTCTGAGTACAACTGGAAACAAAAAAGGCCGACGACCACTGCACCCGCAGAAGTTGGAAGTTAACTCTACACCCATAAATAAACCTTCGGTTTTGTCGGGATCGTGGCCGATTGCAAATTTCGACGGTGCGGTTCAACTGCAAAGTCGCATAAATTACAGTTAGCGTCCTAGAAGAGAAAAACAATCGGAAAGTAGCACTTAGCAGCTTGACTAATCGCCAGTCGGCAATGACAGTTGAGAGGAATTCGGGCTGGATCCCACCGCAGGACTCAGCTGAGCTTAACGCGTTCTGTGACAAACTGCTGGTGAATAAATCGGTACTCGACTCTATTTGTCTTGGTTTCTCTCATAGGTCCCTGGAAAGTAGTATTACTATAGTGTATCTATAAATACTAACACAAACAACTTGACAACATTTTCAGTCCTGTCCCATATATAAATCTACCAGAGATCAAGTTCTAACCCCTTGTACATAAACAACACCTCAGACTTCCTTACTTCGCAACGGCTGACGTGTTTTAAGGAAGACAACATCGTAGCCTCGAGTTATATAAGGCCCCGGGCCACCAGGTAGCACGGTCACCTCATATATCCACTCGCAAGGGTAGTTCATTTGCTTCACGCCTCATACCCGCAAATAAATCAGGGGTCCTGCGTTATACAGATACGTGGGTAAATTAGAAACACTAATTTAGAACAAGAGAATCGTGAGTTTTATCCAGATAACCCATATTAAATTTACAGAATTACAAGTAATGAAAGACGCAGCTTAACGACCCTAATGTCCTAAAGATAGACATTTTCATAGCCATAAAAGATGACGGAATCGTATCATGAAAACGGCTCCAAGACAAAAATCCCAACGGACTGAAACTCTGAAAGGTCAGATCAAATATTTGGTGTGAACATCTAAGCCCACCTACGCATACAGTGTTGTTTGCACTGATTACAAGAGCTCGCGATGTATACAAACTGTCTGCGTATAAGTCGGTTCTCACACAACACTCGACCACAGCACGCCAGTAACTTTCTTTGTTGCGCTTAACTATTGTTTGGAGTTGAACTTACTCCGGATACGGAATGGACAGAGCGAGTCTGTGAGAAATTGTTTTGTGTGAGTTTCGAAAAGGAAAACATTTTGCGAGCAGCTTAGGCAAATCGCTTAAACAGAACTCTCTGCGTTACAGAACTTCTGGCGTGCTCATAGGTATTTTATTATGCAAATTGAAGTTTAATTGCAGCTCGACGACCGTTTAGCGCTACGTGTAATGTCAAGATGTTTGTTTTTATATTTCACGATGTTGTTGTATCATTCAGTTATACCTTAGGGTATCATAATAGCGACACGAGTCGAGATCCTAATCTATTTCTTTGTCTTTTATTTTATATTGGAGTCGTTCTTGCTCCGTAGGTCTCAAGCAAGATAGTAAGGTAGGCTAACCAATTTAGTAGACTGATAATCCTGTCTACTAAATTGGTTAGCCTTATTAGATATTTGTAAACTTTCGCGATCTGAACACATAATTATTAGTACTATTTTAACGGGTATTTATCGCGTTTATATACCTATTTTAATTAATTAATAAATTTTTTCCCGAAGTTTCAACAGGTTTACACACTGTCGTCAAGGGCCGTTAAAATAGTACTAATAATTAGCCAATTAGTATTTTTTTGTTTTACATCTATATAAAAACAGCAAAAAATAATTATTCACGATAAACCTGTAAAGTGTTTCTAATCTAGTTTTACCTACAGTTGAAAATAGGATTTAACTTTATGATTAATGCACAAAACATGCGGAAGTTTCAAAGCTTAAAAGCAATATTACCAGTACAGTGCAGGTAAAGCGGCAATTAAAACTTTGTGGCCTAATAGCTCCATATATCATGGGAGATTCTCAAAACATCTGAGTCCTTGGTCGTATCACAAATAGATTTCGGTACTTATGTACCAGTTTCAGTTGTAAGCCGCTTAGCAAACATTGTTTATGTTATAGTTCAGTTACTTGGCACTTTGTATTAAGCATACCTTTTCTTAAGCTGATGAAATAGGTTAAACTTAAATAAACAAAAATTTCACTTAACAAATAATATAGTAGAATCACAGTAAAGACTGAATATAAAGGTTTTTTTTTTTAAATAATACCCTCTAAACGTTTACAGGGATATCTACTTACAAATATAAATATTAAATTACTTCCTAAGTGCTTACTATGACTGTAAGCATAGGTAACGATATAAAGTTACTGAAATCTGTAAGCTAAAATCTTAAATTGTTCAATGTAGCTTTAATTTTTTTCTAAATGAACTTTCACTTATCGTTAGTTTAGAATAGAACTACAAAATCTGGGAAGAACTTTATTCACTGTTGTAATTTTTAATCTTGAATTTTTACCCTAAATATTGTTCAGCGAACTCTTGTTCCATAAAATTCTTTGTTTTTCCTAATTGCTGAAAGTGGCTGCTTAGCGGTTACTTGCCAGTCATTGTTTTCGACGTGCTCACGGCGTAATACGAATATTTTTGGGAACACCCCTGCCAAGTATTCGTGACTTTCAAAAATGCCACTGGTGGAGACAACCCACCGACTACTGCAAGTTATTTCTTACTACCGTTATAGGCTATGAATACTAAATATAGGATTTTGTTTAATAGATAGAAAGAAAGATATTTCCATCAAAAATGATTGTTAAATAAAGCATTTGGTTACATAAATCCGATGAAAGCAACATCAAAATCAAAATCAAAATCATAATTGTTTCAGTAATTTTGTTGAAATAAGCTGTTCTTATTGAATATTAATCGCCATTTTCACTGGCAAATAAACCGAAAAGCAAGCCGAGAGGTTTAAGGAAATAAATTTGTAATGCTAAGTTAGAAATTCCATTCCTGTGTTACCGATAAAGTAAACTCTCTAACGGGAGCGCCGCACAAAGGTAAGAATACGTTTAGCATTCTACTTTCCAATTGAGACACAAAGAAGCGAAGGGAAAGTTCGCGAAAAATAATCCAGTGCGGCCCGAACGATTAAACGGAGAGCCAATAAGGCCTAGGTATTCCGCAATTTATTAGCCTTGCAAATTCGTGTTCCCGCGCGCTATGAAATATAGCTGTGGCCGCTCCAACCTTCGCTCACAACGAGTATTACACCCCTATTTTAGCTCTAATTAAAAAGCCATCAAAGAGTTTTGAGCCATTAATCATGAAACTGTTTAACGGTGAATGCCGACTTCTCTCGACGAAAAATGAGGATTAGAATATTAACAGAATCTTTAAAATATTCTGAGTTAGAGCGGCAAGCTTGCAAAAAATACAGAGTCGGTACTCGGTACTGATTTAACGCGAATGAATCTTAAATTCTGCGGGATTTGAGGGCTTGAGAAACCCTTCCGTTTCGAGATTAAGAAAATACCACTGATATTTTTAAGCTTTTACAATTGACAGCGGCTTAAGCGTTTTTTGTCGAGAGAGTCATGAAAGACGGTTTAAAAAGGCATGCCAAACATTTTTATTCGCTTTCAAAGCAACGTTCAAAGTTCTAGATTTTCGTTCTAAATATTTATTTATTTACTTGTCTTCGTTTCTTTATTATTTTGATGAAGAGAACTGAATCAGCAGAACTTACCTAAATCTCACTGTGATAGTTTAACCTTCGTTTCTTTGTAGGATATTTGAGTATTGTCTAAAACATCACCATAAGTAGGTACTTAACTCTGACGACTTAACCTATGATTTAACAAGGTTCCCGTCCGTCAATTGCAGGGAATCCCTTGATAGCATAATCTGACGGTTCGATTATTATACAAACAATACCACTGATTTCAAGTAGTATTGGAATTCACAATGGGTGAAACAAAACGTCCTTCGATGAAGTGACTCTATCTATTAGCTTTCAATATTCAATACTCAATAAAGACGCAGGAGGTTGCGGGTTTGATGCCGCCTCGGGACGAATATTTGTACGATCTACAGATATTTCTTCAGTGTGTTCTAGTCGTTTTCTATGTATAGTAAAAAAACATCTATGTAATAACATTGTGCATAATACAATGTTATTACATAGATATTTTTTTATATCAGTCATCTAGTACCCATAACACAAGCTCTGGATAGCTTGGGGCTAGATGATAATGGGTGGATTGTACGGCATTATTTATTTTATTTATTTATATATCAGGGGGGACGCGTGTGTCTATTTGCCACATTGGTGGTATAAACATAACACTATAGGCTTGTTAATATAGGTCGATAGTATCGGATCTCTAGCATAAACCCTCATTTGAGCCATGAAAATTTATTTCTATTAATTAATCAGATATTAAGTTACATCATCATCGGCCTGAGCACAAGTTTAGCTAGTTTTGGTGATGCTGTGTGAAATATTTAGCATTATTTGGAATTGCAAATTGCATCTGTTTTAAAAATCTATCAATACAGTCGCTTTGTTCATTCTGCATCCATCTACTCGCTGTTTACCAACAATTTCTTTTCACATAGTACAATTCATTACTTCTTTCATATCTTCGAAATGAATCCTTCTATCAAATTAAACCGTCCCTCCGTTCAAATACGTAACATCGCCCGCTATTCCCAAATTATATTACTTTATTGTTATACTTTTTACTCGGTTCCCCCAAACTAACGTAAATTGGCCTGGGATCACGCTACTATAACCATAAACTGTGCTATTGGATTGGTTTTGTTAGCCTTATAACGGTTTATTGTGGAGTTTACTTTTATTTGGACCTAAATGAGCCTTTTGCAACATTGCCGTTATTATTTCAAACAAATTTAGACGAAATTGTTTTGGGTTTTCGTTTTGGCGTTGGTTTTTAGCACGGTTTTACATTTGATGGGCAGATATTCAGTTGACTTTACCATTATAAAGATGTACTTACAAAATATATTTAAAGTTGCCATTCGTAAAAAATACATTTTAGTATGTAAAAACCAAGAAAACCGAAACAACATTTAGTAAATTCATTTATTTAGTAAATTGTGGGTCAACCCACAGATACTAATTTTCATGTCATAAGTATTTTCAAAAGGTTGTTTTCGCTTTGTGCATATAACCATTTTTGCACAATTTCCATTTGCGGCAACATGCTCTGGCTGATTTTTGGTAGATATTTATGGCATACTGTCTAGTACGCAATCAAATAAACTTGACCTATTGGCACATGACATCGGATCCAGCTGAACCCGTCAAATGCTTTTTGTCCCTCAGTACCGAAATAATCGATATCAATCGTGACTCGGAATCAGTTATCGAGTGGACAGGAGAGCTCTCGATCCGCCCGCATGTCCGTCCTCCAGTACCTACTTGTCGCTTCATTCCGTGAACACACTTCTACACCGGTCGCGGATTGGCTAATTGAAATCCCACCGACCTATCGGATAGTTTTAATTTTTTTTATCTTTTTTCATGCGTTTGTTGGCAACTACATTGACATTTCAAAACAAACAGAACAGAATTTGGTACATCTTACATTTTTTTTTCTGTAGAGTGTACTTATGAAAATTCATGGTCTAATTTACAACTCCTTTTAAAGGTGTATTTTGAGAACATCCGTTAATTTATCTAACTACGGAGACAAACAAATCAAAAACAAAAAGATTGCCAACATTTTCAATTATTAAAACGTTCATGATTACAAAAATCAAGTTCTGGCAACATCGTGGCCTGCGGCGAGGCACCTGATTCAGGCACTTAGTAATTAATTTTGTAACAATCCCTCGATTGAAGACCACTTTGGAGGTTGTTGTCTGGTTAGAAAAAATATTTATTAAAAATTAAAAACTTTTATTATTTATTTTCATAAGAAGCGAAGTGGTCAAGTAACTTGCTACTTATATTAAAAGAACAACTTATATAATAATCATAGATTTTGAATCATTACCCGTGTGTTAGGTTCGCTGCATAATTTTTCACATTATATCGAGTCAATTGTTTCATTGAGACTACTAATCCTATTCGATACTTTCTCTTTCTACTAATCTTAGAGACGAAAGTTTGTGAAGTTGTTTAGATTTTGGCCCATCCCTAAAAGTGCAGCATGGATCAAGATAATTTTCATTGTCATAATTGTTGAGCATGGCATAGGCAAGGTGGTATAGCAAAAAAAGTTTGCAAAGCCGAAGAAAAACTACTTTATATTATCAACAATCGAAATCAACGTCATGTTACAAATCTAGATGCAAGGTAAAATAATATTATTTTTACTCACATAAAATCGCTAACTTTCTTATTTAGTTAACCTTGTCAAACGTTATTTCCCCATAAACTCCAATCATGAGCACTAAAACGGTTAATCGTAAATTTTCCTTTTACAGTGTCATTAGGTTAATTAGAATCGTTAATTTATAGAGGATCCTTACCCCCCTTTAACCACCTTTTACTGCGTCGATATCGATATCGATTTAAATCGGTTATCTTGTGGCTTGTTTTACGGCGATACCGTTTCATTCGAATCAAAGCATTCGAGAATTAATTCGAAATATCGTTTACTATCGAGGTAGTGTATTTCCAACCAGTTAATTTTTGATTGGTGCTTCGGCAGTGTTTGTGTGTATGTGACCTATCAAAAGTAGACTTTTTTGTGTGTTTTACCTCTATATAGTAAAACAATCGCTATTAATGTTACCACCGACTTTTTTATCATCAAGTTCATATTGCCTTGATATGTATCAAGTCAATATGAACCTGCAAATTTACAATGTTCAGTATATCCATATTCTAGATAATTTATGATAGGTACCTACTCACTGAAAATTTAAACATGTTAAATATGGTACGAAATATTTGTTATAATTATTTATACATTCAATCCCAACACTGATTTCCCAGAGGCACACTTTAGTAATCAAAATGAAATCATAATTACACGTCCAATACGTCCATTATATCGACAGGATGTTGCAGATTTATTCATAATACATACCTACTTAATTAAAAAAAAAAAACAGGAAAAAACAAAAGAGTTTGATATGTGCATTAAAAGTAGTAAAATCAAATTAGGGGAAATATGACTTTATAAGTAGAAATCAAAGATGAGACAGTACAGAATATTATGTTCAAAACCTAGCTCAAACAATTGAATATATTATTATAATAAATCCTAAAAAGTAGTATCCACAACTTCTTAAAGCGTCTGCTTGGTTCGTCTGATCTCGCCAATATTACTTCAGTATGACTTTAACTTGACGTCATCTGTCTTTCCTTTCAAAATACTGCCTGTATTTTGAAAAGGAGCTTGTGTTATTAGTTTGTCAGTGGTAATCACAATTAAAAGAATACGGAGGGGTTGATCTTTAAACAAAGCAGTTGCTAAGCAATGGCATAAGGTTCTTAGTAAGAAAAACAGTCACATTTCGATTCAATGAGAGATCGAAACTTCCTGAATTGAACAAGTGCAGTCGTTATAAAGGGAATTGACTTTTCTGTCAAACTATTAGTGCAACGGTGTTTAAAATGGTCACGGCAGATAAACGTTCTAAATTTAAGTCATTCCAAGGATGTGATGAATCAATACCTATTTTAAAGCCATGTAAAACCGATAAAAATTGAAGCTATGTCTATCTAAATAGATTACTTTGAAAAATAATGGTGTAACTGGAAATCAACTGCAGTAGGCTAAGCACGGGGATTGTTCTCTAGGGTAGAATAGACAATAATGACATCGCATCGCCATACATTGCGTACATTATTGAAGTTGAAGAAATTAATTTCAAATAAATTACGCATTCGATGACAAGGTGACGTCATTTTTGTCTATTCTACCTTAGACAAGAAAACCTGTGCTTGCCCTACAGGTAAAACCTACGATATGAAACGTTTTAGTAAAAATAATCCTATACAAGTATAGAAGATCCAGAGGCATCTCAACTGATCCAAATCAATACGGAAGCGTCCCAAAGATGCTGGCTGCATTGCCTCGCTGCTATATTTAGCCGTTTTTTAAATACCTAGCTTCTACCTTAAAATGTCTTTAAACTAATTTTATAAAAACCTAACACAAGCTTGGTGGCAAGGTCTTCACTAAAAATAAATGGTAACAACAGAAATAATATTGAATTTAAAAGTTCAGAAAGTCGGGAACCGGTTCCGACATTATATCCAAAGATATTTTTTTCTATTGCAAACTCAGAGAAGGCTCAAATATCGATTTTTTATGTTGATTTCTTTCACTGACTTGTATGTTTTGATTTCATGTGTCAATAGGGGTGCGAACGTCGCCAGTTTCGAATTACCGGCTAAAACAAACTAAGGGCACAATGCTTAAGTGCGAAAACAAAACGAACATGGTTCAGGGATCGAATTACCTTTGACGAAAGCGGGTTGCATTCGTACAAAGGACTGTGTGATTAACAAGCATCTTGGTGCGTGATCCGTAATCCTTTGACTTAGGGTTGTAACTTGTTTAACTCTTGACATGATCTACACGATGATGTAGATTGATGTGAGGGAATGGACGAGGAGATCAACTTTTTCAAAGAAATCAGCTGTTTCATTGTGAATTTTAGACTCAAGTTTTAGACTAAAATTCAAACAAGATACCTTTCGTTTCATTCATTTTTTTGTTTCGTATATATACATTTTTGTATTATAATATTTTTATTTATTTTATTATAACTTTCGAATATATTTTCGTCCTCTTTAAAGGAGAATAATACATAAATTCTATAGAAGAGAATCTTAACGAGAACCTACTTTCGTAGTAAATCTTGTCTTGGTGAATTCCGCTTATTTTGTTGGGCGTGAAAATATCCTCCACAAAAGATTAGGCAAGGAAAACCTTCAAATACTCAGCTCGTAACAGCCATAAAATAAGGTTGTTACAAAAATGACAAGACGTCGCTAAGGTAATAATAATGAATCTTTGCAGCAGCTTGGACGGTCCTCTCAAAATTTCGTTTGTACGAATAATGAAATAAGTTTAATTAGTTCTGCAGAGGTTCCTAGTCTTAATTAAGCTTGGTTTCACTACGTTAGAAGGTTGTGTTTGTTTTGATGGGAACAAATGGTAGGTATTTTCAATGGCGGAAGTATTTTTTTTATAAATATAAAGTCGTAAGAAATTGTTCATGAAAATCTGCCTGAAAGATCCGAGGGGTCATTTACATTTTAAGACTTTTTGAGAACTTTATGAATCACTAAATAGCCTCCAACAAAATCGGTTGCTGGTTAAATAAAGGAATTTCTATGTAACCTCTACACTTATCTTTTTTAATGTGTGTAACTTAACATTGTTAAAATGAACAATTTGTTATTCCAGGAAATGATACCGATTTAAAATTAAAATAATTTTATTAATTAGTAGTCAATACAATTTGGCGTAAATTGGAGTTATCGCCACGGGCGGCCGTCATGCTGTAATTATTGTCGAAGCGCATAACGATACAAACAGCGAACTGGTAATTAACGTACTACACGGTCGAAAATTCGACCCGCTTAGCCCAAGGTGCCTTAAAGTTACGTGCGTATCTATCGCGATTCCTTAGTGTTTACATAAATTTTAACTACTATTTGTAATTTAAGATGAGAATAGACTAAAGCATTTGCTAGGGCATTACAATGTAATATTATATAATTGTTACCAGTACTACAGTATAGACTAATTCTCAATTCTTTAAAGCATTTCCTTATAATAACGTTCTTGCAAATGCTCGATCCTGTATAGACGTAATGCTCATGGCGAGTGAGCATTTGCCCTCGGCATCTAGTGCCATGTTCGAAGTGTGTTCATAAATTTATAAAACAGCTTTTTTACTAAATTATGCAGATGCCTTTTGTAATAAAATACGATCGATAAGAAATTAAGGTTTGCTTCCAATTATGTACACAAGTTTTTGAAAAAAACCCGTCATTAACCCTAATGATGTAAATAGGCAACCTTAACTGTTACCAATTTTCATCAAAGAAATTAACAATGACAATTTTTGCTTATTATTGCTGTAATGTGGCATAGTAGCTCAAATCATAGAGATGTTTAGCCGGTCTGAAACCACCGGCCGTGTATTTAAAACCTACTTATATTTTACCTACGTGGATATTCAACGTATAACGAATTGTGTAGCTAAAAGTTTATCGTGATTTAGTTAAAGCATTAATTACGGAATTATAATTACAATTTACGTTACAATGTACATAACTGTTAATTATCAATTATGTACCTACGTGCTTAAATTATTAACTTGAAATATTATTTTCATCAGTTGGGTAATTATTATATATATATTTAATATTTTAAACATCACTAAAATAAATTGCTACTAAAATCATTCATAGAGTTTATACATAAATCAAACTTAAAATAGAGTGCTTCAAGTCTCGTCCTTCACATTACTAAAATTAGGCCTTACTTAGAACAAAGTACTACTTACTGTTACTTCAAAGCCCTGTTCTATTCGGTTTGTTCCAAACTATGTTTACAGCTATTCTTTGTAACTTTGATACTTGGAAAAAACAGCTAAATGCTTCGTTATTCTAAAAATAATCTTGGGTCGGCCCAAATAATTATTATTGGGGTTTATATCGTAAGAAAAATTAATTCTTTGGTCAACTCAGCACACAGCACACATAGCCTGCGGACCGAAAGGTCAACAATGAAATTTAATTAAATTTTTTATAGTTAATTCAACCTGCCACCATATCCAACTTTGAAATGCACACAAGCAGCCCAGATCCAGGAATTTGTCATGGATAGTACGTTAAGCCGTTGGTCCTGCGCCTGATCTTTCAAGTGCCATGTCGGCCTGCGTTTACATCTGATTATAAGAGTAAGGGGATAGAAAATAGACCTTTTTTGCGCACTATCATTTCTTGCGAACACGTCATCGTTGAGACTGGCCCGCGGCGCCGCCATGGCCGAAACTTTACCTAGGAGAATAGGTAGGTAGAAAATATTTTTTTCTACGAAACAAAGAGAACAATATCAACGGACATACTAAGAGTTGAGGAAGTATAAAGGGCGGCCTTATTGCTTTGAGCGACCTCGTACATGCAACCTCGGGATGGACTTGGACTTCGAACAAATACAATATGAAACACTTGAAAAAAATAATACAGATGTATATAATTTAGATTAATTCTTTTTTTTTCTATTTTACCTACGGTTTCCCAAAATACAAGTAATTGTTTAAAACGAAGTTACTATACTTTATACCCATGTCAGTATTCATTACAAAGTATTCCACAGGAAAAATCCATTACTTATGAAATTACTTCAAACATTGGCAACGCCAACACGAACAAAAAATAAATTATTATGAACTTCAATAACATGCCATTACAGGAAAAGTGCTTCAGCAGTGCACTCGTGGAGCTGTAATGAAAACGAATGTTGGTGAATGATTCAAAAATGTTCAAAAAGGTTTTATTCGATGTGGTATTGCTGACAGCTATGTCTGGATAAGTACACTTATTACCCGACTGTGCAAGAAGGATGATTACTTTTTTATAAAAAAATTAGCACTGTGCGCCATTGTAGCAAGGTTTGAGACGCGATTTTGAGTGTTTTCTTGTTCTTTTGTTATTATAAAAAACCAATAAATATAACAGAGAAAGAGAACTCTACTAACAGATGAAAGTGCAAAGAGCTGCTCGATTGGAAATGGTAGATCCTCAATATCATCAGACTGTAAAATGTTGAAGGGGGACTAGGATCTTATTTTTATTACTATCGCGTTGATTTACCTGTTATTTCTGACATTTCAACAGGTTTACACTCTGTCGAGGTCACCTTAGTCGTGGACTAGGGTCATACCTTGCAGTGGAACGAGACGATACAGGGTTATAATTTCAACAATGACTTGCGCTAATATCTAACGCCAGCAAAATAAACAAACCGAGTAAAATAAAATCTAAGCTGCAAAAGTTTAACAGACAAGGGTAAAATACAACTTCGAAATATCATTGTATCGTGAGCCCGCTCTGTAACAAGATAAAACGAAGCAGTCACCGATATATTCCAAACCTACCTGGACGATTCCAAAAGGCGGTTTGACGAAGGTAAGCTAAGCAAGGTACTTCTAGTACCTATCTACAACCCTTTGTCTCTTGAGAATACAATGGACAGTCGCGATGGTTCGAGAACCGACATGGGACACCCTACGTGACTAAATTTGTGCAATACGTTTTGCGGAACACCGGTATTTCCGAAATACGTAATGTCATCTCTTTTGGAGAGGTCGGTATCGAGTGTCGCTACTCTAAACCGAGGGTCAGGTCGCAACATTACAAATTGAACCACAAACAAACTCTGATAGAATGAGGAAAAACTTAAAAATGTTTCAAATAGCTGCGACTATTTTTTATAAAACAGGCATAAAGAATGCTCTTGTATACGTTCATTCAAAGCAGTTCAAACAGCTTTTCTAAAAGCAACATTAAAAAATCTAAAAGAGACTTTCCGTCGGAGTTGTGGTCACTGAGTCAACGGTCAATGCGGCGGGCCCATTCGCCTCGGCGTCTTCCCCGGACGTGGCCGCCTCTACGACTTATTATGTTCTTTTTTTACATTTTTCAACTCTACCGGCTGAGTGGTCTCTTTCTTTCGACTCGGCCCGCGCATTGTTTGGTTTGTTCGCCACTAGCGTGGACATTTGCCTCTCAGACTTACCCAACCTTCTCTTAGAGCACTTTGAGTGTCCCAGTTCATGGTCACTTAAGCTTTACTCCGCTACTTTAGTAAAAATGTTTGACGAATCCACCGAGTCCGTAGTTTTTTTTAGCGTCGTTCATATTTTTAGCTTTGAATTATTTTCAAGTAACTCAAATCTTGTAAAAGTTGGCTAATGTTGAGTGAGCTTGGGTACATTTGTGAGTACTCTATCTACATATTTTGCTTGGTCTAAAAAAGGGATCCCCTCTTATTCGGTAATGGAAAACGATTGGGAGTGTGGTTCACTCGTCTCGGGGGCGTCGGGTTAGGCTCGGGCGTCATCAAAAGTGTCAATCACGGATGTTTTCGAATAGCAAACCGATTATCGGGCGTATTAAGTCGGTTATTGTTATCGACAGCGGCGGCGTCCCATCCGATCAACCGTGAAGTAGATTAGGGACATCATACTACGTCATATTTGGCGTCAGCTGCATACATGGCAGGCGTACCTCGAATTTCAAACGAGTGTTTATTAAGTTCTTCAATTTTGCAACGCTATAAATTGCATTGTGAGGATTCTTTTGGGGGTCAAAATTAAATTGAATATTTTTGCGACAGCTGCATTGTGAAAATCAATTATAGTTATGTTTGAATTACCTATAATTTTATACTACTAGGTAACCTAAACTGAGTATAATAAGGAGCTGAACATTTGATAGATTTGTTTGAAATAAGTAGAAAGCTAATTCCTAACTACCTACTAAATATGTTTTTATACATTAAGTTATAAGCACCAAAGTACATCTTTGTTATTCGATATTGTGGGTGCTCTTCTATTTGTTTAAAAAGAAATGCAAATTAAAATAAATTGACTGTGTCACATAAAACACAAAATTAAAAAATAAAACATAGCAAACATGAGAAAAATGCTAACCACTAGACGAAGAGTGAATTTACAAAGACAGACAGGACTATGTAACTAAATATTTTTTTTTTGTATATTATCTTCTATAGCTAACTCGTGAAAGCTTTGCTTTGCTTTTGATGCTTAAATGTTACATTATATTTTGTTATACATAGGTATTAAAAATCAGATTACCAAATATATTATGGTTTTATGGTTTATTTTTTTAAAGGGCAAATAGCCTTTATTAACAAAGAAAAATACAGTTATCTAACTAAATAAAAACAAGTACCTATTTACAATTGAAACAATTGAGCTAACTGCAGACTTTTGCGAACAAACTACAGGTAGCTCAACTGATCCATATCAAATCAATACCTACCAGTAGGAAGTGTACCCAAGATGCTGGCTGTATTGCCACGTTGTATGGCAATGCTGATAGTTTATACAAATTATATCAGTAAAATAAATATTTTTAATGCTATTTTTCTTAGAATAATTATGCTGTTCCAGGAAAGTTGCTCGTCGTATGTTAATATAAAACTCTGTGGAGCAATGAATAACCGCTAATGAGGGTCAGAGGGTAGATAAATAGAGAATAAAATTAAATGGCCACGGAGTCTGCAGCAATATCTACATAAGATTTAGAAAAAAATGGTTAGTAAAATTATTTAATTATTATGTTTATTAAACATTATGGACTAAGGAACTTAATAAATTTAAAGGCTAGTAAAAGTTTATAAAATAAATTACGAACACATAAGTTAATTTTAAGAGTTTGAAGATAGTAGGTATGCTAATTCTTGGCGGCTCTCAATATGATGAATACTTTTGAAAAATTTCTACCTTAAGACAATGGTTTAACACATTTTGTGTTCAAGCTGAATAAATCATTCTAATATGAGAGACAAGATTTTGAAACAAAGCGCTTACGCTAAATAACAAATTAATAATAGCGTAGATTTTTGTTCAGCTAGAACCCTAATCGTTCCCAATCCCAAGGCACTAAACTAAAGTTGGGTCCATAATCCGTAATTTGCGTCAAGCACCTAAGCCTAAACCTGGGTCAGACAGAATGGGACCTTTGTTGCCTAATATTGTTCACCGAAATAAAACAAATTTAGTGTAGCTAATGATTATGTAGGAAAACATTAGGAATTTTAAAGGTAGGTCCTAATAATCAATTTTTAAAAAATATACATTGTGCCTTAGAATCCAATTCGTCTTGAATTTTCAAACATCCTATAAATTAAAATTTAGGATTTTCGAACACAATGGTTTTATGAAAATTCGACAAATTAATAAAAAAGTGTATATCCTATTTTTTATCTGAGAAATATATATATATAGGTACTCATAGTCTGAATCAACACATAAGACAATCTAGCTGGGTACATAAAACAGGGCACCCTATTTATTTTATACAATACAAGTGAAATTTGGACTACAACTGTATTAAAATCTTCACTCTCGGCATCATTACTGGAAGGGCAATGAAACAAAAGAGTATTCTATCTCGTTTACCCTCGTTGACATTGATATTTCCGTCTCATGTGAATTCATGTAGCATCAAAGGCGTCTCAGCTGTGAATGTGTTTGTGTAAAGTAGTACTTTAGCTTAAATGTGTGTGTGCCTCATTGTTTGAGATCACTGATACAATTTTTTTGCTGATTAGGACGGGACATTCATGATTATTAAATCATTTGAAAATCTGGTTTTGTTGCAATTGCAATCACCTTATAGTTTTAAGGCAAGTTGTTTTATAAAACGAGGATAAACAATTCAATGAGGCTAAATACTATGGTATTTCTACCGTCACTGTAGATTTTAGCCGTTGGTCCGCTGGTAAACGTAAAATGTACTTACGAACTAAAACTTACCTCCTCTATGTCGCACGTGATATTTCCTTTTAATCGTCGTTGCTGTGCAGCAGGGTTGTTCATAGTAGAAGTTATATGAATTCTCCACTTCGGTCTGTTGCACGGTCTGGGACTGAACCTGCCACCCCAGGCACACAAGTAGCAGCATCAACCACCGTGCCATAACCGCCAGAACACCCATAGTCCGGACACTTAGTCGATACATAGTTTATATCACTTCACTAACACTCAAGTACGAATAATAACTTTTTAAGTGTCTTTTTAGTTGTTAAAGTAAAGAATACATTATTTTTCTGAAAAGAACAAACCTTAAAACGTAAAACACAAGTTTTTATTGTAAATAAATCCGGCATTTATTCTCTCACAGAAACATAGAAAACAACTCGAAAAGTTTTTAAGCTATCGTAAAAGTAAAGTTTAGCTCGAGCGAAAGCTAGCTTTTAGGCCTAAATTACGGGCCGCCTGTACTCAATGCGATGCGGCTCGGATAATAAAACATAAAAACCCTAGCACGGGCCTAGTCTACTAATAATAATTGTTTAGAGGCAAACATTTTAATCGAAAGTAAATCTTTTTTTTCATTGACGTTTTACATAGGTAAGACTTGCAAATCAGAAATAATTTTTGGGTTTTAAATCGATTTTAATGGATTCCTAAATCATTTATCAAAAACAAGCTATGGTGCTTTGAACAACAGGACCAAAATAATTGATGACAAAATGGTAAAAGGTCATAAAAATACAATAGGTAATTTTGTACCAAATGTCACAAAGCATTGTTACGAATGGCGATATAATAAAACCAATAAAAAACGCATGGATAAAAAACGCAACGCAAACGAACGCCTATTTCACAATAATAATGTCAATTTCCCTTGTTGACTTTGAATTAAAAAGTTACATGTGGGGTAGCTTAATGGCAACACAGAACATTACGCAACCCGATGATAATAAGCAAGCCTTATGGATCTAATGGAAACCGCATAGCCATATAGGGTTACTATACTAATATTGGTTCAATATTTTACCCTTTATACGAATAATTATGGTATCCGCTATTCAAACTAATCCATTAAAACCTTATCAACCTTTTAGAGTACGTCACTGTTGGTGATTAGCGTGTATCAGGAAATAGGTAAATATCTTCTACTAAATTAAACTTGAATCTTTAGGGTACCGACATGTGACCGATACTTTACAGTGAATACGGACAGGGATCGCCTTTTGAAAGAGTCCAGTCAGCGATGGATTAAATAGATAGAGCCCATCAAAAAAGGAAACGCAAAGGGTGAAGATTGTAAGAGATCGTCGGATTATTAGTTAATCATATATGTATATTGGGTTCCTTTTATTTATTTTAATTTAAAATTGCTTTTTTTATCATTACGAATGTAAATTTGAAAAAAATTAAGAAACACTTTGTTTTTTAAAACAATCTTTTGTTTCAATACATCCAGCCCACATATCAATTTAATGTAAAAATATAATTAACTAGCGGTCCGCCCCGGCTTCGCACGGGTATTAATCAAAAATTTCAGAAATTCAAAAATACACACGAACACGATGGATTTCACAATTTTCATACGGATCCCTTACTTTTTTAACAGCATTGGGGTATTTGACATTGACTCGACACTCCATAACTGACACTGGCCGTAGAGAAAAAGCAAGCAGCGTGCGCTGTATATTCAACCTCTTTTTCTTTTGATGGCTCCGCGCCATCATAGAAAGAAGTTGAATACATAGCACACGGTTTAATTATTGAATTTTTCATGCGGATCCCTAATTTTTTTGAAAATATTATATAGCCTATGTTCATCAGGGAAAATTTAGGATTCTAATGGTGAAAGAATTTTTCAAATCGGTCCAGTAGTTTCGGAGCCTATTCAATTCAAACAAACAAACAAACAAACAAACATACAAACAAACAATCAAATCTTTCCTCTTTATAATATTAGTATAGACTAGCGGTCCGCCCGGCTTAGCATATAAAAACAAAAAAATCTAAAATAATATTAAGCTCGTATAATTATGTAACGTTTGGGTTACATTATTGAAGTTTCATAGAGATCCTTAACTTTTTGGCAATATTGCCAAAATAGTTAAGGATCTACTTATATGAGACTTCTTTGGCCTATGGTCATCAGGGATAATGTAGGATTCTAATTATGAAAGTGTTTTTCAAATCAGTCCAGTTTTTTCGGAGCCTTTTCAATTCAAAAAAACAGACAATCATTATGGTTATATATTATTTACTTGGTATGCAGAGATATCATAAAGTGAGTCTATCTATTCACATGATAATGATCTATTTAAGCAACTGGGATATCACCCGCACTTAAAAAGAGAGATCAAAATTTCGTTTCCATGATTAATGATTCGGTAAAACGCATGGGAGAGGCTGCCAATTCTTTGTAGTAAATGTATATTTTAAATCTCCCCCATTTTTCGCATCAAAATTCACTATATTAACATTTTAAAGAGCTACTCATTCTGTTCATATTCGATGGGGCTCAGGACTTCAAATCTCATAGAGTATATAAAATTCTAGCCCTAGCAAGACGTCAAATATTCTGTTAAGGTATAACGGAATGTATGTGTCGAGTTTTTGTGTCAGCGAATGAGGCACGGTAAAAAAGTCGACAAAAAGGTCGTTGCGGATCGGTCATTCTCATACAAACCGGTTCTGTAATGTCTTCATTACCACGCGATGATTCACTACGGTACCAGCCATACCACTTTAGTTCCCCGATATCTATAACATTTTAAGTTTTACGGGCATAATTTACGAGATAAGTAAAAGTTTAATCAGAAACAGAGATAAAGAAGTACGATTCCACGATTTAACACAGATTAATTTTAATTTCACAGAATTCTTAGATGAAAAGCATTGAATTTTCGTTTAGACTCGCCCTTGAATCAAATACGTATTTCACCGAAAGTAAATTCAATCTCGAGATTTTCAGAAATATTATAATTTGCAATTTTATTAGACGGGTTCATTAAGCGGGTTTTAATCTCTCTTAATATCTCCCGATCTCGTTTCGTAATACAATTACATCGTTACCGCCTATTGCCCGACAGGCTCGACTCATTATGAGCGAAGAATGTTAAGAAATTTCATCCGACAACCCATTGAGGCAGCCCTTCCAATTGTGCGAAGGTGTTCCGATTGAATGGTGGGTAGATGGAATGGGGGTACGATTATAATGAAATTTCGCCTCGATAAAACCAGCGAGCTCCGAAACATAATACTTGATGTTTCCTCTTCAACCCGTATCCATGACACATCATTAAACCGCGTAAAAATATCTGCCGACATATCTTGCGTAAATTAACATTTGCTTGCCCTTTCATTAGTACGATACGGGAGTTTAGTGACTTTAAGGGAATTGTGTAAGATTTTAATAACCAATTTATTTTATTTATACATACGAAGGATTCTGTACTCTAGATTAATATTTCCACTTTATTCTTTAGCTAGAAAAGCATAGTACGCAATAACACTTACCAATAATAAGGTATTGGAAGGTTGAAATTGAAATTAAGCACAAATTCAAGGAATTATAGATGTTATGGTAAATTACTTTAGATTTGTTTACCTAGATAAATTTAATTAATGCCACGATGTATCATAACAACTTTCATTTGCAGATTAACGTAGTAAATACAGCTATATAAAAAATACTAGTGTAAAATAAATATTTACATAATCAGAAGTTACGTAAATGAAGAGGTAAGTAATCCAACATAATGAATTGGCTGCCCAGAAGAGATACGGGTGGATCCCAGGAAATTCAGTTTGAATTATTAATACAATACTGTAACAGCAGCAAATTGTAAGCTCCTTACGAAGGGAACTGAATAAATATCGTTGGGCCGATAGTTGGAGAACCCAAATATAAATAAGTAAGATTTGCACATCTAGCGAGCTATTTCAGAACCTATGTACAAGAGGGGTTAAGAAGCTTATGAGTTGATGAAGCTAAGTTTACAGTAACTCACAACATTTAGAAATCTTAGTATTATAAAATTCCAAATATGTTTTTATTTTACTTTGCTTTAGGCATGGGCTGTATATCAGTAAGTATAATGGTACCCGTATCTTAACAAGAATTACCGTTGTTAATTCTGAATATGAAATTAATTAAGCTAAAACAGATTATCTAGACAAGATTATGTGAGAGCCATCACGGTAACTTATTAATACCGTTCGGTTACATAAACCTCAAGTCTAATTAGTTTCTGTAGTACAAAATCAATTAAATGGTACTAACGGGAGCTATTGGATCTCAAACCGCAAACCCAAGAAATGTACGTGAGGATTCAAAGGGGTGCATAAACATTCTAACGCAAGACGCAACACTGGTGAAATTTGTTATTAGAATTTAGCATTTCATTGAAATTATTGCTTTATTAGAAAGGTTTTAAGGTATAAATTATGGCTGTACGTCTGTAGCTATAATATGTTTAAAATTGAGGTGTGTTATTTTTTGATTCCTTTTAGTTATCGATATTAATTATACGTCTAATTTAACCTATTTAAATAAAATAGGATTAGGAAATTTAAAAACGAAATGGGCTAAAGTAGATTGTTTGAAGTCCATCGTGTCATTAGATTCACTATGAAAAAAATACAGTAACTGGTTATTTAAAATAAACATATAACGGGCTAATATTGTCGGGAATACCTGAAACCCTCTTTTAATATCATTATATTAAAAGAGGGTTTCAGGTATTCCCGACTCTGAAAATAACTAGGGTATTAGCTGATTTCGTCAAAAAAATTTACACTAAAGTCGCAAAGTCGCACGCAAATGAAATTGCGAGCGGGTCAGCTAGAACATGATAATTTAATCAAAAACTTCACACACAATTTTATCTATCTCCAAAAACCAATAGGAGGTATAGATTATGTATGTTTACCTATTGTTCTAATTATGTCAATAATAAATACAATGATTTGTTTATCAAATGCTGTAATTGCTTTTACAATATATTTACCATTTTTTTAACAAAATATATAAAATACAGTAATAATATATAACAACAGTAACAATTACAACAGCATCGTTCGTGAATCCACCGCCCACCGGACAGGGTAGACGGGTAGGTAATCAGAGAATTCCGAACACGTACAAAATACACGTAAACGTCCGCTGCCGTATTATTGATACAAATAGAGATATCAATTGTTTAGGACATGGAGAAACAGCGTGGCAATGATAGTAATTCTTTCCCCGATGTTAGGGGTTACTGCCTTATGTCTGTGGGGCGATAGTTTTGTGTATTACGAAATGAGATTTTTACGGACTTGGGAACGTCGTAATGCTATTGACCTCTTTTATGGTGTCCAAGCGTATTTGATTTGTGGTCAATGTATGGGACTGGTTTTGGAAGCGAGCTTGGGTTTAATTGGATGGGTGACATACGTTTATTATAGATACCTATTTCATATAGATCTTGTCAATTATTAAATTTTATGCAAATTTTATTTCAGTAGCCTAGTCCATGTTTGTTTTTTAATTTTGTAAATTTGTCATGACCAAGTGTTCCTACTGTGTTCCTATGGATTAATAAATAAACTGAAACTGAACTTATCTGTATATGATACACCAGGCTAAACTTCATTTAACTTTGATAGCTTTAAAAATGTTAAATACTAGGTAAATCCTAAATTACTAAAAAAATCCGGAAAAGTTTTAAGAAGCCCATGGCTTATAATTATAAACGCTGTAAATATTTTAATGTTTCAAGGCACCCACACTGGAAATGTACTGGTTATTATTTTCTTCATTATAAATAATATAAATATTATTTTTATAATAAAGAAGTTTTGAAAATTTAACATGTTACCTTCAGATAGTTAAAGAAATAACAGGTTTATAACTGAGTTTGTTTTAGTAAATTAAATAAAAATAAAAAATAAATCGTTTCGGCGGGATTTGAACATGCAGCCTTCACTCAGTAAGGGCAGTTTTGTTTGGCTTTAAAATACACTCGAGAGCAATGAATCCGGGTCACTCAAAAAAAAAAAAATCTCGGAAAGTAACCCTTAGTTGCATTAACCTAGCATTCTTACTTTCCGAGATTTTTTTTTTTTTGAGTGACCCGGATTCATTGCTCTCGAGTGTATATATAATTAATCTCCATTCTCGTAATAAATCTATGAATATAATGTACGTATACTTACTTTTGTGATTCAATATAAATTCCTTATTATAATCCTTTATTTCATCTTATTTTAGCATATTTACGTTATTTTATACTGTTTAAGTTAAATGTATCGTGCTAATGGATTACTCAATTAATGAAATTAATTTAAATATATATGGACTTCATAAAAAGGGATTCAATACAATGATGAATAAATATAACTGTGAAATAATACAATAAACCAAATGAAAAGGTGTTTCAGCAAATATATATATAAAGTCCAACTTACGAAGAAACAACACTTAATATTCAGTTTATAGTACTTTAAAAAATATAACGTAAATTGAATCAACTAGGATATACTCTGTGATCTCTTATTAAGTTTACAAATTGGGTTTGGCCTTTCATTGTGTAACAGAAAAATTAAAAAATTAAAAGTATTTTATAGACACCTTCTTATGACACCTTCTCAGAACATCATTATTTGAAAATATAAGTTCCATTTATATTTTCAAATAATGATGTTCTGAGAAAAACTGTCAGCATTCCTACCAATAATGGGCATATAAAAAATATATACATTGTTTAGTTTTGTATTTTGAATCAAATCAAAGTTCTGAAAATTCTAAAGGAGACTGCCGACATTTCTCTTTGTAGAGCGTTTGTATTTTGTCTATAAATATCTAAGGTTATTCAACCCATCTGCCACATTACTAACTAAGTAGCATTATATAGGGCAATGAATTTTGATGTTCGTTCATTAGACGTGGTAAATGTATTAAATAAAATTAGAAAAATTATTTATTTATAAAGAATGTTGCAATCAAATCCTACAAATATTAAGTATTTGTCATAATAATATAAATTCTGTAGAGATAGATAGTGTTCCTTACGATAGTAGGATTTTTTTGGCTACAATACCGTTAGGCTGCAAAATTTTGCTAGAATAACTAGTTATAAACAAAATAGACGAAAGTGATGTTAAATCAAAGATGAAAAGGATAGCCTTGGCTCAGCTGGGCTCTTCAGATACAATATAAACATGGATTTTAGTAAAACTCGATTTTTCAAATTTGAAAACGTGGTATTTTTGAATGATGGATATTTTTGGTATGTTTCGAAATGTTCAATGTTTTGCTTTTCATTAATGTAGTAATTTACACGATTTGCTTATATATAGTTGTTTCTGTAAAAATCTGGCCTAGCGATCGGTTATTTTTCTTATTTCTGTTGAGAGATAGGCCGGAGTTATGCACAATAGCCTACACAAGAAAACCACGACCAACCTCCTCCGTAGTCCGTTGAACCAAACACGTTGCAGTTTCACAAAAAATAAACAACACACAGTTTATCGATAATGTTTCAAAATCACTTTATTGCAAGCAATATAATGAAAAATCCCAATAGTAATCCAACCGTCAATACAATGTTCCAAAAGCACAAGCTTTAGATTCGTATATTCACGAAGAAGTTATTCGGTGACGGTACACACGCGTGCGTTGAGCATGCCGGCCGGCGCAGAACTGAACTGAACTACCTCTCTCTACTTATTCTGTTCAAAACTTTTAAGTCATGGAGACGGCAAAGCTATGTCGCGCCTCTACAACTCACGCACACAATCTTACCCGACACCCTATGCACAAACACGAAGCGAGCTTCCAAGTTCACTAAATAAACGAACACCAACACAGACGCAATAACACCGTCTACCCCTTGTTCGTGAAACATGAGAGCGAGAGGCAAATATCAACAATCCATCTGCGGCAGGATGGGGGAAAGAGAAACCAAACCTCAACAGATGTATATCATTTTACGCAGGTAAGTATTGAGAATGTTGGTGTGCACGATAGAGACAGAATACAAATTTAGCTTAGGCAAAGCCGGTTGCGTGGGAATGGGACAGGAACTGTTCAAGTCACCCGCTGTACATTCCTTCCTGATACTGGTGCGCCGCGTCGTCGTACCTTTCGATCGTTCAAGTGGCAGATGAAGCTTTTTAGGGTTATCACCTGATTAATACGCTAGTGGGAACGATTTTCATGTCAAAAATATGGGTCAAAACCACAATATCATACAGTCCACGATAGACAATGTATATAACTTACAGACAACTGAAAGTCTGATAAAACATCATCTAAATGTAACCGTAGGTAGAGGCTGCTGGAAGAAAATACAAAAGCTAACCATAGAGGTAAAATTTTAGAACAAAAGACACTACAAAAATGAGACTTCTCCACCAACAAGGGGGACTACTAATAAAAGATTCAGTGCAAACAGGTAGCAGCCCTACCTACCTACGTCAAGATGTCACAAAGTAGCAAGGTACGGTGCAAGTAACGTGTGCTAAATTCGGATGTTTTTTGCATGGTTCCTTTTATTCCCTTTTTTGTATAGCCCATCTTGTACAATGAAGACATCTGCTTTTATGAATGTTGGATTTTCTACCTTTGGGATATAAATTTATGCATCATTACTTTAACCTGTTCTTTTGATTAGGTAGAATCTTGGTAAAAGTTGTTTTTATTTAACTTCTTTATTTTAATGAATTGGAAATCCTGATTTATAGAAACAAATAATAAATTAATAGAGGAACCTACTCTTAAAATTAATTACGGTTTTGGTAATTTCCAACATTTTCAAGATTTTGTCAGGATTCTTGAGGAGGATAAATAAAAAATACAAAAAATATACCTACAATAAAACATCGCAAGAAGACAAACAAACAATGTTCTTCCAAAGTTCCCATCGAGCTAAAAATCATAAGAACAAATAAGAAAATAATATTTCTAAAGACGCGAAACTCGACACCATCAAAATACCACCAGAATCCTGTCAAGTATCCGAGAGCGTCAAGCGTAACACTTCTCGGAAACTGGAGCCCACCCGAGCTGGACTTGACGATAATCTACCGCGACGTCATATCACAATATACACTTTGTTTTCTTGTAGGTAACACAAAAATTTGTGTAATATTATGTTTACAACCTTTGTTTTTTGTCCTATGTCAAACATCATGTTAAATGACAGGGCGACGCGGCTGGTGTTTTGAACAATACTTTTGAACGCCACGGTACCAGAATCAATGCTGAGGGCAAGGTTTCGGGCATTAAAAAACAAAAAAATGGGCAAAACATGACGTGTGTCTGACAGTTTGACACGGGTATTCGCAGTACACTTCATTAACTTCGGGAGTACCTGAAGTCCGGATATGAAGAGCACTCAATCATAAATACTGGAGGATTTGAATCCAGACAGAACTAAAACCGGCAACTTTAACAGATTCTCTGCATTTTCAAAATCTTTACACAGGGATAAGCACACAAAGGAAGTCTGGCAGCATAACAATGATTTTATTTTCATACGGAATAGTTACTGCCACGGCCGAGAGCTTGATTTTACTTGATTTTATTGTTTTTCCCTTTTGCGTTTGATACGTTACTAAACTGTGAAACTCGTTAACTGAGAATATATGGGACTGTGCTCGAATAATAGTAACAATTTGAGAGCAGAACTTGATTTTACGATACCGTTGACTGCAAAGGAATGTACCTATACTCGTACGAACAATTTAATTGTTTTGACGGCTAATGTTTCTCACCAAAGCTGCTGTTGAGTTGCAGTAAGGCTTTGTAAAGAATACTCCTGGCTTCATAATGACGGCACACTGTGGCTTCGCTGGATCAAATAAGTTGCTATTATTTATTTCTCCGGCGCATCCCGACAATAGCGTACCTTGGCTTTACTGTCAGCGATACAATAAGCAGCTAAGATATAAGGCAGATGATGTTACCTGTCGTGACTGTGATAAAAGAAATATTAGTTTCGAAGACGTCGGTTTTCAAATTTGTTGCATCTAGTGCTTATGTGCATCTAGTGCTATTGTGTTCAACGTCATTGTGCGGGGTTTCATCGAGCGCAGGAAAGAGCCGTATGTTATACTGCAAAATGTTCATAGTAATCTGCCGGAAGTAGCGGACATTGACGCAAAAATAGAAGAGAGCATAACACAATCGGATCTCTATGAATTTTTATGCGGAAACCGCGGCAAGCAATTGTCGAGAGGGCCAGTCGAATGTGAAGGCCAGTATGGAGCCAGTCAACAGAGCGAGCCGCGTCCACGGTACGTATAATGGGAGCCAGGAGCAATAACAAAAGTGAGTTGGGCTAACCATTGATTTGGATTTTATGTTAGGCCGGCAAAAAATCCTTTGTGTTGTATTCGTCTGGCCTGGCCAGTCGAGGTCGAATGCACGTAGCAGAGTGCTCCATGGTAAGCCCGCGGTATTATTTCAGCTCGACAGGTGAATACTAAGTGTCACTTTCATTGTTGGCTCAAAATGTGCGACCACTTATCGGTTTTGTAACTTTACGCTACTTTTTGTGGAATCAGACTTTTGAAATTGCTGCAGTTAGCGCTTTTTCCGTGAATTAATTGTCAAAAAAACGACTGATTTATGTATGTTCTGTGTTGTTGTGGATTTTGTTAAATATAATATTCTTTAATAAAAAACCGGATAAGAAAAACAATAAAGAATTTAAATAAAATTGTTAAAGACACATTCAGCTATTGACTAATTGTCAACCTCAATTTGGCTATTACTATAACTATGTTATATAACCTACAAACAATAAAACAAAAGAATTGATTATTGAAACAAACAACGAACGGAAAAAGCGCTAACTGCAGCAAACTCCAACAAAAATTCAAAAGCAAACTGAAAGTTGCCTTATAAGACCAATTTATATAAAAACAGCGAACAATTCATAGAACAGCAATCGTTGATAAACAAACCTGTCGGGTTAATTCATATTTCCTACTTAATAAAAGTCTAAGAACATCGTGCAAGGCTGTCTCTATGACGCTAACTTGATGCTAGCTTGACATCCGCGCGCTGGGCTAGCGCACCCACGTTTTCTGAGAACTCACCAAAAAAATGAACTTCTTCTTTTATAGCTTGGTATTGTTTGGTGTGACGTCAACAGTGCAGTAGGTACCCAGTACTATGTATCACGACGTTTAATTTTAAGTTATTTTATTTACCACTAACGCCCCGGCTTCGCACGGGTATTAAACAAAAATTTCAGAAATCATGCACATTAAAAAGATGGGTTTCACAGTTTTCAACTTCAACTTCAACTTCTTTTTTTATATACGAATCCCTTACTTTTTTTAGCAGCATTGGGGTTTTTGACATTGACTTGACACTCCATAACTGACACTGGCCGTAAAGAAAAAGCAAGCAGCGGAGCCATAATAGAAAAAGAGGTTGAATATATAGCGCACGGTTTAATTATTGATAATTCATGCGGATCCCTAACTTTTTTTAAAATATTATATAGCCTATGTTCATCACATAATTTAAGATTCTAAATGTGAAATAATTTTTCAAATCAGGACAGTGCTTTCGGAGCATATTCAATTCAAACAAACAAACACACAATAAAATCTTTCCTCTTTATAATATTCGTATAGATATCGGTTATTAATTCTCAACCGAGACGTAACGTAGCAAAGACGTACTTTATAAGTATTACAAGTACATTATAATGTAGCTTTCTAATAATTTCTGAAGTCCAAATGTACATACTCTAGACACCTGTAATAAAGGATCCGCCAATCGAGAATGGAATTGAATTGAGACTGTCGGTTAGTGTAATCAATCAATCGCTGTTATTGTTCTGATTTGTTGGTTTGTTGCGGCTTGGTCTAAGCTTTATCACTGGGAGTGGAGCTTTAGAGGAATATCAACTTTATATCAATGTATCTTGGTTTGCAATTGGGTTATTTGCATGTATCAATAGATCTGAAAAAATTATTTCAGATCGAGTTCGTATTCTTTGCTCGTTTTTATACATGTCTGTCATGTTTTTTAGTTTTTTCTGTGCCATTTAGATTTTTGACTCTTAATGACAACGAGACACTACGTAAACTACCAAATAAATCTACATACCAATGATAAAAGAGTTTGTTAATGTCAGTTAAAACACCGATTGGTATTGTATGGTCATTCATACATATCTTACTAGGTATTCAAAAAATATACATATTTACACACATGTGGTCTGTGTGTGACTTACATTATTGAAATTACATACGGATCAATTACTTTTTGAAAAAAAAATATAGCATATTATCATCTAGGATAATTTAGGATACTAATAAATAATTATAAGAAAGAATTTTTCAAATCGGCCTAGTAGTTTTGGAACCTGTTCAATCCAAACAAACAATTAAATTTTTCCTACTTATTATATTACTATAATACGTGTAGATAAATGAAATTGTTATTTTTATGATAGTATATACCTAACAACCTGTCCCGGCCACTACGCCATAGACACTCCACACAACTTCGACTAGTTGTAGTGAATATTCTGTGAGTGTATAATTTGTTAGTGGTGGAGCCCACTGGTGGCCATTAGCTTGATTAGCTCGTCTGGCTCACGCATGTCGATTGTATCCGTAACTTTGGTTCCTTCAATGCTACTATCAATCCACGTTCATCAATAAGGCCGTAAGGCTGTTTACTGGAATTTCCCTTCCAATGTTTGAATGCACAGATTTATTAAAAGGGTTTGTTCTTAGAGTTCAAAGGCCCACTTTGTTGGTTTTGGAAATAGACTTGATTAACAAATAGAAACTTGTATATTTATTTATGGGCTTGATTGGAGTGGAAAATTTTATGAAGGCGACAAACTTCGATGAACATGGGGTGGGAGCTTGGTCGTGAAACAGTGCGGGGTATATTTAAAAACTGAGTTTTATTGACCGAGGCTAATTGAGGTTCTATATTATGTTCACCGATTTCAACGTCAATTATGTATTGATTTAGAAAATTCTTACGCAATTGTTTAGATCTATAAATACAATATAATAAAGAGAAAAGATCTGATGGTTTGTTTGTCTGTATGTTTGTTTGTTTGAATTGAATAGGCTCCAAAAATACTGGACCAATTTGAAAAATACAGTATTAGATCTTACATTAAATAATGTTCCTGGAATATTCCTGATGAACATAGACCATAAAATATTTACAAAAAAGTTAAAGATCCGTATGAGAACTTCAATAATAAAATCATGCGCTATATTTCAACTTCTTTTTTCAATGGCGCTGCTTACTTGTCGCTATGACCAGTGTCAGGTATAGAGTATCAAAAACATCACAATTCATTGGAAACTCAATGAAGAAGTTATGAAAACTTCATTAATAGAACCATGCGATGTTGGATGTAGAAGAAATGTCAATGTCAAAATATAAAGTGTTGTCTATATTTATACAAATATTCTAGAGGCAAGATTTGATTGTTGAGTTATTCTTTAAATTGAATAAGGTGTCGAAACTACTGCACCGTTTTGTTAAATTCTTCTACCAAGAATTATACACATAGGCTGTATAATATTTTTTTAAAAGTCTGGAATCCTTTTGAAAACATCAATAATGTAACCTAACGTGTAGGTGTGGAAGTCTGTGTAAAAACTTTTGAAATTCTGTTAAATACCCGTGCGAAGCCGGGTCGGATTGCTAGTTATTTATATGTACAGAGTTTTTTTTCAGGGCTACTATGGGGAATTCTTAAAAAAGTAGTTTTTTAGTTACTATGGAAGTATTATTTTTTTATGCTTCTTCGGGTTATTAATCGATAATAAATAAGTAAATGTACGAAGACTATACATATGTGTTCAAAGTTGAAGCAACACTTTTCCAGAAAAACTAAAATTAATTAATGCAGAACTTATTTTATATGTTTATAAACGGAACCTTATTTATTTTTATCCAAATTGTAAAAAGAAACATAAAATCGTAACGAAACGTAAAATCACACAATGAAAACAAACGATTTTGTAATTAACCCCATCCAAAATATTTCTTTTATCATAATTGGATCATTGTTTTTCATCTAAACAAAAGAAGGGAATCAAAGAACGTTTGAAATCGGTTTTAGATCTATTTACCAAAACAAAATCAAACGTGATAACAATCTCCTAACGACGTAAAACCATTGCCTACAAAGTAAAAGGGTATCGATTTCATTTCCGATTACAATGAAACGTGTGGTTTTTGAAACGCGGTATTTGTAAATACTCATATTTTGGAATTGAAGAACAAACTGTTCGTTGCTTTAGGTGAATTTTTGGTAGACAAACGGAGCGGATTTCTACATTATTTAAAGAAACCTACATATTATCTAAGAATCGGGATTTCACTGAAAAATTACAAAAACGCAAGCCATAAGGACCAACCGCTTACGACGATATGATTAAAATAATAGAAAACACGAAATGAAAATTGAAATACCAAATTTACTGAGTCTGGGACATAAAATTGCATTTTCATACCCTTCAAGAGAAATAGCTTGATTAGTTAGGTGCATTATACCTTATGGAAATGGAAACCATCACGGACTTTTATGCCGTCCGAAGCACTTTCAATCAAAAGCTATCATGACAAAGCTCGTTTTACGCTGTATGTTGATTCGACTGACACAACACTATCGAGGGTGAGCAAAGAACTGCCAGTCTTGAATAAAGCGAAGTCGTGATGGCCACCGTCCTCAGGCCTACGATGTTGTGTGTATTTGCTTTGAAGAGGGTACACTTTCCTTCACTATACCTTAGATGCGATCTCTGAAAAGCATGACGTTGAAGAGGAGCGACGTCATTTTCTTGGGGTGATTTAGGTAAATAGGTTCGAGTACTTTCACGTAGCATTGCTTGAAACCCTTTTGCATTAACGGGAAGGATTTTATGATCACATTTAAACGGATTTTAAAAAAGGCGAGGTTCTATGTTCAGCTGTATGTTTTTATCTCGTTGATTTATCCGTCGATTGGGGACCTTGAAAAAGTATAAACTCAGGGTTTTCAGTCAGTTTTTAGTTTTATCAAAACAATCAATAATTAATTAGTTCTCAGGTAGATACGTAAGCATTTACAGACAAAACTAAATTTGATGGATGTGTCCTAGTTTGTCTTTGAAACCATTGACAATAAAATATAGGAACAATATACAAAAATAAATGTAAATAAATATCTTTCAATGTTTAAAATAACTAATGAATGATACATTTCTCATTTCATTCATTCTCATTTCTTTAAAATACAGATTATACTTTCTTTCGTATATGATACGAGTATTAAAGTCTATAATATTGTAAAAGTAGTTTCTTCTAAAGTTTCAATGAGCTATGCTTTATTTGCTCAAAGACACTTGTAATGGCCAATACCCAGTTTATGCTATTCTTCCTTAGTTTTATCACCTATTCAAGCCCCTGCCTTCACCGATTTTTGTTCTACACATTTATAGAGCATTTAGCAGTCCAGTAGAAGTCTCACTTCTTAAGAACTTGTAAGTTTGTTGGCATCTCATGATTAGTTGAAGTCTGGAAGCTAAAACAAGAAATTGAAATTCAAAGCGAGTGTACCTACTTCCGTTGGCGTTTGAATTGGATTTATACTGCAAGTTCTTCCGGTCAATACCAAGTTTCTGCGTAAACTGAATAGCTGATAACCGGAGTTTCCGGGAATCGATACTGAAACTATTCAATATAATCTGCCTGAGATTTCCCCTTTAAGGAAACACTGGAAACACTAGATAATAAAATTTTGGTCGTCTTCGTCTCGTCGATTATCTGAATTTTCTTATGATTTTGTAGCGCTTTTAAGAATTTTGCCGATTGAACAAAAACTGTAACTTTTTGATTTCTTCGCATTTTTAGTTTAAAGTATATTTATGAAACCTAATTATACAAAAAAAGCAATTCGCACGTAATGTACGTGCGTGTCTTAATTTGTATCTAGCCCATGGAATGTTGGTAACATTCAGCACAAATCTTGATGGGTTCAGAGAATGTTAAAATGTATAATTTTAAATCCTTCCAAGTATGCACCCATGAATAAACTAGCTAAATACCTACTTTTGACATTACCTACATCATCATCATCATCATCATCATCAGCCTATGTTAGTCCACTGCTGGACATAGGCCTTTGACATTACACACAAACTAAATTTCATCATCCTATAACTCAAAAACTTGGGACGCTACAATCTACAAATAATTACAATTCACAACGCGAGCCCAGAAATCAAAGACCGGTATCTTTACTTAAAAAACTTCACCTTTAAATTAGTTTCAGTTCAATACAAGAACGTGCTCAGTTTCTATAATTACATTTTCCCTTTCTCCTATTGATTGGGGGAGTTTTGCTAAATCGAAGGCCGGGAAGGTCCACAATTCAACTCGACCATCAAACTGCAAGAAAAGGACAAAACAAAATGTATAAAGGAAATTGCTTCCACAAATCCACTCGTATCTACGACAATAAATGTGAAACGGCTCGACCGCCCTAATAGCAATGAAATCACGAAACCAAAACTGTTTTGTGTCGGATACAGTCGATGTGGTTGCGATTTTGGAATTTTATGGACTACTTGCCTAAGCAACTTTTTATTGCAGAAGTAGGCACAAGTCGCCAAAAAAAATATTTTTATAGTTCTTTCAAATCTACTGTGTATTTGAATAATGAGAAGAGTTTTTGCAATCGGGATGGCATGTGCACCTAATTTAATCATAACGTTAAGTGATATTTTCCGTAGACTTTTTGATGGCTTTTTGGTACGTTCATATGAGCATAGATTCGTAAGTTGATAGCCACTAATTTTGGAAAAAAAAACCCTCACAATGTTACTATTGTTGAGAAATGAATCAATTAAAGGATTAAACAAGATCTGTGAAGTAAATCGCACACCGTGGGTTTCGAGCTTTTGTCGATTATGTATCCAAGTACTAAGTTACCATACGAGTTACGAGTTATGAGTACTGTGGAGATTAGAGAGTCTCAAAACCCATGTTAGGAATATCAATCAATGGCCACAGTGATACTTAAGCCACTAAAAGATAAATAGGATTATAAGTATAAGTGTTATAAGTTTTAACATCTGAAACTATTACGTTATTGCTTTATCTATCGACATGAAAGTTATTCATTTAACGACATCCTATTTTCAGTAATATAATTCAAAATCGCAAGGTTAACATTCGATAATCTATTTCAACTTGCTCTCACATTCAAAGAGAACTTACTCTGTTAAAGTTGCGCTTAGAAATGGCTCCCGGTTTCTACTTAGTAAGTTTATTATTATTTCTCTTGTAAGTTCGAATAATATGTAAAGGTACAGCTGGGTTAAATGAAATTGCTCTTGAGTGGATGGACATTCTGAAGCAATTACGGGTGTAGGTAGCATTTTCAGACTAAAGAAATTCCTTTGATTAGTAGTGTTTTCTTATTGATGCAAAGTGGAATAGAAATATGCATTTAGTTATAAAAGCATTTTTGAGAATGCCATTGCATTGTCTCATCTAAACTGCTAAAAATCAAAGATTGCTTTTTTCCACAATTTTAGTAGTGCAAATATTTGTTTTTACATGTGGATTTTTGGTGTGGTATACATTATTTACTAGATATACTGACCTCCACGTTAAACGTGTTTTTGTTTGTTTACTTTATACTTTTTTTGTCTGTGGACTTGTGTCTTAATAAATGTTTTTTTTTCTATTCTAGATGAATTATCGGTTCACAAAACTCTCTCATAAGCATTTTATATCAGTTTTAAAAAAAGTGAATTGAATTGATTTGTATGATTTTTGATCACTATTTTTTAGAAAATCATTCTCACCCGTTTTTAGTCATAACAATCTTAAAAATTTGTGGAACTCATCGAAGATTTAAACGTTGACAGGGGTTCGTAAGTGAAAAATTACCCTCTTACAAATTATAATCCTCAAATATTACTGAGTGATATCGCCTAACAAAAAGCTGACAGTGGTTTTGTTGAAATGGCGAAGTGTCAAAGTTAAATTGAATATTAGAGGAATGATCTTGGCGAGGAAGTTTCGTCGGTTGGCGCTGAGTAGTTAATCCAATGCCACAATTGACTTCAAGTTATTCCAGAACAATTGCCTGTAACTCGCGTTGCTTATTCATTGGCAGACAAAGGAATTAAATTACTGGTAACTAACCGGTTTCGTTTAGCTGTTTGCTGGTAGAAAGCTAAAAAGGTTAGAGCCAATAAGCGATAAAAGATAGAAGCAGTAATATATTGGAGCATAATTATTATTCGTAGTCCTGGTCTACCATTGAAAGACAAAGGCGTAACCCTATGCATCCAGCCATATCCACCCTAAGGCACCTCCGTTTTAATCTGCCTTGAATTTGCCTAATTCACCCGGCCATACTTGTTTAAGGCTACGGCGTCACATTACTCCTGGCATAGGAAAAACTTGACTAGACGAAACACACTTTCGAAAAGAAATATGTAAAAATGATTTTTATTTGATTCAGGATCAATTTAAACGTCTTCATATGGTAAACACAAAGGCGCTTTGAACAATTCTGAAATATTATCTGAACCTGATAATCTAATAAGTTTTTATACGACTTGCTATTTTTCTAAGAAATTAAGCTGTTAATACTTCTGCAAATATTTACTGAGACCATTTATTGGTATTCTCGGAAAATTTTCTCAGGTGCTTCGTTAGCTCTCAGTGTGAACGAGGTCGAACATCTCTTAAGTCTTCGAAGTAGAATGAACTACATTGAAGTTTTTGATCGCAAGCAGTAGGTAGTAAGACACAATTTAACTACACGATGCTTAGATACCTAGTAACAGCTTTGAACTTATAGAGGTAGAGTTCAATCAACATTATGTAAAACTGTTTCAAAAAAAATACTAAAATTGATTAAAATTGATAAGTAGATTATGCTTTATAAAACATTCGTACTAAATTGAAATTATTCTAAAGGAAGGCAATGAATTAGTAACACTAATAAATGAGAACGGTGAAAGATTATCACGTCAAGACTGACAACTCAAAGCTATTGAACGGATATAGGTACATATCTATCAGTAAATTCAACGCAAAAATATCTTTCTGTGAACCTAAAAAATTACAGAACAAACTTATTGACAAGAGCAGCAAATCGCAGACGTGAAACTTGGCATAATATTGACAAGGTCGGTGTCTAAGACAAATCTCTAGGCGACTCACGTCGTTTCCCGCACATATTAGAGGGTACATGGTATTAGAGCCCATTTTCCCTTGGCATTTAGGTAATGGATATTGTTGATATAGGTAATGTGTACGGACATAATAGAGGGCAAAGTTGTAGCTCTCAGCTAAATTCTGAGACCTGAATATAAAGATAATAAACAAGCAAGCTAGACCCAAGGCTCTACATCTCAGTAATGTGTAGTTTATTCCGTAAACTAATAATAAATAAACCATTTAATTCAGATTATAAAAAGGAACCGAAAGTTATGTTATAATAATCAATAACAGTTATTAATTAAAATTTAGTAGGATACCTACTACTCTTATTTTGAAGCTAGACGATACTGTAGGATCAGCACTTTGAAAATTATATACAGTTTTAGCAAATCTTGGCGAGGCCTGGAAATATTATACAGTTTGATTTTGATAGCACTTATTAGCAGATGCCTAGAATATATGCTGATTAATAATACAGTGTGCAACATCTCCCGCGGATTGCGACGATGAGGATGGGCAGCGAACGCGATATTCTAACACATTCATGGCCCACGACGCCTGCATGCCCAGAAAATGGTAGCGACGTACTCCTGCGTCTCGTTTAGTAATAGAAAGAAAAAAGAAAGAAAATACATTTATTTAATACTAAGTAATGTTTATCAGGGTTTCCCAGGAAATTTCATATAAACAAACACCTTATTAAGGAATCACAAACATTTTTTCTACCACATTTTGTCTACTATAGAAAGTAAAGAAAATGTTTCGGTAACAATATCCTTATCACATCAAATAACGTGGGAATAGCTAAAATATCGTCACCAAATCTGTCATGTTTACTTTAAATAATCGGCGACTGATCGCGGAGGCAGGACACGTCCAATTAGGGTCGCGGTCTCCCGAGAGACGGTCATACCGGGACCTCGGGACCGCAGATTAAGGGGCTTGCTATCGCAAAATAGATATTGTAAAGACTACTCCGCGTATATCGTAAAACTGAAAATTCAGAAAAAAAGTTGAACTTAAAATCAATATTTGCAGCATAAAACTCCTATAATTCTTTGCCCAGATTGATCTGAAATATATCATCATTTCAGCCGAAAGAGGTCTCGACCTACCTCAAAAGTCCCAAACTACCCGCATTGAGCGTTTTCTCTTCATCAAGTCATCAGTCTGCCTTGTGGATTTGCCCACTTTGCACCTCCCTGTTCATGGATGATCAGATAGCGAGATAAAAATCTTAACAAGACTAGTCTTTAGCCTCGAAGTGTTGTCCCTCTCTCACTTACATAAGTTCATATTGTTCTTCACAATATGAACTTATGTAAGTGAGAGAGTGCCAAGTGCAATCATATATCACTATTCCAGAGACCAATAGACGCTGCGTAAGCGATTGAAACACAAATAATAAAAAAATCAAATTATTCTTGTCTTTCTAAGCATCATATTCAGTAGATTGAAGAGGCCTACGAAGACTTCACAAGAGTTTCAACCTTTCCATGAAGGACTAAATAGTGTTAAAAAAATAAACTCTGAAACTTATCTACATAATTTTGTCCATTCATTTGCCTACCATCATCTTCGGCGATTTGAATGACCTATTGCAATGTGGACTAATATTCTGTAGGTCTGTCATGATTGCATATTGTTCAGTCACCCGATAATTTTGCGCTTGAATAAATTTCTGAATGGTTCATCATTAGTTCATTCAATTATTATTTGAATTTGGACATAATTAATCATTTCGTAGGGTCGCACAAAGCACATTTTGTAGCAGAATAATTCTGTGTAATAAGTACGTTTTAAGTGAACAAATAAGCTTATTTGTTACAGTTTTGATAGGAAATTATTGCGTGAGATAAGCAAACTTTTCATTTAGCTGTCAAGAATGAGATTTTTCCCTCAGCGCCTGGCCAAAAGTGTCCAAGATAAAGTTAGGTACCGTGTCGTTAAAATAGTGTTATAAAGAGTTTAGTTTAGATAGGTATATGAAACGAAAGCCCTTTAGCTTCATTGTAAAACCAGCAGAGCACTGGCAGCGTAAGGAACGTATAGCAGGGATCTGATTCAAGGTGACAAGATTATTTGCAGCACAGTGCCATAGAGAAGTCCAGTAAGAATATTATAAATAAGAACCTAGGTATTAATTTACTCCTGTAGGCCAAGCACGGCGATTGTTCTCTAGGGTAGAATAGACAATAATGACATCGCATCGCCATACATTGCGTACATTATTGAAGTTGAAGAAATTAATTTCAAAAAATTTACGCATTCGATGACAAAGTGACGTAATTTTTGTCTATTCTACCTTAGACAAGAAAGCCCGTGCTTGCCCTACTGGACGTTAAAAAAATATTCAGATAAATTAAGAACTTCTCGAATATCTATGATATAAATAGTTTTTTTTGAATTGCGAATCAGAAGCGTCTTTAGAGTAAAGTAGTTAAGCTGTTTTTCCAAAATCCAGCCATGATCAATCCATCCATTTGACCGAATATATTCTGAAAAGAGTGCGAATTCATAGTTTTTATAACAGTTTGCTTACTGCCAGTACCCGAACGCTATGCCATTAGATTCTGGAGAGTAAGGTACAGGTGACGTGAAAAAGCTTTGTGCCAGGAGCTTCTGCCAACTTGATAAGAATAAACTTCGTAAAATGTTTAGCTCTTGAACCGGGCCCGATAAACTGGCTTTCTTATCTTGTCCATCAAGATTACTTTAAAGGTCAAAGACTTAAATATTTATTTGTGTTTGTGTAGCCCATCAATGTTTTTCTGTCAGTATGATAGTATTTAAATAACTAAATTCATTGAAACTAAAAGATAAAAAAGTGGTTCCCCCCCCCACAATACACGATACATCAAGCGCTGTGCGCGAGGGAGTCAACATGAACATGAAAGCCGATGCAGTAGGTATGGCAGGCGCAGATTAGTCATCTTATTATCGATACCAAGACAATGTGAAAACTAATGTGAGTAGGTACCAAGATATGGTACAAATAAAATGTATATTGTGTAACTTGATTGTTTTTGTAATTAATGATTAAAAAAAAAAGATTTTATGTGGTTTTTTTTAAGAATGATTGAATTCACATTTATCATTTCTCCCATACCAAAATAGGTATATCAAAAACTTTATACTTGTTCCAAAGAACAAAGAGCTCTATGTTAAAACACAGCTAATTAAAAAGTTAAATTTGTATCTGGACCTTGTCTCGAGGTCCAAAAAGCTTGTCTCTTTAAAATTAAGTTACCGTCAAAGAGAGAAACGAAAAAGTTGCAACGCCCTTACAAAACTCATTACAAGACGGCAAATAAGAAGACGTAAAGTAACCTTCCAGACCCCATTAAGCTATGCCAAATGATATTTTGTCTCCTCACCTAGGGCCGTTTACATGGGCGCGCGGGCCCGACTGCAAACAAGACCCCGGGTTTAATCTGGGCCTGCTTTATCTCGGGCCAGTGACAGGAAAACTTTATTTTGTGAGTAAATAAGGGTAATCGGCTCCTTTTTCTGCAAGTCTCTTTTGTTATTCTGGTCAGGTGATCCAAGATTTACGTTGGTATGGAGAGTTTGCCGAAACTGCCCCTCTAGCATGAACACCCTGAACAATATTAGATCTAGGTAGGTAATAATATAAAAGAGGAATATAATTACTATAATATAATTTATATTTACAAAAATTATTATTATTTTCAATTTCAAGTCAATAGCTGCAGTAGTTGCTGAGATATTAAATATTGAAAATAGGAAAAATCAAGACATGCGATTTAACCAAATCCTATTTTGTTTTATTATTTAATGTTATAACAAAATTAATAACGTTGAAAACAAAATAATAAAAGTATTCGAAATAAAATAAACGTAAGGGTGGTATTCTTTCTTGCCCAAATACTCATCTATAAAAATATGTTCAGTATGTAAACCTCGATGTTCTGGACACTATGTCTTTTTAATAAACTGTAATTTGTGTACAATAGTTTGTAGTTAGGTCAATTGTTAATACTACTTATACTAGTTATAATTTGTTTATATTATTACTACAAAGTCGCTTCCCGCTGTCTGTCTGTCCCTATGATGCTTAGACCTTTAAAACTACGTAATGGATTTTGATGCAGTTTTTAATAGATAGAGTAATTCAAGAGGCAGGATTATAATTATGTAAAACATACATTATTATCAGCAATTAATCCATACGAATCCGGGGCGGTTTACTAGTTTGATTATAAATAATAGAATTAACACAGAAAGCTATATTTATGTAATCACTGTTATCAAATATTATTATTGGATAATTATCAGCACATTTCTTTAAATACAAACTTCTCGGTAATCGAGAATGCTCAAATAACAATTTTCATAAGTCTTCCTATAAACATGATAATGAGCTTACAGGAAAAGAAGAAATAGCTTTTATCGATGCTTCATCAATATTAGATAATAATAAAATGTACTTTGAGGAGTAAATATCTATAACCACAGGTATAATATACATATATACACATTATATAATATACTCTTTGGATGACTGACAGCGAAAGCTCGTAAGTTGTTTTAAGTACAACATCATAGACATTAGGTAAGCTGTTTTATTGTCATGATGTCATTTTATATTTCATTTTATTTTTGTTTGCTTGTACAGTGTGCGTCAGAATTATGTACCCCCCCCCCCCCTTGTCTACAATTTTTTTTCGTTTTCTTCTAATTCCCTTCTAACTTGTCACAAATTTTCACATACCTACAAAAATTTTTCACGACCCCGCTCAGGATCTGACAAAGAAGAAAAATTCAACATGACAGGAAAATCACACTTTAAAACAGTTACACAATGGGCGGTCCAGACAACCTTGGAATATCAATTTTTACTATAAAAACTTTAATAGTTGGACGAAATCATTATGAATGTTAGCGGGCTAACTACGAACCAAGTTTTTGTTGAAAAGTATGTATAATTTGTTCACTTCTTTAGTGACTTCTGTTGCCTAGTCAGTTCAGATTTTAGTCACAAAATTTATTTTTTTTAAGAAACAAACCCGAAAGCCGTCCTGTGAAATTCTCAAATTAAAAATCATTTTGGTACAACGTCAGATTTTAGTTACAAAAATCATTTTGGATCATACAACGTTTGTATGGGAAATTCATCCGTCGCCGGATATATAATTAAATAAAAGATTACAGAGGATTAGTGTAGATTTAATCCTAGTACTCTTAACACGACCTGTGGAGTGTTTTTAGGCCGTAATTACTTGTTTTAAAACTTTTAAAGATTTTATAATTTTTTTATTTTTTATTTTATTTGTTAAGTAAATAGTTGTTGCTTACTTCTTGGCTAGAAGATACTGTGCGAGTTTTCCCGTTGGACAATGGATTCAATAAATTAGTTAGTAGTGTTACAGTTTTATTAATAAACCTGTGTTTTGAACTAGTCTTTCACCTAATTACATTTATTAACGATAATAATTAACAAATAATTATTACCGTTAATATTGTTGAAAATATGGCAAACAATTCCTAAGAACCACAAGCGGCCTGAGTCACGCGCAGCTGCAGCTTTTGCTCGGCTCGAGACGATTCATGACGAAGGCTTCGAGCAGCGGTGCTCACAGTATGAGGGTATTCTACAGTAATGTTTTAGATAAGTAAACTAGCAACCCGGCAATACTGATACTAATGCATGCTATACATATAAACAAACGACATTTAACGTTTATTTCACAATATCGATTCCCTACCAATTATCCTCAGATAGAAAAGATTTTCTCTCGTAAAAAATGCCACGACGTCACAACTAGATTCTATGATTCTATTTTGTTCTGGCCATAGATTACTAAATAATCAGTCTGACACCTGACATTGACAGTTATGAAGTCCGATGTGCGGGAACGCGGCAATCAATGTTTAAAATTAATGAAAACTATATTTCTCTTTACATATGTACATACCTACTTGTAAAATACTCCTTACAATACGATCTCTTTAAAAAATACCGCATCAAAATCCGTTGCGGAATTTTAAAGATGCAGGAAGCGACTACTTTGTTTTATACTATGTAGTGAAGATAAAAAAAAGACTTATGGATTTTGCTTATGTATATCAGTTTTTGTTCCGTTTTCTGCAGTTTCTAACACAAAAAGGGTACATTTTTGTGTAAGAAACTCCGCCTTCGACAATCACCTGGTGTTCTGTTGTTGTTGACTTATACAACTTACATCAGGTTTTATCTATCTAACATACGATAACAAGACGAACGCTATCACTCTGCTTGCTTTCTACTGTGTGAGCAGCTGATAAATATTTGTCTATGTCTATGCATGTCGAAAAGTTTTTTTACTGCCAACGAAAAATTATTTCTTTTGGTTATATGTAGATATCATAGTTCCCGTTAAATATCAAGCACATGATGCATAACAGTCTTCTGGTTGAAAGAAAAATGGAATGTGTTTTTAATATTAATGCGCTGTGTTTGTGGCGGTTTACCGCTAAACATCGCGTTAGCCATCTGTTATCAGACAAAAAACTGGAACAGCAGTTAGTAAATTGTCATTTTAGTTTCATGTTAGATTGTCGTTCCAAAAGTTCAAAGTTATTACGCGTAAGAAACTTTAATTGCCATAGAGTTTCTACGACCCTTGTTGCGAAAGTTCTGTAATTATACTTTCTTTGGCAACAAATGTAAAAACTACTCGGTAAGCAGCACACCATAATTCGTTTAGAATACGACGATATCTAGCGCATTAGTTTGCTGTTTCAATTCCCACTTAGGATGAAGAATTTGTACTTTGAGCAGATATTTAATTTTGTTCTGGGTGTTTTTTATCCATAGAAAAAACCTATATCTTAGTCTTTTATGTTATCTAGTAACAATAACTTCACTGTAGGTTTCCACAACACGCTTCGGATTTCGATTTCTGGAACGTACAAATACCTTTTCTATGACTTAAATGTTTTTATTCAAAGGTTGACTCAGCGAGAAAGTAGGCATCTTCCGATGAAATCCATGAGACAGGTATGATTAAATTCTTTGTCGTCATTATGTCAGGTGTTCAATCACACGTCTGCTCTACGCTGGAGCTTAGCTGCTTATGTGATACTTCCTTTTGTGGGACCTATGTACCTACTTTGTTCGCGAACGCCTGTGAGCCCCTTGCCGTGAGCTTATGTGATCGTATAGCAGAATTATCTTGGTTTCAAGTAAAATGTACAAGAAATCGTAAGATACAAAATAGATAAAGCCAGATTTTTCAAAGAGGAAACAAATTTAGGTTGTTTGAAGCAAAAATTCAATCTCATTATAACAAAACTAGGTCTGATTTGGTTCTATAATGATGGTAGTTTTTTTTGCTTACAAAACATGAATAAATTATGCTGAACAATCCACACAGCATCATCTAGACCCAAGCAAAGCAGAACTTTACTTATGGGTACAAGATGACTGCTATATGACTGATAAAGGGAAATTATTTAGGTAAATTAAAGTTAAAATGGATAAATTTCAAAAATTGTAAATAGAAAACGACGAGCACACTCGGAACAAATATCTGCAGATCATTCAAACATTTGTCCCGTGGTAGGAATCGAACTCGCAACCTGCACAGGCGGACCTACGTTCGCCACACGACAATAATTGAATCTTATTATAACAAATTCTATTCCTTTTCTATCCGCATCTTGGATAAAGCGCTTTGCAAAAACAACACACATCCCATTTTAACCCTCAAATACCTTTCAATATTCAATAAAAACCGTCAAACGGGATCATATAAAACTCGTAGCGATATTTTGCGAACATAAAACGTTTAAATATCGCTATGCAAACAGGTTTTCGCAAGCGTGTCGCAGAGTCGATTTACCTCGGCCTATTTTATATCCTTCGCAATTTATCGGCAAAGGATACGGCATAAGTTGTTTAGGTGTTGGATTACGGGACCTTTGAATACGAACCGGAATATAAGAAAAGACAATCAGTGTTATTTATGTGTAAATGTCGGTATAATTTCAAAACTTACTTAGCGCGCCTATTACAATGTTTTTACATACATTGCATTAAATACTTTGGATTTTAAATCAGTTTTGTAACTTAAGGGAAAAAAGCTCCATTCCTTTTACTAGCCTATAGTTAAAATTTGCTTCTTCGAAGGTGGATATTTGGCTTCAAATGCAAGATCTGTTGACGTAAAGTACTTATGGCATTATTATAGAGACGTCATCGACGTTCCATTTTTTATGGGAAATGATGCATTTACGCATAGCAAACAATATAATCTCGTGACTATTCTTGAAGAGATGAGACCGGACGTAAATATAACCCAGAATTAGGAAAGGGTTGGCCCTTTCCTAATATAAGTTAAGTATATACCGCTGCGGTACACCCGATGTAACTCAAAAATGGAACGTTTCTATTCTAACGGAGAGCCTAACACAAAGATCAGTATTTTTATGGAAATGTACTCTCCAAAATTACGAACAGATAGAATGTTTGTAATCGAAAACCAAAATAAATAGGTACCGCCACTACTACACTGGACGAGCGACTCTTCACAACCTGTGTTCTGTAAAGTAAAGTAGGTATATTCGCCTCAGTGGTTATACGTGCCCCGCTACCAAAATAACCGAACGTCTGAAAATTATTATCAAGTATTGGTTGGCTAAATATGCCGCATTTTCCTGACTACACAATGAGCCTATCAAAATTGGACTGCAATAGCCAGAAGCTGGGGTTTTCGAAAGTGAGGCCAGTAACTCAACTCGGCGTCAATTAGGCCCTAACTATATAGTTCAATCAATATTTCCTAGAATTAGGATGTTTACAGTGTTATCTATAGGATTTATTATTTCAAGTGGCCAATATCTGCAGTCAGTCCTGTCGTCAATCGGGCGTGTGACGCGCGTCATTTGTTTCAGTGTCACAAATCTCCCCCATACAGGGCAAACCCTCCACAAACAGAGTGTTTCAAAACAACCTTGTTACTTTAGGTATTTAGTTAGTTTTTAGTTTGCTTTAGAAAGTTTTAGTTTGAAATAACTGATACAGCGTTATTAAGTGTACTGTTATATTCTGTTAGGTATGTAAGTTAATGAATGTTGTTTGTGTTTTGAATTTTGTTTAGCTATTTGTCGGTTTGTTGAAGTTCTCAAATAAAGGAAAATTAAAAAATTGTTACAAAATCCACACATCATCACTTAAAGTAAGTAGAGCTTGTGTCATGTATAACTAGTATAACTGACATAGGTACTTATCAAAATGATTATAGATTTTATATATCTATATTCTTTAATTCTAAAACCGTAATTTTGCAATGAAAGTACTTTACGAAATTACGGTGGTAATGTGTACATCCAAGTCTACTCTGTTAACTGATAAGTATTATTTATTTTTTCAATTGTTCAGATAAATGCGTGCAGACCTTTATATTTACTGGAGGAAGAGACTGTCCTCAGTTTGATCATCTATTCTAGAACGAAAATGATATATTCTATCACACAGCATCCTCTAGCCTCAAGCTAAGCTGAGCTTGTGTTATGTGGTTGAAGATACTAGAAGGCCCCTAGAAGGAAGCTGCTTGGTGCTTGATATTTTACAATGTAGTAGTTCTCTACCGGCGTTCTTATAACAATGAAAAAGCCTTGACTTTTAGTCAAGTTTGTTATAGCCATGATTTCAGCGATACTTTTTTTTTTAATGCTGGACAATCCACACAGCATCATCCAGCCCCAAGCTAAGCAGAGCTTGTGTTATGGGTACTAGATGACTGATATATATATTACAATATTATTATATAGACAGATATTTTTTTACTATACATAGAAAACGACCAGAACCCCTGAACAAATATCTGCAGATCGTACAAATATTTGTCCCGAGGCGGGAATCGAACCCGCAACTTCCTGCGTCGCAGGCGGACCTTCGCCCACCGCGCCACAGTGGTCGTCAATTAGTTTTTAGAAGAGTTGATATCGAGTGTTCCACGAAAGATACATACAGCCATCTTTCGTGGAACACTCGATATCAACTTAAAACAATGTAACCGAAATGTGAATGCATAAAATTACCCTGAAACAGTACAAATGCAATTAAACCTTACCGTTAAACTCAGGCATTGTCGTAAAAGTTAAGTAAAAGCTCCTCAGAATCTTTGTTAGATTTACGAAGAACGAAAGCGAGAATAATTTAATAATTTTGGTAATGATAAACGTATTTTCTGTGGTTTCTTTACGATAAAAGACGCACAATGAAGACTATTCTTTATAGCTTCTTTTGTGTGTACAGCGTTTTTAAGTCACTATTTCACGAAGTGTTTATTCAGAATAACAATAGCCTAATTTATTAGCGTGCTGTTGTGTGTATTTTAGGACTTTACAAAATTCAGTCCTTCTTATTGTGTTTCCAAATTACTTACTTTTTGGTTCAGAAATTAAGCGGCTAGATAGTAAAACAAGTACGACAAGTGCGAGTGTAACTCGCGCGCCGAGGGTTTTGAACTTTTGTCGTTTAGGTAGGTACGTATATTGACGACCTGTTAGCGCGGTTGGCTTACAACGCAGGAGGTTGCGGTTTGATTCCCGCCTCGGGACTAATATTTGTAAGATCTGCAGATTATTTGTTCGAGTGTTCTAGTCCTTTTCTACGTACACAAAAATAAATCATCTAATGTGATACTTATATATACTTTATTAAGTATAACAGATATCGTAGTAGTACGAATTACACAAGTTTGCTTAGCTTGTCGCTAAATGATGTTGTGTGGATTATCCAGGATACATTACTCTTCTCATATTTTTTTGGAGCACGGTGGAATTCATGAATTCAATAATCTTATTATCTTAATATTCTTCGAGCGCAGTGGAATACATTGGGTATGGACTTTTAAATTTTGAGAACAACGGTTTCGTGGCGCTGTGGAACCCTACTATTACAGTTACTACAGAGATTAGTGGGTAGGTAAGTGGGTTGGTACCTACAATTATTTTTTCGACTTTTTTCTACGTATTTCACTAAGTATGAAACTTAGACGATTTTTAAAACCTGTTTTGAATTGTCGAAATTCATACCTTTGATTTGATATTGCTCTCAATGAAATAGCCCCCATTGTATGAAAATTCGTTTTTTGACCATATTTCGAAAAGTATTGTTTTTACAGACTTCTTTATATTTTTCCTGTAAAATATAGACCTATACCTACAAACGCTTAGTACATTTTATATAGATCACTCTGCTATCTTCGGAGATAGAGGGGGGGGAACGGTCAAATTTTCGACCTTTTTCAAAATATTTCGAAAAGTATAAAACCTATCGAAATTTCAAAAACTGCATTAAAATGTACAAACTGATACCTTTCATTTGATACCCAACTCGGTGGGGTAGTCACCCCTTTAGAAATTTTTCCCGCCCTTTTTTGACCATATTTCAAAAAGTATTATTTTTACAGATTTCTCTATATTTTTCCTGTAAAATATAGATCAATACCTACAAAAAACTTGGTACATATCAAATCGATCGTTCTGCAATCTTCGGAGATAGAGGGGGGGTACCGGTCAATTTTTCGACCTTTTTCAAAATATATCAAAAAGTATAAAATCTATCGAAATTTCAAAAACTGCATTGGAATGTACAAACCAATACCTTTCATTTGATACCCAACTCGGGGGGGTAGTCACCCCTTTAGAAATTTTTCCCGCCCTTTTTTGACCATATTTCAAAAAGTATTATTTTGACAGACTTCTCTATATTTTTCCTATAAAATATAGATCAATACCTACAAACACTTGGTACATATCACGTCGATCGCTCTGCAATCTTCAGAGATAAGGGGGGGGGAACGGTCATTTTTTTGACCATTTTCAAAATATTTTAAAAAGTATGAAATCTACCGAAATTTCAAAAACTATTTTGAAATCTACAAACGAGTACCTTTCATTTGATACCACTTTCGACTTTGTACGTTCCATTTAAAATTTCGATTTCAAAATTTGTATGGAAAATCTTCATTTTGATTTTTCATTTATTTTCATTTATTTTTCTATAAATATGTGCGGGCGCACAAAATGTATTATTATTTCAAATTTCAAGTCAATAGCTGCAGTAGTTTCTGAGATATTAAGGATTCAAAACACAAAACAGACCCAAAGCGATTTCATAAGGGTTTTGCAACCGATGGCAAAACCCTAAAAATACTATCTGCCCAAATCAGATTAGAGTAATAAAAAAATAAAAGACAATCGTAGAACAATTTATATCATTGTTCTAATTTACAATGTACATTTAAGATGGATGATTTGCAAAAACATAAATCAATTAGTCAACTCAAAATAAAATCTGAAATGAGGGAAAGATAAGTCCAAACCAGAAATCATAAACATTAATTATGAAAACGTTTATGAAACTGAGCACTGAGCAATGTCTACCACATCATAATCTTCCGTTACATTTTAGCTGAAAACAATTCCACTACCAAACCAATTCCAATTCTCGTTCCTAATTTCGTATTCGTTTTGTCCCACCGCATCTGAACATCCTGTAGGCAGATTTGGGGATGGAGTGCATAAAACGTCACCCACGTCCGAACAAGACCATTCGTTCTCTACATGCTGCCATCTATACTTTTAATTGGCAATAGATTTACCCGCAGGTAGACATGTTGATGTGTTTTGTTCTGGAGTGACGGGATGAAGGATTATGCAACTTTTCTTGTTACGTATAGCAAGCAATTATATACATATGTATATAGTTATGGAGTTTTGTCATCACCAGCCAGTATATGTACGTCTACTGCGGGTCTCCCGCAAACAACGCACCGAATACCAATTAATTATTTATGTGAGAGAAACAAAGAGCCTAAGAACTAAAAAATTTACAGGCTTTTGAAAAATAAAGCCAAACCGTTTTTCGAAAAACATAATAAACTATCTGAAAATTTTATTCATAGACAAACCGCAAATAAAAATTCAAAATATAATGTTTAACGAGCCATATCAAGCGTTCAATTGGGAAGAGCAACGAAATGTTAAAATTATGTATAATTGTCCCTTCTAGGTTACTTTTTGATGATTGCTTAAGGGTAGTATTTAACTTTCAATCGATAGTTTCGGTAAGTCCAAACATGCATTTGTAACGATGGACGATGATATTTACTTATATTAATATTTTCGGCCCTTACTAAGACAACGTTATCTTGTTAGACCCCCATTTTTATTTGACGTCACCATTTCTCTATTGGGGTATTGAAACGAATCATACGACCAATCATTTGTTACAATAGTACTAGTAGTTTCAGCGATACGTGGCAACAAAGAAATCAGCTACACACATAGTACACCCATACACACGGTGCCAACCTCACAACCCTCCTACGATGGTAGTCGGGTAATTATGTAGGTACTTGTGCCCTCTGATAATTTTGCTTTTCAAGTTAGAGGTTTATTTTTAAATTAATAGTACATTATGTTAAAACCTATGTTTTATCAACCTATGTGAAAACTACATAGTATCTAAACGATGTTTAAATTATTTATTTCAGATTCGTAATCCATATAACAAGCAAACATTACAAATACAAAAAGGTTTTAATAAAAGAGCCTCAATGTTTTCAAACTAGATTAATTAAAACAGTGCTATTTAGCAAAGCGGCTAATGCCTCATTTTCTCCCTCACTTGAATAAATTAGCGCAATCAATAAGGCAATTTATGTGCCGTTTTTACTGCAATTTCACCTTAAACAATTCAGCCGGAATGTCTCCCCGTGCTTTATATGCCGCTGGCAAGCTCTTAATTGTAGTTAGACTTCGTGACCTGCCTTGCAAGACTTGCAACTGTTTATAAGTTATAGCTTGTCTGGCGTCATTTTACTTGATTCATTTCCATACTTTTTCCTGAAATACGTATGTTATTAAGTTGTCCACGACTGCGTAATAGCACTCTATTAAGCCAAGTAAGTGATAACTTATTCAGTTTCTGGTGACAAAAACTGTCATTCACAAACAATTAAACAATGAAATCCAGAAGTTTTAATTATTGCCGTGATTCACTGTCAGTGGCTCCCAACAAACGGGAACAATTCCTGTGCCGTCCAATTATTCAAACTTTTAATTAATATTAATAGGAGCTCTCTTTCAAAAGAAATAATGCCGAAGATAAAAATAATGTCCTTAGAAATCTGCGTTAGCAGCTTTGGACTGTAAATTAATGCGAAAACAATAAGCCACCGCCTTCCGAAAATAGACGAAGAAATAATTTTATTCCTTGGTTATTAGTGGACGGGACAAAGCGCCGGTTTGGGACCTCAGAACGCCTCGGTAATAAACGTCACGGGAAGAAAGATAGAAAATTAAACGAAACTAAAGCGAAGTCGGTCGTGCCAACATCTGGGGAGCAAAGTTTGGGACGCTTCGAGTCTTAAAAAAACTAAATTAAGACTGGGAGGGAGATTCTATTTGCTTTGCTGTGAGTGACAGGTCGAGTCGAGACACTGTTTAAACGCATTCCGTAATGTTTCTAATGAATCTCAGTTCCGGTTTGTCGACTTTTTAGTTCCATATTTCGAATATCCGGTAGCTTCTTTTTCGTGCTATGTACTTTGCGGTTAGACATCTCTCGACGGTATTAGGTAATTGCAACATACGTCCGTAAATTATACTCGTATGTCTATGTCTCTGTCTACGTCCGTCGCACATGGATGATAGTTCCACGTCAGTAGTAGATAGTAGTTACACGTTTGTTTTTTTACTTCATAACCGAAACTTGACAAGAAAAACACAAGACGGCTGCGAATACAATTTTGATTACGGAGGACATTTAAATACGTATTTATTAAAAACAATGGTAAAGTTATTTTACTATAAAAACTATCGTAGTATCACAAATTCATTACGAATGTAAGCGGGTTAAATACGAACCTATTTTGTGTTCGAAGAACACCACCGTTTCACCCCTTAACGAGGGACTTCATCAGGGCGAGTGCAGTGTTCTTCCAACACAAAATACACATAGGTTCCTAGTTAACCCGCTTACATTCGTAATGAATTTGTCATACTACGATAGTTTTTATAATGAAATGGTAAAGTTTTCTAGATTGTAAATCGACTTACCTTTAGGAAGCGGTTCTATGACGATCTTGATAGCCCCAACCGCGCCGATGCTCACCAGGAGCCAAAGTAAAGTCATGGCTATTCGATAGCACTGCGTCCGCCTACACTCCTCCATGTCACATCACTCTAAGCACAACCTGAAACAAGTTATACCCACGTTAAGATATATATTATATAACAACAAAAAGTATTTACAGTCGTGGAAAACTAGAGCCATCTGATTGCCAATCTAAAGGTAGGTCAACTCATATAGCTCAACATAAAACTAAAACGATGAAGTAGTTATTAGTTGTTAATCTACACAACAATGAATGGGAGATTAAATGTACAAAATTCAGTTAAAAAACTATAGTAACAGACTACCTTCTTAAATGGTAGAGCTACTTCCAGCTATTCAATTATGATCAAATTTACATATATAAACTACTGTTAGGAGTAACGCTTAGAATATTCTGGGATTTTCTATACAAAAATCGTTTTGATGAAAAAGTTTGATCAAAACAGGTGGATACTTTTTTACTAGCTTTAAATTGAATGACAATGACATCCAGAGCTAATTTAAAACGGGGCAGGAAATGAGCTACCAAAGACAGGTGCACTTAATAACACTCGTAAAAACTAAATGGCCCCTACGCTTAGCGCCGCCGCTCACGGCTTTGTAAAAAATGTTGCACTAAAATTAGGGGAATTTTAGAGTAACAACAGAACATTCCTCCTCCGCAATAATACCAATTACTATTTGTCTAGGAATACAGTGAACAGATTTTGCCCTAGGTATTGAATTTGACCTCTTTCCTACAATGCCTAATGCTGACAGTTATTGGACCGTATTTTTTTCAAAACGCGACGTAATAATGACCGTTAAGGATTATTGTGTTGTATAGGTTGTGTAATGTCATTCATCGACTCGTGGAGGCTTGAGTATTAGTTATGAAGGTCTTACGTCTTTTTTACATAAACATAAAAAGATTTATTTATTCTTTGAAGACTTATTAGGTAGGTTGGTACATTGCTTCTACTATAAGGTAAACATTAGTAAGTAGGATACAGTAAAGAAAATAAAATAAATGTATAACATATTCTAGGTCTACAAATACTTATTTGAAAATTAAGAAATAAGAATTAATTAAAATTGAAAAAAGAATTCGAAGAGTTTATTTAATCTATTACATTGAATGAGTTTATACACTGTATTACTGTTTTCGCCGTTTATTAGATTATTTTCTGTGGTTATTAAAAATTTTAGGTACCTATGATAAAAAAACTAGATCAGTCGATGACGTATGCTAAACATGTACAGCGACACAGCAGAATTCTTCATAGTGTGTGCGATGGTATTTGCACGGAAATAACCTTGACACTTTTGATACGTGTCGTCCCTCCGACTTTAGTTAAGTAAGAAAATGTTTAGTTTTCAGGTGTATGGTACAATAAATGGTATCCATTGTTATGCCGTGTGGTGCCGGCATAGAATTGCACCACGCCCACTCTTCCCGTGGGTGTCGTAAGAGGCGACTAAGGGAAACACACCGGGGGGTGGGCAGCAGCGCCCTCTGCAGAACAACTCCACCGTACTGCGATCCCCAACCCGCATGCCCAGCGTGGGGATTATGGGCAATAACCCCCAAATGATGAATAATGCCATCTATGGCTCATTTGGGGAGGCCTAAAGGTCCAGCAGTGGACTATTGTAGGCTGATGATGATGATTGTTATAGCGAATCAATTTATCACTAATCTACAAAATGTTTGATTATGATTTGTCATTGAAACAACTATTTGGATTGACGATACCGATATGACACAACTCAAATAGTCAAGACTGTTGCGTCATCACAATAATGAAAATGTTTGTCACATTTTAATTAATAAGAATTTCGTTCGTTGAAATAAACGCTGATGAAAATCTCATAACCTAAGTTTTCGTTGTGTTTATTTTGTTTTTTTACTTAGAATGATTTTTATTCGCTTAAGCATTACAAGAAAATTAATAATACCTAATTTTATTATTATAGTACTTATATATATTTTTATTTATTTAAGTCTTTATTTCATAGCTTAAAGAAATAAAGTTACTTTGATTTGAAATCAATATTGTTATTTACCACAAGGTTGACTGCCATTTTGGCAAAACCCTCATGCACCAAATAAATGATATAAAAATAAAACTTTTTTTTTTGTAAAAGAACGCCCTAGGATCAATAAGTTGCTCGTAAAGTACTCAGCTACTTTGAGATCCGATCCCAAATCCAAACCTTCAAGTTTCTAACCGAGTTCGTCTAATATCTACCGCGTTTGCATTTATGAATAATAACTTGAAAAAGTTAAACTCTGCAATCCGACTCAATCTGAATATTGTAAAAATTGGAAGATAACTTGCCAGGACATACTTTGTTTGTTTTTTGGGTTTTAGCATCTAAATGTAAAAGTGAAATTGATTTCGGGTTGTTATAAAATACCTACTTCGTTTTGCTTGTAAAAATTTGAGACGTTTGTCGAATTTCTCGTAATTTCGTGGTCTAAAATATAACTGACCCATACTTTTTTAATTATAAGTTTGTTTTCCTTTTTTTTATAATCTTATATAATACATATTTGGTTCTATTTTGTTCTTAAAATCATGATCATTATTCAGTAGTGGTTTAATGCGTTTACACCGAAATTAGTAGTTTTACATTCATTACTCTTTTTCTTTGTTAGGAGCAAAATCCAAATTTAGCATTATGGTAATCTACCAAAATCGACTCCTTTCGTTTAGCTGTCTTTTCAAAGCTTTATTAATTGCATTACACTTTAGTTCTTACACATTAGTACACTGTTAGACATTTACCGATCTCTCTCTTTCTTACACAAACTAAACTACAGGTAATGGCTCTAGGATACTATACAACCTGTACATTTTCCCCTGCAGTCTCTGGGAGGTAATTATCTATGGGAGCAATTATAATTGCTTATCTGTGGTCAAATTGTTCTTTTATTCCTTTGAGATAGAAAGTCCTTAACTGCGCGTTGAAAATTAATTTTGTAATTTGTTGTATTTGACAGGTAATTTTTAAAGATGAATAATTAATAATCTCCTTAAGTGATTGTAATTAAGGTGAAGGATAAGGAAGTAGGGATTTGTGGTGGCATTTGCGTAGCATTAGGGCGGAATAGGTAAGGAGTTTGTACGTACGTTTGTGAATATCTTGTTCGTTAATTAACGCATTAACTGCTAAGTCTTGAAGGTGCAGATAGTCGACATATTTTTGTTAGTTTCATAAAGATAGACCGTAAATTATTAGGAATCTTTTTTAACTTACGCGAACTGAACACAATCATCACCCGCTAATGTTGAAAATAATAAGTTAAAAACAAAAACATGATCCAAGGAGTTAAGGGAAAATAGGTTAATCAGCACATTTTATATCTGTAATTATAATAACGGGTAGGTGATACAAAATATACCTATTTCATTTTGGATTTTGTTGGTGCCAAACTGTCAATTTTTCTCTCATTATTTAGCGTGAAAAGGATACCATCATCCGTCGCTTCGTAATTAAAAAACTGGGTCCACCTTTCAACGGCTTTGATGGGAAATTGAGTTCCGAGACATTTTCACGTGGAGGTGCTGTACAAGAGACATTCTAATTACTGCAGAGGGCGTGGCCGACCGTCATAGAGGGATGACAAAAAGCCGGATAATACTTGCTTTTCCTGGCTGAGGGGTGAATATTTTTGCATTGCGTCTGATAACTTAGTGCCCATCTATCTTCTCAATATACCATATTTCTTTGCTGGCTATTAACATCCTTGATAACAAGCCATTCTTTCATTCCATAGCCGGTTGTGCTTATTGTTCAATGCTCATTACTTAACTTACAGAGTGGATAGCGTTCACCCACAGTACTTGAATCACCAGAACTTCCTAGCTCAAGCTTTTTGTTAAATTTCAGCCTAGATCGTCCCAATGACTTAAGAAACTCATGCTAATATTTGTATGGATTTGATAATTGTATCCACAAAATCCTAGTAATCAAGGGATTAATAGATTTCGTGGGTATTTTCCTATTCTTATTTCTACTTATTTTACCTTTCAAGATAAGACTTTAATTCCTTTTTTTTTCGTAAAATATCCTGCGATAGCTAAAGAGTATCGTCATACAAAACAGCCGGACAAAATCCGGCTTTTTGAACCTCTTAACCTCCTTGGTCGTCAACTGATTAGAGCATCAAAGATTCCACTCTAAGCCATAGTAATTATTTGGCGTTAGTGCCGCTGAAGCGTTACGGGTTTTCTCTATGAAGTGCACTATAATTACAGTGCAGTAGATAGGTACTGTTGGGCGACTAAGGGAATTGTGAATGAGGCATGTAATAAAGCATGAAGAACTGTTGACAGAATATACCAACGAATTTATTTGACCTTTGGCCAAAACATTTGAGGACCTCAGTAGCGTGGTGGGCGAAGGTCCACCTGCAACGCAGGAGTTTGCGGGTTCGATTCCCGCCTCAGGAAAAATGTTTGTATATAAATAATGTAATATATACAGATATTTGTTCTTGGTGTTTAGGTCATCTATGTATGTTTCATAAAAAATATCTATCTGTATACTCGTATAATATTATGTATATCAATTATTTAGTACCCATGACACAAGCTCTGCTTAGCTTGGGGCTAGATAATACTGTGGGAATTGTTAAGCATTATTTATATATTTTTATAGCCCTTTACAACAAAACAAAAAATATGTTAAAAGTATCATATTTTTTTACTAAATGCTTGTTACTATGAGCCGTTAAATATTGAATTCAAATAAATTTTGCATTTATAAATCTATACACTCACTAACATTTTAGTTCCTGCGCTCCAAACGTAATTTCCACTACAGGGTGATTTCTTTCCGTAACCTAAATTAGTGGAATGACTATTAGTAGGGGTGTGAAAAAAATGTAATTATGCCCTCGTCGGGTCATTAACAATAGTTAGCGCGCCACTAGCGAGGTGCGAAAGTTACTGTTGAAACGATAGTAATTTTGTAAATGTTTTGAATCTGCACCGCGTTTTTATAAGAGCAAATTTGTTTAATTTTTTTATGGAGTTATTTAATATTTCTATTAATTGTTCCATAACTAAAATTTCGATACATTTTCTGGGATATTAAATTGTATTTTTTTGAACTAAAAACTATTTTATGTGTAAAAAAATATTGTATAAGTACTGCAAAAAATATTTATTATATTTTATACAAGTAAATACTCCGATTGATATATTTTCTGATATCTGAGAAATCTCTTCGAAAATCAGCTCTTTTATAAATACAAATTAGTATCATTATCTGACTTGTTATTTCATTGTTAAACTGATGAGTTTATAATCAAAAGCACAAAGACGATATTTTTCTTGAATCCTTCTGGAAGCGACAGTAACAAAGCAACAATAATCCGAAGATATTTAATCGCAACGTCCACAGTTTAATGCGAGGCTTCCATTGTCATCTCATTGACGTCGTAAAGTTGCGATGCCGATGGCGAGAAATCCTTCCTGTATTGGACGGGTACAGACAATCCGATTTCGCATTCAATCTACTCACAACGACTTTTTACAGCAATATGCTAGTTGATTTAATTTGAAAACTTGGTTAATTACATACTATAATATCTACTTTATTCTAAATACCTATATTTTAACAATATTTACACTACGTATTTTGTATATAAAAAAAATTTAGAATTCTTATTTTTTATTAGTGGACACAAGCGCCAAGTCGCAAATTTAGCGAAGGAGTCGCGTGCAGCGGTGCGTAATATAAAGTGTCACCATTGCATCCGGTTCGATTGTCATGATTCGCTATCATCCGGGAGAATAAAAGATCAGTATTATCACAACTAATGCGGATTAAAAATAAAACTGAAGGATATTATTTATTATTTTTTCGTAATAACGCAAGGGATTAGAAAAAGAAAATCCCGATAAGCAAACACTGTGTGTTTCATCTAGCTGTATCTCAATTCATAACTCTAAAAGCAATCATAATAGTCGTTGTGAATTTCAGAATGTAAACGCAAAAGGTGTTTGAAGTACCTTAAAGTTGGGTCGTCTGTACCCGTTTCCTTGCAAATAATCGAACGACTTACAGCCAGATAGTCTGTTGGAGACAAAAGAATATTTTCTAGCCTATTATCAAAATAATAGTCGGCGAGACTAAGACAATGGACTAGGTACTCTCATATTAATTACTTCGTTCTGAGCTTCGTCGTTTCCTTGGTCTTGTTATTTTGTCATCATCTAAGCCGGGAATTTATGGGATAAGAAATTTAATTTTTCGTCTTTCGAGTTGGTTTGGTTGTTCATCTTTTGTATTTTAGAGGCATATCGTAATCGGATTCAGTTGGAGCTTGTAATAATTTTCACAAAAATAGTAACTTATTCATTGTGTTCTGATCGTTTTCTATGTATAGTAAAAAAAAATTATGTATCTATGTAATATTATTGTAGTAAATATATCAGTCATCAAGCACCCTGACACAAGCTCTGCTTAGCTTGGGGCTAGATGCTGTGTGGATTGTCCATCATTATTTATTTTTAATTGGCGTTAATGCACCTCAAACAAAAGGTTCCCAGTAAAGGAGCAAAAAAGATTACAAAGAGTCATGTAAAAAGTTTTGACAAAATAGCGAGCAACATACACAAAAGCAGTTCAAAGTGTGTCATAGGGGCGATACTCCGGGGTTTGGTAAATTGGTACACTTTAATATTAGTTTCATCATCATAAAGTTGAATTATTTATGCAAAAATAAGATTTAAGTACTACAAATTAAAAAAAAAAGAACATTTGGCTTATGTCTTACTCTTTCAAATGAGGCAGAAATTAAGATCACAATCCAATAATCCAAAATAAAAAACAAAACATAGTACTTTAGTCAAAATTATAATATTTCCAGGTATTTGTTATTATTAAATTAAATGATATCACTACTACCTACACTGCACATGCTCGCAATTTTGTGTTCATGTTTTTCTGTTTTGTTTTTACTCTATCTTGGTGTGCAATAAAGTGTATTTGTATTGTATTGTATTGTATTGTACTATATAACGTATATGTATAGTAAAGGTAGTGGTAGCTACGTAATACATAGGGTTCGTTAGAACTGCCTTACCGAATTTTAATCTTAAATAGTAGTAATAATAGTTGAGTAGAATAATAGAAGTAGGTAATACGTCGGCGACAATAATAACTTCACCTTAATCTCAAATTGAGACAAAACGCATAAGCCTCTTCCAAGCTGTACTAGTGAATTCTCGACTCAGTAAACTTCCAATGCAAATTCCTTTAAAATTAACAGAATTAACTGCAGAGATTTTATTAAATCCGGGTTTGCATAAACGTTGTTCTACCTTTATGCATGCCCGCACCTTGGAGGAGACGTATGGAATGGACGTGCCTTTGTACACCCTGTACAAAGAAATGTTCAACCTGCTGCCGGCAACAAAGTGGTTTTTGAACAAACTCTACAAAAAGCAGATTGGTCTTGTTCATTGTTTTTTTATAGTTTTATTTTTACAACAAGGTATTTAATCACAATTATTTGCTGTGCCTACCTTTATATGCAAATAGTTTACTATGGTATTAGATAGAGAGACCAAAATAATGTTTAGGAGTATACCAAATATTTGAATAAAAGAATAAATATTAAAAATATATTTTGATAATTATAAAGTTATTTATTTGGGATTCTACATAGCTAAGGTACACTACATTACCTACATAATGTAAAATTTCAGAATTATTTAGAAACAATTCGTTCCGTAAAAACGATATCCAAATATCCAGAACATTAACCCAAAATGTAAACTAATATCTTTACAACTAAGTCGGATCTAACCGATACAACCCGGAAGTCGAGCTGCCCAGTACCTGGATTATGATATCGGAGATACGGTACACATGTAGCATTATTGATAGAGCGAGCGAAGCGAGCTCCGTCTCTATGTTAAGTTGGGGAATTGGCACGTTCAAAGAGAAAGCACTGGTTTAGAGGGGAAATAAACAAAAATCCTATGACCATGATTGTGATATCGGAGATACGATGATACACATGTACCATTATTGAAAGAGCGAGCAAAGCGAGCTTGGTCTGTGTGTTAAGTCGGGAAATTGGCAAGTTCAAAGTAGAAAGCACTGGTTTGAAGGGGAAATAAACAAAGATTCTATGACCAAAGCAAAAAAAAACTGTGTTATGTTTTTAGATAAATTAATGGTTGTTTATGTTTTTTTGTTTATGCGGAATAATAGACCATTAAAAGTAAATTTAATAGGTGTTTCCATAATTTAATTATTAAAATACTAAAATACCGCCCAGGGTATTTAATAATAAAATAATTGAATTTTTCTTGCGGATCCCTAATTTTTATGAAAACATTTTTAGCCTATGTTCATCAGGGAAACTTTAGGATTCTTTTAGTGAAAGAATTTTTCAAATCGGTCCAGTAGTTTTGAAGCCTATTCAATTAGTAAGCTACATTTCTCTTGTCATCAACATCATAAATTTTGTACTACGATACTTCCCACACTATCTTAAGATCATAGTTCGGAATGGAATACTACCTACCTTATGTAGGTTGGTCTTATTAACTATCATGTAATCTGTGGTTGCCCGATCGAGAAACTCTGAGCCAATTTAGCTATATAGCATTATATGTAGGGCTAGGTATAGATACTTACTCTATTTTATGTAATGAGGGAAACCGATATCGGTTGGTAAAATATTGATATTGTTATATGTTATATTGTTAAATATTGATATTAACATTAACCCAAAATGTAAACTAATATCTTTACAACTAAGTCGGATCTAACCGATACAACCCGGAAGTCGAGCTGCCCAGTACCTGGATTATGATATCGGAGATACGGTACACATGTAGCATTATTGATAGAGCGAGCGAAGCGAGCTCCGTCTCTATGTTAAGTTGGGGAATTGGCACGTTCAAAGAGAAAGCACTGGTTTAGAGGGGAAATAAACAAAAATCCTATGACCATGATTGTGATATCGGAGATACGATGATACACATGTACCATTATTGAAAGAGCGAGCAAAGCGAGCTTGGTCTGTGTGTTAAGTCGGGAAATTGGCAAGTTCAAAGTAGAAAGCACTGGTTTGAAGGGGAAATAAACAAAGATTCTATGACCAAAGCAAAAAAAAACTGTGTTATGTTTTTAGATAAATTAATGGTTGTTTATGTTTTTTTGTTTATGCGGAATAATAGACCATTAAAAGTAAATTTAATAGGTGTTTCCATAATTTAATTATTAAAATACTAAAATACCGCCCAGGGTATTTAATAATAAAATAATTGAATTTTTCTTGCGGATCCCTAATTTTTATGAAAACATTTTTAGCCTATGTTCATCAGGGAAACTTTAGGATTCTTTTAGTGAAAGAATTTTTCAAATCGGTCCAGTAGTTTTGAAGCCTATTCAATTAGTAAGCTACATTTCTCTTGTCATCAACATCATAAATTTTGTACTACGATACTTCCCACACTATCTTAAGATCATAGTTCGGAATGGAATACTACCTACCTTATGTAGGTTGGTCTTATTAACTATCATGTAATCTGTGGTTGCCCGATCGAGAAACTCTGAGCCAATTTAGCTATATAGCATTATATGTAGGGCTAGGTATAGATACTTACTCTATTTTATGTAATGAGGGAAACCGATATCGGTTGGTAAAATATTGATATTGTTATTTGGTTTTCCACAATCTGATCATAGATTTACCTGATTTAGATCGAATCAGCTGAAGAAGAGTGGTATCTTTTGGTCTACATATAAATACATTTGTCCCAATGCGGAATCGTACCCGCAACCTGCGTCATGCGCCCAAAGTTGATTATTGACATCTTTTGTTGATTCTTTCGCCCTGATTAGCAGTAATTAGCAGATAAAAATCTTCTTTAAGACATAATATAAAAATAAAATAAAAACAAAGCAATTTACTAAAGCATTTATTCAATAAGGAAACCACCAGACATTTACTGGTTTTGAAGTGCATCTTTGGCACTGTTTGTTAACCGATACTGCCAACTCGCAAACGACTAGACCGACCAGATAACGGCACGCCAGACGTAAAATAACGTAGAATAACGTAAAATAACGTAGAACAGCGCAGAAAACGTAGATAACGTCGGAAGACATGAAGCATGGAGCACTCCTAATATTTTTGCATTTTAATTTGCTTCAGTCTCTCTCGACGGTTCTCCGTTCCTTTTTGTTTTCCGTTTTCAATTAAAACGACGCAATCAAAAAGGATGGACGATAATATGATATGCTGGATGGGAGCAGCAGATGTCTACTGATTGTAAGATAGTTGTTGATTAAAGGGTCCACCGCCTAGATTTATATTGGTGTTATGTAACCGATGTGGCGTCTTATGAAGAACCAATTTATATACAGTTTTCTTTATATATATCGAAGATCAAAATAAAAGAGTCTTATAAAGAGTCTAGATATACATAGTTCAGCCTCCTTTTATACTGACTGAGTGCATAATAATATTTTATAATTTTTTTATGAATTTTATTTGATTTTGATTTAATCAATTAACTAACATTAATCTTGGAGCCGCTTTCAACTGGTATAGGTATGGATCAGTTGAGCTACCTGGAGATTGTTTGCAACAGTCTGCAGTTAGCTCTATCATCATCATCATCATCATCATCATCACCAGCCTATAATAGTCCACTGCTGGACATAGGCCTCCCCTAATGAGCGCCGTAGATGGCATCATTATTTGGGGGTTATTGCTCATAATCCCCACGCTGGGCATATAGTTAGCTCTATAGTAAATACTATTTCTTATTAGTGTTTATTATTTGCTCGAAATTTCCATATCCAGTCGGAAACGTCCCCAAGACTGTCTGCATTATCTAGTTGTATGACAATTCTAAACTTTTCGGTTCGCAATCAAATTTCATTTCAATTACGAGTGCACCCTTTAATTAAAATAGTAGACGAAATAGCCACATTATGCAAATTCTTTAAGAAAACGCAGGAGTAATAAAATCCCAGACCAATAAGAGTTGAACGCACAGGTATGCGATGTTCATTCTGTGCAATACTGGCGATACCTAGGTTGATAGCGTACCTACATCTACCTATCTACATATATATATAGATTCATAGCAACGTACGGGGAAAATAAGCAGCGAATTTTCACACCCCAGCTTTTAATGGTCTGGTTAGCAAATACCGATTGCAGAAAAATTGGACTCACTGAGCATGAAATAATCTATTAGGTTCTCGTTTAATCCAATTAGTTGGAGTATTTTATCCAATTGCTTTATGATGCTGTTAATGACGGCAAAATATATTTTTTTTTTTAATTATGTAAGCTGCGTAGTTTAGGAGCCTCCGATATCAATAAATTCTTATATTTAAATTACTTTTTTGTTGTACTATGTAACAGCCATCTTTTATTAACGTCTTCTTAGAAAATTAATTTTGTACTCTCTTTTTGTCATTCAGCCTGATAAGTCCACAGCTGGACATAGTGCCATGCACGTCTTTATTTAGCCACGTCCAGCATTATATCTGCAGTCTTTCGCAGGTCGTCATTCCACCTGGCCGGATGGCATCCCATACTACGTTTGTCGAGTGGTGATTTTATTTGATAAAATATTAACTTTACTGAAAGCTTATTAGTGTTGCTTTTCAAAGTTTATGTTGTGCACTGCAAATTATCTTCCCCGTAAAACCACCATTTAACCAGCTTTAAAAAGTAGTTTGAATAACGTATCTTATCAAATTCTTAAAACTAGCTTTTTTGCAATTAGTACAGTCTAATTTCGCGAGCCAGCACGGAGGCACCTCTCCACAATCCACAAAGTAGCGAAAGTGGCGCGAAGTGCTACAGACAGACAATCCGACACATCCATTGTTGTCTTTGATTTACCCACCGTGTTGTGAGCTGGATCAACGGACAACTCTTTACTACTGATTTTGTCTATGCTTTTTTTCAAACAATCAAAACATTTTTCCACCTATTTTTTTTTTGTGCGTGCTGATATACGTAGAACTCTTTGCTGACCTATGAAGAACGAATAAATAATCAAAGATTCCGATAGTCGTTCGATATTCAAAAGAGCTTGCTTATTGATTCTCTATTCTACCTATAGGTACCATTATTTATTTAAAACTTAAACCCTGAAAAGATATTCTATTTTTAAAACAATGTAATAATTTTGTAAACTTTGGGAAGCACGAAAGCACTTTGTTTCATTTCATGAATATGTAGTGTACCTGCTGCAAAAGAATTAAGAAAATGCCTCGTGGTCGCAGAGAGCACTACCTTAATTAGGTATTGTTAAACTTCATAGACGGTGTGTCGTAAAAAGGTTGATTTCATCTTTATCACTCCACCGTTGTGGGTAGGTACCTAGCTATGCAGAACATATGCATATACAGTCGTACACCATTTTATATTTCTAAGGTATTTTATTAATTAGTATTAGGTGAGTATTATTATATTGTTTTTTTATGGTGTTGATAAAGTAATTAATTTAAGTTACGAATGCTATCGTTTCGGCTACAAATAAAGTTTATTTTATATTATCTTATCAGAGATCACGGTTAAATACCACCGTTTAAAAGAATCTAGGAATTTTTCATTTATTCACGTCGATCCTAATAAGAGCGAGAGATACGTAAATATGTTCGCAATTTCCATCCATTCCTCATGACTTTCCCTGACGCGACGAGAAACCCCTCATTTTACACTTTAACGCGTTCACTTGCGCCTTGTCCTGTAACGATGACATTTCCATTGAATGCCAAATTCGAACCAGTTTCGAAAAAAAACCTTGTGTCTATACAATAAAGTCCGAACTCAAAGGCTCGCTTGGAACAGAGCGACTTTTTGTCTATTCCGAGGCTTTGAGGATATCATTCGCGTTAAAAATAGTACGGCACATCATTGGTGACCTATATTGGAAAGGAAACCGTATGCCACCGCATTAAACGTTAAAATGGGTCACGGTGAATTGGTGGTTGTGGTTTCAGGATTGGGTGGTTGAAGCTGTCAGATCGTTTTGTCTATCGGTAATATGAGAACTGAGTTCGCACCTCCACACAGAGCCTCACTTTTTCACACTTATGGAAATACTCCATAGACGTTAACGCATTAGTGGTTTTGAATTACAAAGCGTCTGCTTAACACAAATAGGTAGATAAGTATATGTAAGCAGACAGCGGGGTACATATTCGACGAACTATTCGAAGAAGTTTCGTACCGTAATTAAACTTTTACTGAAATGGACAGGAGAGGTAACGCCTGTACGAGAAATATTTTGAAACTTGGTCTTGTTTTATCGCCGGCATCGGCGTCTGGCGCGCTAACTTCGATATTCCAGGCATAGGTAGGTAGATATTTCATAAAATAATAATGAAGCTAGTCCTACGGTGACCATATCAGCCGTGGTCGTCGCGTGCCTGGCATTCCACGTCCGGTATGAAATATGAACTTCGAGGGCAGAGCCCGGCTATTACGGGAAATTTTATTTCAAGAGCGATTTTCCAATAGCTTGTACACCAGACAGAAAATAATCCATTATTGTCAATTTTAATACTTTAATGTTCATTTATTTCATTAAAGTTTTCAGTGGAGCCTTTAATGACAGGCCAATTAAGCCCTCGTTGCAGGTAAGGGGTAAAAAGCAGCAAGGCCCGAGGCTAGTCAGGCATGTGGGACACATTCCCCTTTTAGATTCCCTCGGTCATTCTACACGATTTTACACTTTTGGGAACCCACGGCGGAGGGGAGGCTGGGTCAAATTACACATTTTCAAAAACTTTATGATCGGCACTGACGGTATTCTACATTAGCATAGGTACTTTCGACCCTTCAACCACAAGTTTTTGGGTCTTTCTACAACGAATGTGGAATGATGACACTCTTGAGGCTAAACTAGGAGATTTTTGTTTTTATGAGGCGCACTTTATACGTAGCGTAACAAATGTTGGTAAACATTGAACCAACTTGCAAATATAAACCAACATTATATTTTGAAACGCGTGCGCGGCACATTATTTTTTGCGTAGCCTGGTACCCAATTATTTTACACGAATTTAACTTTGTGCCACATCAAGAGAAGTTTAGTTGATTAATCTACGCTAATATTATGAAGTAGAAATATTTCATTATTTATTTGTTTAGATTGTATAGGCTTCGAAACTACCGGACAGATTTGTAAAATTTCGTTCACCATTGCAATCCTTCAATAATGAAACCCAACACGTAGTGTATGTTTAAAAAATTATATATTTTTTAAGTATCTGTGCTAAGCCTGGGCGGAACACGAGTCAGGTGTATTTAGTGTATATTCAACACAAAGCACTTTGCTTTTCGTTTTAAGCCATGCACACACAAGACTCCCACTCAGTTTGTACAGTTGCACGACATTATTGTGTACCTAATGTGACCTGTGAATAGCAGGCCTTAAAGTAAGCATACATTTTTCCTACGCTCCTGAGAAATCAGACAAGATGTACGGCCGCGTGCAAACAGTGTGAAATAAGATTCTTGTACAGAAAAATGTTATGAAATAAGTCTTTGTGGGAATACCACGATTATTATAATATTCTTTTGTAGTAACTTTTTACGTGGCGTTTTTTACAGAAAAGTCTGACTCAGTAATATTATTAAATGGTTACTATTTGCTGAAGGCATCTCGCCCACTTTTACGGAGCCTGGGTTAAAGGCCTTTCTATATAATACCATTATAGATATTAGGTACTTGCATAAATTAAACTCAAAAGATTTTTTTCATTATTTCTTACAAATAGGGTTATCACTAAATCCAGGTGGAAGTTATCGCTTCGTTACGGTAGTCATTCTATAAATACTACCCTATATACATAAAACCATGGGCCTTTACTTGTGTCGTATGCCTATGACTAGCTTTTTACGTCTGTGGGTAGATAGTAGTAGATAATAACGGTAAGGTATTTCAAAACTAAATTCGAACGCCAACAATAGTCTTTGTTCTTGAAAGAAAATCATTCAAAGACACTATCGTTAGCAAACTTGTCCCTAGAAATTACCTAGAATTCCCTCAAACCGGGTCAAAATTACAATAGTTTTCATTCATTTCAGAGCCATTCATCGGACCAGCTTCAAAGCTCTTCAAAACAACGAATAATCGGATTCAATTCGAGAATTCAAGTAATCTCATTAATCATCTCTGAAATTCAATACATTGACACGTCGGTGTGGGGCAGCCATTATGCATTCCACGGGGTACGCGCGTTCGCATTGTGTTAGTTGATTAATCCAGTAGCTATGGATACTTCATTATTAATACCTTTTATGAACAAGGTGAGATACTTTCAACATTTCTACTAAATCGTGCTAACTTCATCTTCTTTCCTAAAACAGTTTAGTGTTACTTAGAAAGAAAAACTGAAAATTCTGAACACAGCAGCGCAATAAAGGCTAAAATATGCGCAAAACGCAAGAGAAGAGAACGTCCAGTTGCCAATTATAACATGTAGTAGACTAATGTCAGAAATTTAACCACTCAAATCTTATGATTCTCAGACGCATTAATATGATGCTAAGATATTGCCGATATACAATTTTTTCGATTCATCAGGGCACGTTTAGGAATCGGTTATGTTTATGTAACACGTTGTGACGTCACACGATTTCGTCAAGGAATCATCTATGTCATAGAGAATCAAGCTTCTGAAAGTTTTTGATCAGACTTTTTGAATATCATGGTGTTTCGTCTTAGCCAAGCTATTTATTCCTTTATTATCGACTAGCAGCCCGCCCCGGCTTCGCACGGGTATTTTAAAGAATTTTAAGTTCTTACATACACACGTTAGATAAGGTTGTTTATTATTGAAGTTTTCATAGGGATCACTAACTTTAAAAATATTCTATAGCCTATTATTATCATTCTAATGATGATTTTTTTTCAAAAAGGCCTAGTAGTTTCGGAACCCATTCAACTCAGACCACAAACAAACAATAAAACCTTTCCTTTTTAAAATTGTACCTTTACCTCCTTTACTTATATTGTACCTTTACCTCCTTTACATAAATAAAGAAAAACAGGGAGAACTTTATTTTTTGGCATTGACTTTTCTCTCGCACCGCTATAACGCCTACATCAGCCTACATCCTACATCGCATGGTTCCAATCTTGAAGTTTTTATATTTTTTGACATTGAGTTTTCTCTCGCACCCCAGTAACGAATAATTGTGATGTCTATGACAATCCATAACTGACACTGGCGGAGTCGTCGTAGCAAAAGCGGTGAAAGAAGTTGAAGTTGAGTCATAGCAAAAGCGAGCAGCGCAAAAAAAGAAAAAAAAAAGAAGTTGATGTATATCGCTATGGTTTTATTATTGAAGTTATTATACGGATCTCTAACTTTTTTGAAAAGATTTTATAGCCTATGTTCATCACGGAAATTTTAGGATTCTTATGGTGGAAGAATTTTTCAAATTGGTCCAGTAGTTTCGGAGCCTATTCAATTCAAACAAACAAACAAACAAACAAACAAACAAACAAACAAACAAACAAACAAACAAACATACAAACAAACAAACAATCAAATCTTTCCTCTTTATAATATTAGTATAGATAGGTACTGACGATATGAACTCATAGTTATTAGTACTATTTTAACGAATATTTATTATATATATTACCAATTTTTTTCAACATTTAAAAAGGTTACCACTGTAGCAACGAGATAAATACCCGTTACTAAAGTACTAATAATAAAACTGTTATAATTACTTACTTCATACAAACAGGGCCAACGATTTTATGATGTTACTCTGCCCGGCGGAGATTGTTTGAATATCATCACTAAGATATGCGAATATGCAGATCGGCTATCAATTTGCGGACCCTTCTGTACAAATACCGCAGGAACTGTGATGAATTGTCTATGGTATGTACCGAGCTATTTGGTGCGTTCAATCGTTAGTAAATAAGGCTTCATAGTGGTATGAAGTTATTAAGTTAGGTACCTCTGTAAGGTTAAGTTAAGTAAGTAAGTTAAGTAGAATAAGTTATTTAAGAGTTATACCTTTTCTGGTAGATCTTAAAAACTGTGAAACTAGGATAGAAATTCAATATTTAAATTTAATATAGACATAGACTTATTCGTCTAGGAAATTGTGTTGCAGCTGATACAGAAGAAACGAGGCATGCAACATAAAGAAACCTAATAGTGCTAAATCCTATAGCCCTACTAGGTACGTATTCTATTCTATTCTACCTTTATAAAGTGTTTGCACTAAGTTATTTTTAAAGTATTTAGATAATGTATTATTTAACAAAAAAGCTATAATTCACTTTAAAAAAATATTTTTCTTATTTCAGTTGAGCTGCTTTTTTACTTACATGTAACATGAAACGACATTTTTTTTTAATCATTGGTTCTTTATCTCACCTGATGGAAAATTACGATTTAGGCGACAATGTAACACCATGGTCTTATTTTAAATACTAGGTTACAGTGTGAATGCTGAAGGTACATTATTTCTTTTTTTTTAATGATTTAATGTAGTCGTTTGTTTTAATAAATATTGTTGGACGATCCACACAGTTTCATCTAGTCCCAAGCTAAGCAGAGCTTGTGTTATGAGTACTAGACGACTGATATACATAATACAATAGATATAAAATTGCATCTTTTAAGAAAATCGGCATTAGGTCTGTGACAAAATACCTTTATAGGTAACCGCCCCAAACGCATGGGTAATATTTGTCCAGCTTGATTGTAGAATATTCATAAACGGATTACATACCTACACACTAATTTTAACCTTTACTGATTTGGTTATACCTATAACATCAAACAATATTCAAACTTGCATAACTTTGAATCACCCTTTGCTAATCAACATCTCTTAAATTTTTCTACTAATTTTTAATCAGTAACAATAAACAATAAATAAATATTGGAAAATAATCATGCTAGACATACATGCTACACAATACAATACGCTTTATTGTACACCAAAGATGAAAAATATACAAAAACAGGAAAATAACACTTACAGTTGCAATGGACAGCCTTACAGACACGAAGCAGTTGTATTTATTCGTATCTATTTGATTGTTCGATTCTTCTAATATTTGGCTGTAGTTTGCCGAGTTATTTATTTTCAGGGTTTTGCTCGCCTATGTATGAATGTTGATATCCTACAATAATTTTATACAGTCTGTAATTGTGCATACAATAAGTAACTAAAAAACTTTGAAACATTTTACGAATGGCTCGAAAAAATGCGTGCCGATGGGACGTTCTTTTTTCAGTAATTACCGTGTTAAGTTGTCAAGATAGATTTCATAGGAATCGGTGTTTTTGCCAATGCCAAAACTATATAGCTGATTTCAGGTGATATCAGAATTCCCGATTTGTCTATCGTGTTGCCTGGAAATTCAGAATCAGAAAGGATGTGTTTGCTTCCACGATATCAGCAGAATACTGTTACTTCTCTTCACCATTATCTTATAAGTATTTGGTGTCTTTTAATTTCTTCTAAAACAAAAACGTTTTGTCTCTTGAGACGCTGAGATTTTGCATGGGCCATTGGAAACTCTTTTTATCACAGAATTCAAGTGCAACTCGATAGGAGAAAATAAATGAGTCATTTATTTTCTTGAAAACTTGTTGTTACTCTAGTCACTAGAGTAACAACAAGTTTTCAAGACAGTAGGGTTCATACACTTTTTATTTATTTACCTTTTCTTAGACAAAAATTAATCATATCTGTCGATATGAAAACCAAAATTTAAAAGTAATAATCCTCTTTTATGCATTTTTCTACATTATCCTAGTTTAATAGCAATTAGCTATTGAACTAGGATATTAATACTATAAACTTTTAGTTTGACAATGTAAATGTAAATGTCAATATTGAACTATCTATGGCGTTAACTACGTCATTTAATTTAAAACTTAAGGACAAGGTGAACATACATTTGCATTTTTTAATCACGTTTTCAACCTACTATATCCCGAAGCAGTCTTTGAAAGTAAAAACAAAAGCGGACAGTGGAAAGTACTAATTGAAATCAAACAAAGATTAGCTGGCGATTGCCGATGGATCAGAGTCCAGCAAGAACGTATCCCGTTTTAAATGTGCCTGGAAGGGGTTAACGATGGAAAGTGCAATATTCGCATTTATATTCAATGTTTCTGATATTTATTTAACGTAATTGAATATTATTCTATAGGGGATGGTAGGTTAAAAATATTGTTTTTGAGTATCGATATAAAGTCTTGTATTTATTTAATGACACAGATGTAAATTGTTATAAAAATGTGTCTTAAATTAATATGGGAGTTGCGATTTTAATATTTTTGGAAACTTTCAGTGTGCCTATTTCATTGTTCCATTTAAATTATACTTCTATCTACTTTCTAAATCTGAAAGTTGGCAGAAAACTTTATAAAGCCAGACATAAATTAGCAAAACAGATGCAACTTTGTGCAACTTTTTCTGCACAAACTATCCCTCTTCCCACAACAAAGCATTTGTTGCCACACAACTCACTTAATCAACAAACGGAAGGCTAGCTTCGTTGTATCTTTTTATTTCCCTTGAATTAAGTAACTCAAATAAGTGAATTCACTGTACAAAAAGAACTTATCAAGAAAGTAGTCGAACAATGAATTATGTGGTATTCTCGTCACGTAGAGTCGCCTTAAAAATGTGGAGCTGGATCCATCTAGTACTTCAACCACTATTCTTTGTGAAAGACCTTTCTTAGAAACATGCTTAAAATACTTTATATTTTTAACTATTTACATTTTGATATGGATAAGTTAGGGTACGCATATAGACGTCGTAGGTCATACGTGCCCCATTGTCAAAAAACTTTAGAAAATTTTATCCAAGTGCGAAAGATATCTACATAAACCAAAAGAGCAAAGCCAAAAGAACCGAATAATCCGAACCAAATATACTTGAAACAACATCCAAACAAGAGTTCCGAAAGTGCTGCTCTACAAACAGGAATCGTATACAACACGCAGACTTAATTGAGATAATGCAAACAAAGAATATCCAGCAGACGGCGCCTTGCAGTGTTTGTGCGGTGGCGTAGAGGCCGGTATAATCGCGGACTCGGTTGCATACCTACTATTTAATTTATGAAGGCAAAGAAAAATTCACTTCTTTCTCTTAAAGTTGGAGCTAGACTAGACCTTTCTGATCAACATATCTTTGACAATTTGGTCACTTAGTTGATGTAAAAATATCGAGTTAATTTAGTAGTATAATAGAGTTTAAACAACAAAGTGCCCACAGTATCAGTTGGCATACACTGTACGAGTACGTAACTAATGTTACGTGCGGGATATCAATATTGAAATAATTTTAATATTCAGCACGGCGGCTTGGGCTAATGTGTCGCTGACTTTAGTGTGAAATCCAGTAATTATTAGGTAATATAGCAATTCATTGATATCCTTACAACAAAAAAGGTGTAGTTCATAGAACTCAATACACTAATTACACTTACTAGCATTCCGCCCCGACTTCGATCTAATTCTAATGGTGAAAGGATTTTTCAAATTGGCCAATTAGTTTAAGAGCCTAATTAATTTTAAAAATTTTTGCTAATTACCAGCGGGGTCTCTTCAAGAATAGAGTGAATAGGTGTTTTCTAGACCTTTGTGATCGTTGGCAATACCTTTATTTTCCTCCAGGTGAGATCGTGGTCAAACGGAGGTCTATCAGCTCTAAAAAAGAAACAGTTGGCATTGGATGGAAATAACCTGTAAACCATTAAAAATTATTGTATTCAATAAAATATTTCGACGTAGAAAATCAGCAATGTTTAAAATTGTACATTACATGAATGGAACAAAATCAACGAGGTAGCCGCAAATCTTTATGCCAGACAACATAACAAACTAAAGTCATAGTACTACATACACAAACAAGAAAATGCACATTGCACAGATTAGTAGCACGTACCTACCTCATTAGCTCGAAACCGTGTAGATCGGAGTTATAAACGATCTATTAGAAGTTTTCTTATTAGAAGTTCCCCTCTTACGACTCTCACAACTAGAAAATCCACACCGATAAAAATCAAAGAAAATCCGGGTGATTTACTAACTGGTAACTTACCAACGTATATTGCCGGCTCCATGAAACCGCTAAATTAGTGACTAAAATGTATCAATTCAGATGTCACTTAAAATAAAATAATTTTATAACTCTAATTCTCTTTAGTTTAATGATATATGAATTGTCAAATATGACCATACTTGATTACATAAATCTAATAAAGATTTAGAATCATAGCTCCGCAATTTATCTTTGACTGCACTGCTGAAAATTGCTCAAACTGACCATAAAAACTAGGGCAGAACATTATTTCAGATAGGCGTTTATGCGTTGGTTTAACGATCTCTGAAGTTTTGCGAGCCGTGAAATAGAATAGAGGCGACAAAACGATCATTAATGAAAAATGTCACAGGAAAATTTTTGCGGGCCTTGCAAATTCATTATCGTGCATTCAGCGAGCGATTTTTGATTGAATTCAAATGATGGGGATTTTTGGAATAAACCAGATTCAACAATGAATAAAGTTAAATAAAATTGAGTTTCCTGGTAAATGAGCGAAGACAAAAGTTTAATGAAGTGGTACCTAAAATAAAAGAAGGCAATACTTATACCTACCTACAAAGTTAAACAATGTTTACCATTTTTAAGTCGGTAGTATATGAAATACGGTACCCACTTTATTTATTTACTTTACTTTCAAAATCTTTGGATTATAAAGTACACGCAACTTTTACATAGGTTAAAAATTATTACCATCGAATGCTGGTCGGTTCGCTACGCATGTCGTTGGTTTCGACATACTGGTCAAGACTTAACGAGTCAAAGCTTGAAGTCTTAGTAGACGCATCTAACTTGCATAGCAGATGCCCTTATTACTTGATGGAGCATCTACTTAAATAATTGACTACTTACTGAATTAAATTATCTGATTTCCAATACGTTTCTGCTCTCCTGTTACTCCGGTGGCTTTTACGCAGTACGAACATAAATTAATCTTAGAAAGAGATCAATGGATTTTTTTCATGTAAAATTTTGGTCACTTCCGTGATGACCTCGTAGTTTGGACTAGAAACTCTGCTACAATATTGTCGTCATGGCAATTTATCTGATTGTACAAAACCGCGTTTATCACGTACGCGCTAGTTGACGACAAAAATAAAATAGGTAAAATCAGTTTTTGCAAACTCGCTCACACTCGCGAGTTTCACGCAAGCGAAATGACGAAAAAGTAGCCATAACTTGACAACATATGAAATTATACAGAACAATGGATTAGATCATTAGATTTCTTTATGACTCCCACTCAGACTGAGTCTACTCTTGTGTATGCTTTGAATAAAAACCAATCGTAAAATGCGTTATCATTACTATTATGAATATTATCTCGTCAAAATAACAGTAATCTAAGCGAACGTTTGCACATGTACGTTAGACCAGGGAGGGTGGGGTTCAGCGAACATATTAAATCGTTAAGTGTTTTGATAAACACAGACAGGGGGTTTAGCGATGATGCGATTCGAGAGGGAATTTACTAAATCATTGTCGATAGGGAAACACGTTAGAGTTATAGACTGAGTTTTGCAGTTAACGTATGAACACTGTTCATACCTGTATCTGCGTTACCAATATTCGTTACCAAACGCTGAAAAACTTAATAATTCTGTCTTCGTAACGTGCGTGGTCACGAAAACATACCTCCAGAAGTAAAATTTAATAGGGTAAATTGCGGTGTGCTGTGTTGTGCCTATTTAACAGTATCTGGAACATTTAGATGCAAAGGGTCGTAAATTGAAATTGACAAACGTCATATTCCAACTGTCTTCAGATCAATCATAGATGATATGTATGGGAATAGCGCGAGTGTAAATTTTTAATTTGTTGCTCTATCACAAATACCTTCGTACCTATTTCATTACTTAATAATTCACAGCGATCTGAACTGAATTAAATGAACTGCCACTACCCTAATAAAAATAAATCAGATAGTTCCAAAGAAGATAAAGAAAGATATAGCTTTTTATCTATTTCAAAGCTACAATAAATATTATCCTTATTTTCTTTAATAATGTAATCTCGTAAAAATAATGGCTCTACCCACCTTATAATATGTACTCCTAGATCACACGTGATTTGAATGCAAAGTGAATATCATTGAACTGAAAATTATTAAAGCACCCTTACCGTAGTAACATTACCAAATCTGTGACAAAGTACAAACAAGATAGATTTTGGAATGCTTATCAAAGTTATTCTTTGGGTCTCTACCCTAAAGGGGTAATACATGGAGACTGTACATCTGCATTATCAAATTAAATATATCGTAAAACGAGATGGGCTCCAAGATCCGATACTATAATGACGGATCTGAAGAGGTTGCCGAGACTTGAATTGTTCAAGCTCCCGAAAGCTTCCAAATTAGCTATCAGAGCGACGGCAACAAAGAGCGCGCTTATCTCTCGGATTTACTTAGATGAACTGAACCCTTGGCGACTGTGCGAAATAATAGTCGACTAGATAGCGTCATTGTTTGAGCATGAAATTAAAATTGAGCGGGTTCACACGTGCGCACCACCGAGATAAGGGGTTGCCCCGCAATCGATTCGCAACTCGCGATGTTTGTCCGCACGCTGATTCATAGATAGGGTTGAACTGGACCGGTTTTTTTTCAACCCACGAAAATGTTAATCGAATATGTGTCTGTAGTACAAATTTTTTTTTTATATAACTATCTATGGTTAGTTTTATGAGTAACTATTTAAAATGCGTTGATACACTTATTGCCCTCTTATCTTCCGAGGTCACCCGTGAGGGCTGTTGCGGCGGTAGATTTGACCGAGGATCTCAAGAGGCGCAAATATGCAGGTCTCGACAGAGCCTACCCATTGAAGCTCCCCTTGAAGTTGAGACCCTAGGTCCGTGGGGTACCGAGGCTCTCCAGGTTTTGACGTGTGACCCAAGAGCTGGCTAGTATCTGGAGCAGCGGTTCAACATTGGTATACATCAAGCATCTTGGGACACTTCTTACTGGTATTGTTAAAGATAAGTTGAGCTACCTGTAGTTTATTTATAACAGTCTGCAGTTTCAATTGTAACTAAAGTTTTTTCTACTATATGAAAATCAAAATTGTACTTTTTTTTTTAATTTTAGCTTGAAACCCAAGACAATACTAGAAAAGCAGGAATATTTTTTTTTTATATTTCTTATCAATTATTTTCTCAGTAGGTACAGTTTTATAAATTGTATCTATATCGGCGACTCACGTTTTCATTTGGTAGGTACTTAAGATCCCTTTTCTTATTTGAACGCTAACAAGTGCTCGTACGCTTTTGTTCTGTTCGGTGACTGTTTGCTTTGGATTTGCCGGATAAACTTCGAGCGGTCGGTGAGCCTTCAATCTCTGTAAATACAAGTTAAATTGAACTGGTATCTTTCTGGAAAGGGGTTCATTTCAACTTGGAATAAAATCACAGAATAGCGGAGTTCACAAAATTTATGTTACGATTTGCGTTTATACTTTTTTTACTTGAGCTGTAGTTGTATATTATTAGATTAATTTGATTGATAAATTATGGGATCGATTTGTTAGTTAATTTGTAATAATAATAAGAAGTAATAGCCATTATATTGCCTGTTATTTATAACTCATACCAGACTAAATGGTTTATCTATAGTATTTTATCTTACTAAAATTATAAAGAGGAAAGATATTTCCAGCGTTGATTAGCTTTCGCTTCTAATTAATGTTTTTCTGCTCAAAAACAGCAAAAAATAATTCAATAGCTTCCTTTCGCATAGTCAGTTAATGAATTCATAAAATTAAGTTTAGAAAGATTAAATTTAAAAGGTGTTTCGATCAAAAAATAATATTTTCGTTCTGAAACTCGTCTACGTTACTATCATAATGAGAAAAGGTACTATCAGTAGTAAAAGTGTTATTGCAGATAAAAAAAAGATTTATTATAAAATATTTAATCATCACACATTGTAACACATAAATCTCATCTTCGAATACTTTATAGTGCATAGGAAAACCACTAAATTAAACCCCCACTAAACTAAACTATACAACTGACTTACTGTGTTATCGGTGCAGCCTCAACACATGCCTAGACCGAAATCAATTACCACCGCACTTCAGAACGCGTACCTAACGTGTCCATCGAAATTAGATCTATTAGGGGAGTGAACTACACCAGCATACAATCTACGCGATAGCACATGTGATATCTAGCATGCTAGAGATTCAATTTAATTTATCGATAACTGGCTCCTGCCCATGGCTTCGCATGAGAGGTTAGGAACGAAAAATAGCCTTTATTTATTCTACCGTGCGTAGATAAATAAATGGTGTGAGTGTGTTGTCATGGATAGATAAGCCTTGATTTTTATTTTAGATTCTATGTGTAAATTTGAAGATTAATTTAATTTTAGCGATAAATTAAGTATCAGGATTGTATTGTTTAAATAAAATATGTAAGAACCCAGTATAAGACAAACATTACGTTGGCTTTAAGTACTGTTAGTCAAGTTATGTTACGTACTTAATATTAATAAGTACGTAACATAACTTAATATGAAAAAATGATCTATCTATGTTGCTACAAAATGTCTGCAAAACAGTACGATCCATTTAGTACCGTTTTGATGTGAGGTACTAAACAAACATGCGTCTATCTATCCATGCCTTTTAAATGTGTATGATGTGTTGTAGTAATTACCTAAAATATTTTACGTAATTACTAATTTAATTTGTTAATAAATAATGTTTTCATACCTGCAAAACACTATTCCTATATTCAGTAGAATATTATGACCAATAGAAACAAAAAACCGCCTCAAGAGCAAAAAAAGACCCGACTTCATCCAATTCGGCGAAGTCTGTTCTAGAAACTTGATAGTAGTACGTCTCTTCAAACAATACGTCTTTAAAAGGCAAAGATCTGACGCTCGCATCACGCTAGAAGAAGCTTAAAAATAACACTAAGCCCCCAGCGTTTAGATCCAGTTTAAATCTGCTCAGTTTTACATAATACCATCAAAGAAAAAAGCTAAAAGGTCCCACAAATCATGAACTCTTTATGTAAATCCGTACTCAGGGTGGGATTAGAGTGGAGCATCTGTGTGTACACTGACTAATGAGATTAGCAACACCAAGCAGAGAATTATGTGTGCTGTGCTCTAATGGCCCAGGTTAATATGCGTGGTAAATTGTTTTACGCGTGCGATAAAGATTGTTATAGCGAATTAGCGAAGTATGAAGAATGTAAGTAGGTTCACAATAATATCCTTCGGTCAAAATTAACTCTCAGAACTATTTTTCTAAATTATGACTAAGGTTAGTAAAGTGTTTATTTTTAGTTGCGACCCGCCATGGCATTGCACGGTTAAAAATATAAACCTTCCACTTCAATCACTCTATCTGAGTTTGACCCTTTTTGGCCGATAGGGGCAGCACAGACGCTAATTGTACCTCTTTAAGTCATAACTTGTTGTATTATCTGTGCTGTATTCTTGTACATTAAATGTTTAAGTGTAATGTAACTTCTTTCTATATTAAATGTTTAATAAGTAACTACCTGTTTTTGGCCAAATAAATTGATCTTTCTTTCTTTTATTCTTTCTATTAAAAAAGTCGCATCAAAATCCGTTGCGTAGTTTTAAGATCTAAGCATACGTAGGGACAGACAGCGGGAAGAGACTTTGTTTTATACTATCATCTGGGACAATATGAGGCACTGATACCACAACTAGTGGACGACCAGAGAAGATTCCTACAGGTACTTTTTAGACAACATCAGCTCTTAGGAGAAAACTATTCTTGCACATAAAAGTTTAGGTCAATTGTGAATAGCGCCTGAGAATTACTTAAGCTGCAGGCAATTTACATTTATGCTCATTGTTATCTTACGGTAAAGGCTACTCGATCAAAGGGAAATTGATCTTACTTGACGAAATGGCGCGTGTGACTTATTAGATTGCGGGTTCGCCTTGGGATAAATGTTTGTACGATCTGCAGATATTTTTGTTCCGGGTATTCTAGTCGTTTTCTATTTACAGTAAAAATATCTATCTGTTATATATTTGTATTATGACATTTTATTAGATAAATATTACTATTCTGATGACTAATTTGGTTGCGACAAACTAAAATTACATTATATATATAAAATTAAATAACTGACAATTCTCGCTTCTAAATTCAATCCAATCAATTCTATTTCCACGAAGCTTAATTATATTTCATGAAATTTATAGTATGTTACATTAATGTTATTATTTGACATAAATAAATTTGAGCTCAGTTTTGCAGTGCCCAGTGTGCATGCACCTAGTGGAAACTATAATATATATTATAATGAATGTACATTCAAGCAAAAATAAATGAAATATGAAATATGTACCCATAACAAAAGCTCTGCTTACCTTGGGGCTTGATGATGATGTGTAGGTTATCCAGCGTTATTTATTTATTCATATCAAAATTTTCAGCTACCACTCATAGCTAATCCTCCTTTACCTGATCACATTCTAGATTCTACGATACGAGACCTAACCAATTTCAGCATAATATTCTAACAACAAACGCTACAAAACAGCTTTTCCAATCTTCCAAGCCTATCATTTTCCGATCCGCCACAACATCAGTAGACAACCAACCCATCAATTTGTGCGGCTTCCAAAAGAAACAAAACCACGTAGCCAGCTTGGCTTGCATGTAAACTGAACATAATCGCCGTGAACCCCCTAATGCTATGAAACTTGCCCGTAGTGGGAATTCATTAGGGTTCTTTCGAATTAGGCGATTGGAGTAACGCTATTATAATGCCTTTGATGTAATGTTTCTACCTTTTTCTATTTTTTTTCATAGGCTAAAATTAGCTATCGAATTTAAATCATATAAATCCAAAATCAGCCTTCAAGTAATTGCAAAAACACCATTCTCCACTCGATTCTAAAAATTATATATAGTATCTATATTAATTATTATACACGCACAAGCAGAATTATAATTATGAAAGAAACAATAAATACTTTCAACTAAGGACTATCATAGATTTATGATAGTCCTTAGTTGTTTGCATAAACTTGACAGAAAATATTAGTTCAGTTATGCTTATATAAGTAACAGATAAATGTATTATATTGTTAAGGGGACGCATATCACTTATTTTATATCCACTTGTTTTAGCGAAACATTAATTCATGATCGACTTCAATCGTTGTTCACACGCTATTTAGCAGTTACTGGCTAATAGCGATTTATCAATAGGACATTTAAACTCCTAATGTTGATATTGGCCGATGGGGGAATGCAACAAGGTAACGTGATGATAGGTTTTGTTGGGGGATCGGATATTGGGGTGAAAGGGAAATTATAATTTTGACATCAAAATGAGTAAAGATAGCTTTTAGACCGTTTTTGTCAGGTATTTTTTTAGTAGCATATATATATATCATTGTCGCCGGTGTTCTGTCTTGAGGCTAGGATAGATTTTTTCTATACTACAACACTATTGTTACGCAGAGGATTATTTTCTAACCACTGCATTGCGAAGGAGCAGTGTGACTGTTAGTTGGTCGTGTATTTTTATTATTTTCGTTTATTATTTTCGTGTATTTTTATATCTACCTCTTTGTTCATAAAAATTAAAATAGAGCTAATACATAAACACAATGAGTAGAGCCACAAAAATGTGAACAAAAATCCCTGTGATTGTGATTATGAAGAAGTTAAAGTATTTAGCAATAATAAAAGAGATCTTGTAGTCCTGTTTTGGTCCTCATTATTATTATGTGTATTTTTATAGTTCCGATCCGATTTAGCTGTCTGTAAAAGTACTAACTACCTTTAGTTCTCTAATTAGTTCCCTGGTATTGAACTGTCTTTATTCTTTAATTTCCATGTTATAAATATAAACAATCCCCTTGCATTGAGACTCTCTTTAAAAAATCTTTAAATAAAAACCGCATCAAAATGCGTTGCGCAGTTTTAAAGATCGAAACATACATAGGGACATACAGCGGGAAGCGATTTTTTTTTATACTATGTAGCGAAAATACAATTACTACTACATACTCCCTTGGTCTCGTCAAGACGTCCAGAGTGCATACATGCCTTTAAAAAACCTTCGTAATATAAAGTCATCAAAATCTTAACTTACTATCAGGTGGGACTGTGCCCAAACAAATTACGAATCTTTTCTTGATAAAAAAAATATACATTCAAGGAACTTAGCTTTCTGTGAAAGTAAGTAGCAACTTTTTCCAGATAAAATCAAGTTTCAAAACGCTACTGCCATAACATCACAGAGACTCGTTTATGAAAGTATTTTCCAGACTGGATAAGACATCTTATTCGAAATGAAATAGATGTGACCTACATGTAAGATCTTATTAATAAACGATGACCAGCAAAATTCATTTCGTGGCAGTATTTTCCATTTCAAGATCACTTATTACTGATATTGGCTTACGAAACTCAGTCGAACAACTTAAATAGAAGTCTACAAAGTCTTCTTCTTTCTACTTCTTAGTTTTATTTAATATGAGTACCTACCTGTACGAACTAAGAAAAAAACTTTGAACTACTGGTATAACCAGTAATAGTCGATGTGGACTCGATTATTCATCGTTTAAATTTATAAATTATTTCCTTTTCCATTAAAAATATCTATAATATTTTTGATAGCATAGGTTGTAAAGCTTATTTAAACCGGATTAGTTTTTTATTGCTAACCAGCATTAGGTAAACAAAACCAGTTAATCGACTCGAGATCGGCCTCGACCTTGCCAAAGCAAACATTTTGACTGAGAGCTTCAAAGTGGAGGGCATCAAAGATAACGTTTTTCAGGGCCTTTGAACTTTATAACTAGAGAGGTAGCTAAGGTATTTTATTCGTCTTGAGTAATCCTAGTTAGTAAGGCCATGCTCTCTTTTAAATCTCTCATTATAAGCTTATACCGCATGTATAAGAGTCAGATATCTGCTACACAGTCATGTAACTAATCGATCCATAACCTATAGCACGATTACATAATAAAACGATATCGACATAGACAATAGTAAAAATTCAGTTTACTGATTTCTTTGGGACTGTACGCAATCGTTAATTTTTTACAGCTTCGTACGATTAGTGAGCAGCGATAGCGGAGTTTTGAGCTCCAATAGAAGACACGTCCGTGGCCGGTCTTTTCTATAAATCTACGCCGATTCCAATCTCTTTTGGCACTCTTTTCTTCAAAACATAACATGGGTCAGTACGTTCTTCCGTCCTCTACACTCATCGCCACACAATGCGAGCAATATTTAACGTTATCGCGGCGCACGGCGTATTCATCGTCCGATGATTTACTTACCGCTGACTGCGGCATGAGGTGTTTGTAAGGGTGCCTCTACACCGTGCGAACGTCCAATTTGTACCTTTTGAATCCGTGTAAAGACTATTCGAAGTCGTTGTAGCATCAGCCTGATTAAAATAGGCATCAATGTAGGTACTTAGATGAATTTGTATAGAATGAATCGATATTCTGATTCCTCAAATAAACAGAATCCCGATGACATGAATTCATCGACTCAGGATTTAATGCAGTGCCCAAATAACAGATAAACCTTTAACTATCGATATAAATTACACCACGTTTGACGCAGCTTTATATTCTTGCACCTAACATACATTTCGTAGGTTTTTTCGAGCATCGTAAATAGCCGGTTACTCCTCTAGATTTATTACACTCTATGTTTTATTTCACGTGTTGGTTACAAGAATATCTAGCCAAATAGCTTGCCACATTTTATCTAAAAAATCGCGTGCGATACCACCATGTAGGAGCTCCAGGAATATAAAACAAAGCCAAATCGGTAGCCTCCCAACCACCACTTTTCTCCACTTTCTTGCATGAATTTCAAATAGACAAAAGGCCAAAGCACTTAGCTGTTTTTTTAATGCATGGTTCCATTATCGGTGCAGCGTGCATCCGCGTTAAAATAAAACGAATCCTATGCGCAAAATCATTGTCTGTGCGCTCGGTTCGGTGGGCATTGGGCTGTCACGTGTTGAGGTGAACCAGTGGGTAAATGCGGCCCAGGCTCACCGGATTGAGAATATCAGAGGGGATGATTACAAGCTTAGTGTTGTTGTTTTAGTGCAAACGATTTTAATGCTTTAGAAAATTTTATATTGATTAGTTTACTACTTCTAGTTGGATTATTTTGCATAACTGTTTTAATTGTAAACACATAATTTTGTTAAATAACAACAAGTAGTCTTTGAACTCTTTAATTGTATGTAATTACCTCACTTATTAGCTAATAAAAATTAAAAATAAGAAGGACTGTCTCTAACTTTTACTGAAAGTTAAATGCATAAACTATGACCATTTTTAAGAGGTTAGCGAAAAAGTATTATTATTATGAAAAATACACCAGCCGAAGAATTGTCCAACTTTCTAAAAGCCTCTTTAAATTATCTCAAACTGATCCCAAATAAATGGTCAAACACAAACTGCCCTGTACCGCTGGAATGACGTGGTGGAACCGAACGTGTGAGTGCTATAAGTAGAGGAATTTCAGAAAAGATCATCAACTTTTTATAACAGAGACAATGTTTCAAGAAAATAAATTTCAGAAAAGATCATACTTTTTATAACAGACACACTCTGGATCGCTAAGTCACAGGAGTAGTCACAATAGTAGGTTACTCCAAACAATTGAAAATGATAAAAATGACACGCTTTTGCACTTTTTTTCGCCGAACGAGTGAGTGAAGCCCTACAAAATGTAGCTACTTTAAAAAAAGAACTAACAACTATTTTGATGCTTCATCAAAACAGCTTTAGCTGTTTGAAATTAATTAAGATTATTTGACAGACTCAGAGAATCTAGAAACATATCTATTGCCTCGCAATTAAAAGAGTAATCATCCGCAATCGCATACATAATGCCCTTCTGTTCTCAATTTACTGTGGCACAGTAAGTTTGTACTCGCATCTCGTTGTGTGTAGATTAAATTTTGACAGTCGACTTATCAAAGATAATGCCTCCGCAGGCGTAGGTGAGTACCTATATTGTAGAGGGAGTCGGGTTTATTGGTTTTAGTTGGCACGAGCCAAGCGCTGATTGGAATCACAGAGCTACTGGGTAAATAAACATAGGTGTGTGGAATTAGAGGCAAATAAACGTATAGATTCGGTTTGGAACTACCGCATCAGGATATCAGTATAAGAATACGAAAATCTTTATAACAAAGGTACACTTTTGAGATATAACTTGTTATACCAGACAGACAGACAGACAGACAGGAGTTCACACTTCAGGTACGTTGATTAATTTTGCGTATATCAACATTTTACTTTCATCAAAGTCCTAGCCTCACCGCATCAACTAGCCGCAAGTCAAGCGGAACTTATGTTACGGGTACATCTAAAACCCGTAACATAAGTTCCTAATATCCATAGAATTGTTCTATCTACATTACATAGATTATAGGTTATTTTAATTTGGTCTCGAAGAAAATTATAGAACTACTTAACAATTCTTAAAAAAATATAAATATTACAGTTAGTATTTACACTTATATTGTCTATTCCCTAAATATCTAAGCCGTCACCATAGGGCAGAGTGCCTAGAATGCTGGCAGCATTGCTAGATATATATTTTAAATCATACGTAGAACAATCGAAGCAAATATTTGCAGATTGTACAAAGTAAGCAGAGTTTATATATTACGGGTAGATGACTGCTATATAAACTTCTTTACAAACGTTTGTAACAAAATGTTAAAACACTGATTACTTCATCACCAAACACTGATAGGTTAAGTCCAAATTATTTTCCACACTAGCTCAATGATTCGCGACCGCAGACAGAGTCATTATCATTATCGCCGGAATCCATTAATCACGTTGGTATTCCTCCCCCCTTTCACCCCTATCAACTACCCCAAGGTAGGGGTAGAACCTGAACGCACTCGTGCATTCACCCTGCTCTTATCAGTTTTGTTACTCGCACAGAGAAGTATTCGGAAGGAAGGCCGACATGAAATGTTTCTGTTTCTACCGATTCGAAAGTACGTGTCCAATTTTTGTAATGAGCGCTTTTATCTGTTTTCGGAGGGCTGGGCAGTGATTATGAAGGGAATATTTTCCTAAAACAATAAATTACGGAATATAGCTTCCGGGAGGGTATGGATTACTTTTTTCATTTTTATAATGGCCTACAATTCTACCTAATCTTATTTAACCCTCCTATCAAAAATTATTATATTGATGAAGGAGAACATTCCTACAAACAAAGAACAAGAGCTGTATGTCATCACTTCGCTTGCGTCTTTCGCCGAGTGCAGTCGATCACTTCTCTTGGGTCTCTCGTCCAGTCCGGGCGTTTACTTTAGCTTTTCTTTATTTTGCCATCTTGTAATATATAATTATATAATTAACTTCCTTGTAGTTAATTATTCATAGGAATTGTTAACGGAATTGTTAACGTCAATATTGACTGTTAATAAAAACTTGATTCAATGAATACTATCAAGTTGATAAAGCCACTAAAACATCCGATTCCACCCCTGCTTTGTTTGCTATCTGTCTATTTCACTAATGCGTTGTAACAGCGCATTGACATTCCGCGGTTGCGTCCCGCATCGAGTACCCAATGTATCCGTACCGCATCCAGTTATGCCTATATCGCATCAAGTTGTAGTATACCGCATCTATTAAGAGTCGGCGCAAACGAGACGCACAAGGTGAACTGCCGACTTTTTTTTAATATCTGTAGTTACAGATAAACAGTTCTTTATCGAGAATATTATTAGGAGTTTGCAGTGGACTGTGATCAAGGATAATAATATATAGCCAGCTTTGCGTGGCGGATATGGTTCCAGAGTTAAGGTTAAAAAAATATCAAATTTTGACAATGATAGTTCTGCTGATGGAACAAAACCGAAATTGAACTGGGCATTTGGTTATCAAATGTAAATTACTGCGCTCGTTTCGTTTGGGTTTGAAATTTTTTGGGAAGTTAGTTTACGAAAAGAATTAAATGGTATCCAATATTTTCAATTCGAACAAACATTTTATGTGGCAGCTAGAATTGAATCCGCTATCATCTGTGACTCACCCACTATGCCGCAGTAGTCGTCGAGACGGGTTATTAAATCAGTTGGGTAAACAGACACCTATGTTTCCACATGGCCTATCCTTAGCATGATAATGTATACGCCCTCATTTGCTGATGCATTGATGATTCGTTGATCTAAGGGGTGAGAGGATTGTTCGTCTGTTGCGGTGGTGTTATGAATTATTGGTAAAAATATATCGGTGCATTTTTTCTTTTTGTAATTTCATATGAGATGGAGTTATACCTACTCATTCCACGCATTTATTACCTTGCTGTTAGATTAATTATTTCAAGTTGCAATAATTATATTTTTACACTAGTTCTCTTTTGTCTTAAGGGCCAAACAGTCACAATTCTACGTGTCGTGCCCTTATGCGTGCGTGACCTACGATTTTTAATGATAATTGATTTTTTTAACGAGGGAATTGCATAATATTGATTTTATTATGTTAACTATTCTTATACTTATTAGTTAATTATTTTAATTAATGATTTTTTGTTACTCGTGGCATTACATTTTTTTATAGGAAAAGTAAGACAGATCATTTTACTATAGTAAACTACAATATTTATACTATTTTCATATTTTATTCACATATAAAATTCAAAATCGAGAAATGCGATTTCACCAATGTTTTTTCGAATAAACAATTATCATGTGACATTATTTCAAACCGAAGAATAGATGTCCCTACAATTCTTCAGTATATGAAATTTTCATTTCGAATATTTCAAGTGTAGCCGAAAGAAAATTTCATTACTGCCGTTGACAACTGTCAGCCGACGTTTAGAATAGTGGTCCCAGATGGGCTCCCTGCGGTACACCGATCTCTCAGGCGGAATAATATGATATTCTTTTAAACGTGTCACGTTTATTTGGCTTTGAATCTTAGAGTGTCCGTACTATATAGTTATTCTGTGCTAGAGTATGGTTAATAATATTATTTAGGTGCTGGTGCAAATTTCTGGATATAATATATGTAAGTATATGTTTTTTTTATTTCTGGATATAATACCTCTATATATAGTTTTTCTTTTTTCAATCATCATCATCATCATCATCATCAGCCTATGTTAGTCCACTGCTGGACATAGGCCTCCCCTAATGAGCGCCATAGCGCCCTGTCCTCGGCTTGTCGCATCCAGCATCTGCCAGCAGTCTTTCGCAGATCGTCATCCCACCTGGCCGGAGGGCGTCCTACACTACGTTTACCAAGTCGCGGTCTCCACTCAAGAACACGTTTACCCCAGCGGTTATCGGTTCTTCGCGATATATGGCCGGCCCACTGCCACTTCAGTTTGCTAATTCTCTGAGCTATGTCGATGACTTTAGTTCTCTGTCGGATCAATTCGTTACGAATCCTATCCTTCAGAGAAACTCCGAGCATAGCTCTTTCCATAGCTCGCTGAGCAACTTTGAACTGGTGGACCAACCCTATCGTGAGTGTCCACTTCTCAGCTCCGTAGGTCATGACTGGTAGGACGCACTGATTAAAAACTTTAATTTTTAAACATTGCGGTATGGATGACGAGAAGACTCGACGTAGTTTTCCGAACGCTGCCCAGCCTAGCTGGATCCTCCTCTTGGCTTCCTTCTCGAAATTGTTTTTACCCAACTGCAAAATCTGCCCGAGGTAAGTGTACTCAGAAACAATTTCGAGAAGGTGGCCATGTACGATCACCGGTCTTGGATCAATGTGGCCATTGATCATGATTTTGGTTTTATCCAAATTCATGCCAAGACTGATACATCGGGAGGCTGAAGCTAGACTGTCCAGCATCCGGTTCAGCTCCTCTAGCGACTAGTTTTTCTTTTTTCAATGCATTTAATAAAAAATATTTACATTGTGTTTAAGCATATACCTACCTGATGCAGAATCAAACAAACAAACGCTACCTGGAGCTGCCTACAGGTTCCTGAAATATTCAAGATAGCAAATTTCACTCAAAGGAAACATTCATTGATCAAACTGCATTCACAGAAGTTGGAGAAATTATTAACTAGGTACATCAGTTAATCGAATCTTAACAGGAATATTTCCTCGTTAATTCACACATGGCTACGATAATTATGTACCAGGTAATCAGAAACTGCAAGGGACATTGGTCTAATCTGCCCGTATATCGATTGAGATGAGACTGATAGTTAAATTGCGTTGAACAGTTAATGCTGCAGCATAATCTCTGGCTAAACAGACAGCGACTGGAATTATTGTACAGTGAGGTAGTAGGGCAGTTACGTGAATGGCTGATGTCACAACACGTATTGTGACATGACGTGACTAATTTGATGAGTCCCGGCCTACCTGAGTGACTCAAGCCTTGCTATTATTCGGCTAACATGTAAATTTGCTATAATTTAAGTTTAATTCTGCGGTCACGTTTCAAATTTAGATGGTAGATGATAAATGAAACGTATGTAAGGGTTAGGTACTCGATTAGATCGTTGAGTCGGGACGGATGAGGTCGGGCTAGCCCTAGAATATAATATAAAGCCCTTTCTCAACAACAGAGATCAGAAATAATTAAGCTACGGTTCTTGCTTTCATTGAAGCAACCATCAATACAACCATGCAATCTACTATCTTGTCTTGGGCACAGATAACATAATACTGGGTTAAAGTTTGTACATACAAACAGGGCCGGTACTGAACGGGGTGTTATGAAGCCTAATGCTGTATATATAACTTGCAGCGAACATAAAGCTTTACGCTCGTTGCTCGTTGTAAGCGCTTTCTTTCCCCATACTGACTGCACGGACGCTCGCTATGTGATGCGTTACATTACACACCGTTATTGATATATGCGTCATGTACCTTAGTTTTTTTTAATTTTGTAAATATTATTATTTTCTCTCACAATAAAAAGTTGCTAAAATACAAAATGGTGCCTGTTTTAGGTTCACAAAACCTGTATTACGGGTTACATGTTCTATTCTATGCGCTAAAACATCTAAAAAAGATCTAAATTTTGTTTATGTTTATATGAAAGTGACTTAAAAATAATAATTAATTGTGTCTGTACGTCTGGCATAGATTGGGTAAATGTTTGTGGTATGATGTTAGTGATATGTGGTATGCAGGGGATTAGTTGCACTTACTTATAAGTCCTAGTATCCAAACAAAAGATTTTTTTTCATAACCCGGCCAATTTTCGTACTGACCTTTATAAGTACCTACCTACTATAAATATACATAAACGTTCGTTTATTTTAAGTTACATTTCAACCGCGCCGTTGGTATCTTTACATAATTGGTTTCATAAACGGTGCCCCTGGGATTTACATAAACTTGACTTTAGTGGAACCGTTTCAGGCAATTAATGCCGACAAAGTATAGTTGGGAATGAATTAGGAATGGAAATGAAATTAACTAAGGTACCTGTATGGGGTAAAGAGTTACCGCAACCAACATGAGGTAACTTGTTTAACCATTTCCACCTTTAAGGAGCATACACGATCAGTCCGTTCCAAAACCTGGCTTTTTGACTGGATCGCAAAATGTTTTGTTACTATAATATTATTATGCGCAAGGCAAAAAACTGGACGCATCATTAAGTGGTTAAATCCTGAACTGAAATATCTAGAAGATAATTACAATGGTCAACGCACGCCTTAACGACTTTCAAGTTATATTTTTACACCTAGCCAGACTGGATGTGGAATATTTGTAAACAAATAACGACATAAAAACTAAAATGTTCTTGCATGATGAAGAAAGGATCAAAAATCGATAAGTAATGTAAATATTTTATAAAAAGGTCCGATAAAATAGTGAAATTAAGTATAGGGTTTTTAACTACAAACTTTCAATATCGTGTTTGGCTATGTTTACCTCTTTAAAGCATTGCAATGGACACAGAATTCCCGTGTATGAGATATGTATGGGGTAATATTCGTACAAGAACGTTTGTGAATATAAAGGCCTTTATAATTAAAACTTAGAGTTGGAACTAAATGGGACTCTTGGTGTTCTTGATGTTTCAGTTTTATTATGAGGTGCAGTTAAGGTTAAAAGATTAACATACCGTGGATAAACCATATTGAGTAATAAACATAGAACACTATGCCACTAATACAAATTTTTGTTTCAACATATTGATGGTTTTAAAAATTGTATGCTTAAAATGTGTGTTATAAAAGGAACAGAGATAACGGCTTATGGAAAACATAAGAGAAATATGTTTTGCCGACCACATCAAGAGTAGAGTGGGGATAAGAAGACATCTATGTCTTATTTCGGGTTAAATATAAATAAAGAAGTGTATAAATGTATATGGCTCCTATGAATGAGCATACTTAAATATATCAAAATAAATATACTTACGGATAAATGTTTAGAAATGTTGAGTACTTACTTAATATGGGAAACGCATAAAAATTCAAAAAGTGTTATTTATGCTTTTCGACGGCGTTGATTTAATTTTTGAGTATGACCAAGGTTATATTTTCGTTGGAAAGCAAGAGCAGATTTTCTTCATTATTAATGATACTTTTCATCAAAAATGATCTTGCTTCCGCTATCCAGCGAAATTGCACCCTCCAATATTAAAACCTACACCAAACCCAATCAGTATCACAATCGACAGCTATTTCAATAAAACTTCATTTGAAACAGCCTATTCAATGCACGAGGGTGAACAATGTTCCTGTACTGCGCCGATAGCATCTTTCAATGGGAGCTATGACGAGACAGCAATCGATACCGGCCATGAATATTTGAGCACTTTGCTGACCATAGTTTGTTTGTTTTATAAGGTTCTTTATTTAACATAAATATTTCACAAAGTAGACACTAAACACTATTTAGAATCTAACTAATTACTTACAAATTTGACATAACTCAACAGGCTAAGGACACCTTTAAAAGTTTTTTAATAAAATTACTATTTATAATTAATACAAACACTTGATAAATCATACATTACTTAAATTATAGGTTCACAATTTTTAACATCAATAATGACTATTATGAGCACTTTGTATAGCGCGCATTTTTAAAGATAACCTTTTTGTTTTCAAGCGTATCGTACCTTTCGGTATTCATAAGAAACGACAAAAATTTGGACAAAAGTAATTCCTAATCTTTAAACATGACTATGAATAATTAGGGTACATGTAGTTAATTGCGGACGGCAAACGTTTCTCTCTACCCGCGGACCGAGCGCGAAGCGGCCGAGGCCCGGCCTGACAACAAAAGACAGCGCGTAGGTACTAGTAACTGCAAGTTAACCAGTTGCGTGTCATGCTAAAGTTAATTTTGACGAAAGTAAAGTATTAACTACCAATTAATTCAAAAAGAGAAATTATGGTGTACATTACATTTGTTATTAGTTGATTTACGTAAATACATTAAATATATATAAAATTTATATAGGTATGTATGTTTATAGTGAGTCTGTTCTGCTTAGCTCAGAGATAGAAAATGCTTTGACAATTGTCCAGCTAACTATTATTTATAAATATTATTTATTAGAGTACGTAAGTTTCTTTTACTAATTTTATTTTTTTATTTTTTTTCGTAAATAGCTTTTATGGTAATTTAATTTATTGTCCAATAAGTGACATAATATTTATTGAATAATGTAGTTTATTGATAATAATAATAGTGGAGAATTTTTTGATTTCTTAAGTGTGTAAAATGAGATTTATGGTTATAGCATACGTTAACAGTCGTGCGTCGTGCTGACCATAGTGTGGACAACCGTAATTTTAACATGAATGAAATATGAAATAGAAAAATAAGGGTAATTAAGTGCCCTCTGGCACCACATCATCACTTACTTGAGTGAAGTTTTGTTAGACTTTTGCAGGTCATTTGGGCACTTCCAGTGAAAAAAGAAAATAACAAAATAGATTAATGAGACTAAAATATTTTTATTACTCTTTTAAAGAGGCTAAAGCAGTAGGAAAACTTTTAAAACCTCACCTAAGTTGTTGATTTTTTTTTAAGCTACCTATCGTTTTTATTATAACTTCCTTACATTCAAAAATGATTTACAATGGGTCTTGACGTCAACTCTCTTTGCTAGCTACATGGCATGATGTGTATACATCTATACTAATATTATAAAGAGGAAAAAATTTGTTTGTGTTTGTTTGTTTGAATTGAATAGGCTTCGAAACTACTGGACCGATTTGAAAAATTCTTTTACCATTAGAATCTTAAATTTTCCGTGATGAACATAGGCTATATAAAATTTTCAAAAAAGTTAGGGATCCGCATGAAAAATTCATTAATTGAACCGTGCGCTGTATATTCAACCTCTTTTTCTATTATGGCGCGTCAGAATAGAAAAAGAGGTTGAATATAATAGCGCACGGTGCTTGCTTTTTCTCTACGGCCAGTGTCAGTCATAACTGACACTGGCCGTAGAGAAAAAGCTGACTCGACACTCCATAGAGTGTCGAGTCAATGTCAAAAATCCCAATGCTGTTAGAAAAAGTAAGGGATCCGTATGAAAACTGTGAAGCCCATCGTGTTAGTGTGTATAATTTCTGAAATTTTTGTTAATACCCGTGCGAAGCCGGGGCGGACCGCTAGTAAAATATAAATATCAACGAGAAAAATTCTAGAAAAAGAAATTCCAACTCAACCGGTGAAGTTTCAATTCATACGGCATTCAGGTCATCACAAAGTACATCTACGTCGTAGCAAGCTCTACGCCGTAGCCTCGTAGCTCCTCTACAAAATTACGCCTCTACGAATCCGCACTTCACAGAATTGCTACTTATTTCACTATGTGGTATCACTGACTTATTGATTTTTTTTTATTATATATCAAACAAAACGATATAGAAAAGTCAAATAAGCTCAATATAATAATAAATATCCGTTAACACATTTGTGATCGAAGTACTCATCATTAATTTTCTTTGTTATATTTAGTCAAATTGTACATACTGCAGGGATGATTTTTAGTTTCACAAAAAATGCATTGAATGAGTCATCTTCAAAAGATGTTTGGAGACAAAATTTCGTATCTCTACATCCCTATATTCTTGACATAATTGTGCGTGAATACAATCTCAGTATTTTTACTATACCACACTATACCTACAAGCTACAATTATCATCTACCGGGTCGATTAGCAAAATAATTCCCATAATTTTTCAAACACAAACAAAAGAAGTCTCGCGTCGTTTACGCACTGCGTTAAATTACGCAACGATTCGAATGGAAAATGAAATGTCTGTTTCCGAACCATTAAGCAATTTGAATTTAACACTCGTCCCTTCATTTTCCTACTACCGCAGAAATTGTACGATTCGCGGATCCGGAGAAAGCTAAATAATAACTGGCGTTGTTAGTAATTAAATACGATTGATAGCACCTGATCTTATAATATATAGCTTAGTATAGGTATATAATATTGTGAATAGAAGGTACAGGAGTAACATTCATAGATGTTTTGTTATGAGATAATTCTTGCATGTCAGGCAGTATTTCTAAGTGCTGTCATAAAGTGTTAGAAGAGCGAAACTAAAATACAAAAGAATAAATCTAAATTAAGCAACCTTGAGTTCAAATCAAATAAAGGTGAGCAATAATGTGGAAAAATTCAATCAAATAAAATTCACATGTTAGAAAAGAAAAACCGTTTTCAAACAGTCTGCATCAAAGCGAAATGAAGCAATCGAAGTGGAATAAATCAACAAAGAACAAATTAAATACGTGTATAGAGAAATTGAGCCAGCGTCGGCAGTAACATGTGAGCCAATCCTACGCTATCGGAACTCCTTCGAGGAAATGAAAAAAATCAGAAAATAAATGAACGGAATAATGTGAGGATTCTCGCAGCTCGAACACAGATGTTATAATTTAATTGCTGCAGATTTTATAAAAAGAATTCTGCTATTCTTGCTACTGAATAAAGGCATTTCGAACGGTACCGTACGGTCCTCAAATGAACCGTATTAACAAACTGAAACGTATTGCCGACTCTAAATAAGTAAGTCGTGATAAAACACCGGCAACAGGGGCAAATTTTATTGAGCTCCGCGAACCGAGTGTCGTGAATTAGTATTCTGCACTTGAGCCCAAAGGGGTGGCAAGATCAAGTTGCGTTTTTTAATCAAACACATCGCAATCCGTCAATGGGACGCGCCACTGACTAAAACAAAGCGATAAATTAAGGCAGGAAACGGGAGGCAAACGTTCGCCGCTCGTATTGAAAGATTTACTTCCTCTGTTTAATTGCAATAACGGCTAGGCACGTTGGTATCGTATTTTTCTTTTTACACTCCGGCTCTTATTGCCTTCGGGCCGTTAAATAAATTTATGACGCCCGACAAAGTTCAGCCCACCTCGCAGCCTCAGTGGCTGAAATTAGGTGGAAATGTGAAACAGAAATAAAAAGCCGGTCTCAGGTGCGTTGTGCCGCCGGCCGGCTAGTGGGATTAGCTCTTGACTCGCGGTTAAACGGCCAGGGCTGCTCGTAAAAGTTTCTTAATGCTCATAGTTCCCGACTACCTTCCTGTTGACTAAAATTTCCTCTCTCCGAAAAGTTAGTGCGCCGCCCGCCCGGCAGTTTTCTTTTCGCATTACGTGGGCCTATCTGCTTTGGGATTTTATTGGCGCTGCCGGTAACCGTTACACTGGCCGGACACGAAACTTTCTTATTTACGTTTACGTACCTCCGTAATTCTGAGTTCACGTTCTACGTACTAAGAAAACAGGCCGAATTCAATTACGCTCTCGTATAATAAACAAAAGTGAAATTCGGAAACTCACATTAGCGCCCGGCTCCTTTAAAACCTCCGATGTAATCTGAAACAAGGAACAAACACGCCTAAATAACAATAAAATTGTAATAAAAACTTTGTGCACGCAACCAAAATTGTGGAAAATTGACCAAATTATTATTTACGGTTGGAAATTAAAACAAGGCATTATGGAAGATTGCTTTTCCACTCTTTAAAACTTTCGTTTGGGACGTGACTGTATCGTTAACTTATCTTCGCTGTTTTCTGTAACCCATAATTTATCTCATTACTTGAAAGTTTGCCCTATACTTACAAATACATAACGACAACATAAAATAGACAATTTTACCATTATAACCAACATTTATTAACGGAGGGGCGTACAGCGACGGGTGAAAATAACGTTACATTTCTATCGCAAACCGCACTCAATAACATCAAACATTCAAAGAATTTGTATTTGTATAAATTTGAAAGGCTTTTCCAATCGCGTAGCCACATCAAAGTATTAAAATATTTTCTGCAAGCCGCAGTCAAGTTGATAACTGTTACATACATAAAATACATTACAATTATTTGTACATAAAATATGTTAAGGAAAAAGCAATAGAAAATAATTACGACTCTTCACCAAACAATACAGTGACCTAGCAATGCTTTAGATTTCAGGTTCAATAATAAAAAAATCTGTAACGAATTTAAGACATTCATCATTATGTTAAAATATTATCCGAAAATTAATTTTCTCTTTAAATAAAAAAGAGAATAATTTCAAATTCACATGATAAATTTGTTTAATATCCTGAACTAACTTAAGTAGTCTATTTTAAACAATTAGCTCTGCACTAGCACTGTAGCATCATTTGCCAATATTCGTTTGTTTGTGTATAGGGTGTTTGTATAGTAAATTAAACTTAAGTTAATACTACATTTTGGTTTTATTACATTATTATCATCATCATTAGCCTATGCTAGTCCACTGCTGGATATGGGGCTCCCCTAATGTATTTTACTTAATAGTCATTCAAGCTAATCAAGTTTCAACCATATCAATAACACAAAACCCTTGAGGCACTTTTCTAAATGCTACGAATTCCCATTCTTCCCAAAATGGGTTAACACAACTTTTTGCTGTGTGTTTTATTATCGTGAATCCCTGCGTTAAAAAGTTTTGAGTGTGGATGGCATAAACTTTGGTAATGTCGAAATATGTTCAAATAAGTTAAATAAAGTAATTTTAAGCACACAAATATTCTTCGGCGGCGCGGTCTGAAAACAAATATACACGAAATTAAAGTTTATTTTATAACTTGTATAAAAACTTAATTTCGAAAAGCCTTTAATCAACTCCAAACAAATTGGCTACCTGTTTTTATTTTCCAAAGACCTTTCTCAGTCCATTTTCTCTGCTAATTTGCTCGAGCAATGTCAAAGACCTCCAAAACAAACAAAAGTTTTCAATTCGTGTAATTAGACGCCTGAGTGAAGTGATAATCTGCAAAGCATCTTTTAGCTTCAAGTATATTTATCAAAGACACATCTGTAAAGAGATTGTTTAGATATGAAAGAACTGAGAATCCTGAACACTCGTTAACTCAGTTGTCCCATGTCGCTGTTGGGAACGTGGCCGAACAAAATGTAATTTTCCCCCGAAGCGCCCTCTTACGTGACCCGAGAAAGATATAACGCTTTTATTAAATTATTTCAGCTTTTATAAGTAACCTCTATGGTTGGTTTGGTATAAATATAGCGACACTATATACTGATGAGATTAGGCGACTTAGGCGTGTTCCGAAGCCTAACAAAATTAGTGAAAGCCTTAAATCCCTGACACCTGTCACGAATGTTTGCGAAAAAGAAATACATCCAATTATGGTCCAGGCCCTGTTTTATGTTGATACATAAAACATAAGTGCAAGTAAAATGCGGCGAATATAAAAAATAAGTTGTTTTGCATAAACTTTAACCAGCGTCTTGAGAACGTTTTGTTTGGTATTGCCACCAGCTGACCTACCTCTAGATAACTTAAAATTTAGTAAATTTAGAAATCTAGGAGTTGCACTGCTAGTACGAAACAGAAATGGTACGATAAAAATATAAATAACTTGCAGTTCGCCCCGGCGTCGCACGGGTATTTAACAAAAAAATATTTTTTATACAGAACCCTTTCTTTTTTTTTTTAATATTCTAAGCCTATGTTCATCACGGAAAATTTAAGATTCTCATGATGAAAGAATTTTTCAAATCGGTCCAGTAGTTTCGGAGCCTATTCAATTCAAACATACAAATAATTAACTATTTCCTCTTTATAATATTATGTACAGATATCCCAAAAAATTGCGATTTCGGCTCGACTGGAACCCGAGTGCGAGTGCTTATGCACTTTATGTAATAAAAAAAATATATGGTTCGTTAACTTGCGTTGCTAAATGTTTGCAACAGCGTGCAATTAGCAAAACTGTTTAAATTACTATTTTTTTTTTACATTTCTTAGGTATTTTCAATATTTAAAACAGTTTTTGCTTGTTTACGTGACAACTAGTTGTCCAATAGGATTCAGTCTTTTATCGGACCTCTTCCGATTATTCTATAAAAACGACACATTTTCACTTTCCCTCAGGAACGTTCGTGATCAAATGGAGGTCTAACAGATAAAAATAAGTAAAAAATAAGTATCTAATCAGTTTCAGAACATTGATTCCAGTACTGCTATACTAGTAGTTCTGACTGCTGGTCGATTCAGATGAGATTGCGAGTGTCCCACTCATTGTATTCTCGCGGCTCATCTGTTCTATTTATAATTAGTTTTTCAATCGCTTCAGGGCATAACATATAATATTTATATATTCATTTTTTTATTATTTACATCATCATTACAGTACAGCGCCAAAACGACAAAAAATAATTACTAATTACATATTCATCCAAAAAATTTAATATTGAACAAATGACCGTTCAAAATTGCTAAAGGTTATAAAATTATCTCTAAATCCAGAAGATTTCGCACTAAACAGATAAAGTCTTCACAAAGTACCGTATAATATCACAGTTCCGTTGCTATGATATAAACGTCGCGTTTTATTTATGTCCGGAAGAGGGCGATAAGCTAGATTGCGCATACGATTTCGCTACCCCGAAACATATACTCGATAAAACTACTAATGAAATTCGTTAGATAGGTACACATTAAGCATATAAATTGTTTTTATAACGGACTGTAAGCCAGATCGGTTTAATTTTTTCATGTTTACCATAAATTCATTTGACGACGGAGATGGCTCGAGAAATTTTGAAACTAAACGTCAAAAATTACAACTGTACCGAAAAGCAAGTGGTGCCATTAAGAAATTGAAGTTGAATATGTCGCTTATATAGAGCTGAATGTAAGTAAATTGTGGTTAAAATAATTTTATGATTGACAGAACAGACATCTTTAATTAAAAGGTTAATTAAAACTAAATTCAAGTTCAAGTTCTTTGACTAAAATAGTCGTAGTAAAATTTGGCCTCAAATTATACTCATTTAAATTATACTAGTTATTCATAAGGTGTGTAGGTATTTGCAGCTGCTCTTAGGTACGCGCGCGTCACAGATAAGTACCCCCCCTATCTCAATGTATGTGGGACACAATAGTTGTTATTGTTGGGAATTTCAGACTTTGAGTATTATGGAAGGGCAGTTCGATCCTGAGCGGCGGCCTGATAAATTTTCGTATATGAAAAATTGTGACAAGTTACAGAGGAATTAGAAGTAATCGAAAATAGCGGATATACAAGGGGGGTACTTAATTCTGACGCGCATTGTACATACGCCCTGTGTGTAACTTCATAAAATCCTTCAAAGTCTGTCGCCCTGTCTTGTTAATAGCTAAGTAAAGCACTTTCTTTTAATAAAGAGATAAGTAAAGCTAAAGCAAGCAAAAGAACTAAAGTTTTAGCAAGTCTGTTGTTAACAATGTGATAAATAATTTAAGCGCGTTGTAACTTGGTAGTAATTATAATTTCAGTGTAGGTATTTTTGATTATACTTATATTATAAAGATAAAGATTATAAGGAAAGATAAAATATTATAAGGTATCTTTGTTTGGATAGAATAGTCTCCGAAACTACAAGACAGATTTGATAAATTCTTTCACCTTTAGAATTCTAACTGATCCCGATAAACATAAATGGGATATAGAATATTTTCTAAAAATTTTGGGTATGAAAACTTTAATAAAGTTACCCAACGTATGCATGTGTGTGTGATATTTTTTTCTACTCGTGCGAAGCTGGGGCCGCTAGTACATCATATCTAAATACTCTATAATAAATATACAGGAAGTATCACGTGCACCCAAAATTCACATTATTTGTGAACAAAATATAAATGTTATGTTTATCCATTATCAAAATTCTATTTTTTATGGTTTTCTAATGAAAACTTACCTTAAAACTAAATCAGGACTCATTGAGAAACTCTTTAGGGTATTCCATTTTTACTTGATGTGTTTGTCGGTTAATTATTATATTATATCAATTATTATTATCGCATAGCGTATTATTGGCAGAAACAGCAGAAATTAACTGCTGGGTCGCCTCTGTTAATTAATGCCGTATTGGGTCTTATGTGATGCGTAGGTAGATGATGCGTTAATCCCCTTTACATACGCTGAGCATGCGGGTTAGGGATTGCAGGGCACAGTTTTTTATACTCCCGCTGATGCCCGTCGATGGACAAGAGATCTACCTATGCCTTTATAGGCGAAGAAGTTTGAATTTGAAATCTGAACAACAGATTATAAGCATAAACTTTTATTGTGATAATCCTTGATCCATCCGTGAACTGACAGGGTTCTTTTGTTGTAGGCAGTAACTTGTAAACAGAATCTCAAAATGAATTTTAACCGAATGCAAGAAGCAATTTTGAAATTAAATTCATAATAGTTTAAATGGCATAATAGTTTACAAATACAATAACCTTGTATAACTCGTATGGTTCGAGTAAACTTGAAATCACCGTAAAGGATATTTCCTGACAGTGGCGTGGTTAATACCGCCTCCATAATTATAGGCAATTTGAAAGCTCATTAACATTTTATGTGTGATACGGCTCGTATCGATTTGTTGTGTCCTCTGTAGAAGTTTAAAACCAAAGGTGTTTGTACCCATGGTTAAAAAGTAAAATACGTTTTTAGTAAATAGAGCGTTATGTGTATGAACATGAAACACTTGAAAAATTACATGAGTTGGAACTTGTCACCAAAAAATCCTGGTAAGCCTGCAGTTTCCATTAATCGGGTTAGATATATCGAACAAAGGGTCACTGAAAAAGCGTTCCTCAATCGGAATCAATCGAAATCGTACCTTTGAATTGAAAGGCTGAACCAACTTTGTAAGCAGGCACCTATTGACACAATTCTGTGTCATTCCCTCGGATTAACTGTGAATTAATTAAATGGGTTTCCTTTTAATCTACAACGTAATTTTCATCAACGCAATTTGCCGGCAATCCCGCTTGGAAATTTGAAAGGCTTGAAGCTTCTCAGGGCACATTTGTGGAGAAAGCGAGTTGCTGTTTTCGGACTTTCCAGAAGTCATAGTTTCATCTTCACTGAAGAGGACCTACTTGTCAGTAAAAAAACAATTTTGACTTTTATAATTTCTTCTTCTTCTTATTTTATGGCTCGCTGTGTCTATGTAGCCACAATTCTGCCAGTGTCCATGTCACAAGAGTCATAAACTTTAGTAGAGGATTAACATAAAATTTTGGTAGAACAAAAATATAATAACTTTTTGACTTTTATAATTTGTCTAATGTTTGTCTAAAACTGTCGAATCAAAAGAAAAAAACGTTTCCATCACAACAACATTGCACTTCTTCAGTAAAACCGCAGAATATCTTTATGGTAAAACTAAATTAACTTTACTTCTTACAGTAAATTTGCACGAGAAAGTTACCCAGGAGTGGGTTAAATTGGGCAATAATCACTATTTTGAATCTCAACTAATCGTTAATTTTTGAAGAAACTCGTCAGTTTCTTCAAAATGTTTCATAAATCCCAGATATAAACTGGCAACCGGAAACTGGTTTTCCTAAGCGAGTGCGCTAATGATATCTTGGGTCTCATTCTGCGCTCTCACAATCAGAGCCTATGCATAAATTTGAATTTTTAATGAAGATACTATAAAGGAAATTTTATTAGAGACAAAGTGAAACCTTTGGTCTCCGACGCTCCACGCTTATGATCACAGAAAATGGAAAAGAGTTCTGCAAAGACATGCTTATATTGTTTTTTATTATGTGAAATATCCACCAAAAATAGCTAGTCCACATTAGCCGTTTTACACTTACAAACCTTGTTGACGTAAGAATCAGAATAAACACTGATTTTTATGTAAAGACGATGTAATGATAAAGAACCAAGAACAATAGAATTAGACTCTTTTATTTATCTGATTCCATATTCCATCTATACTAATAAAATATTAGAGAGGAAAGATTTAATTATTTGTTGGTTTGAATTTAATAGGTTCTGAACTACTGGACCGATTGGAAAATTCCTCCTTTATTAGAATCCCACATTATGGCTTATGAAATAGGATATAACATTAGTATATTATATTCTATAATAATTTCAAAAACTAAGGGGGGTCCCCCTTCCCCGTATAAAACTTCAATAATGTGTAACACGTACGTAAAAGTTTATAATTTTTTATATTTTTGTTAAATAGCCGTGCAAAGTCGAAGCAGCCCGCTAGTACCTTATTAAAAACAAACTTGGTTCCTTTGAAAGCTTGCTATTCAGAAGTGAACCCCAAAACTCTGAAAGGCGAAGGATATCTCCAACAAGTTTCGTTATCTTGAAAGAAATAGGATTAATAGTAAACAGGGAATTGTGCCAGTGCTAAACACTTAGCAGTAAGCTCTAAGCACTTGTAGGAACATTTTATCTGGTTTCTTTTAAATAGCCGGGAAAACACTAATAGATTGCGATGGAAAACGAGCTTACGTTTTATTTGCGAGATAAGTTGGCTCTCAGATATTTTTTGCGATTCGCTAGAACTTTTCACAGATTAAAAATCTTTTGACACAAATAATTTATTAAACACGCTGCTAAATGAAGGGTTTAATCAGGTCAAATATTTGAGGTCGATGAAAGGCCGAATGGGTTTGTTACTGAAAAATTCAACATCATTAGCCTATTCTCTAACTTTTCAGGGAGTCAATTATTGACACGAAGCGTGTTAATAGACGACACAAAATCATATCAGATATGAATACAAACTAGGGCCATCAGGGTGTTCAATTTTAATTAAATAAAAATTTACTTACCTCTGTATCTTTACGTTTGTGTACGAAAGCGGTTCGCTCCAAATTCTACTCTAATTATGGCTAAATCAAAATCAAAATCAAAATCAAAGTGCTTTATTTCCTTTAGACCTTACAGGACTCTTGGACACGTCACAAAATACAAGTTAAATAAGAAATAAAATGGGAAATAAAGTGATCACTTTGATTAATTGTTCACTTCAATCTTTTTAAGGTAAAGTAAAGAAGCGAACAAGAAACCTTTACCTTGTTAGATTGTTAGTTTTAGAGTTGGAGCATAACTCGTCCCAAACTTTTTTGTCGTCTAGATAATCTGATATTTTATAGTAAGCCTTTTTGCAAAGAATATTTTTGACAATCCGTTTGAATTTATTTATAGATAATTTTTGCAACTCACTTGGAGTTTTGTTGTAGAAGCGTATACATTGCCCTTTAAAAGATACATTAATCTTATGTAGTCTAGTAGTGGGCACAGCCAGTTTGTTTTTATTTCTAGTATTTAAAGCAATCTTCATCTACCTCGAGTTTACTACACAAGTTACTATTGCAGGAACCGCAATGTCATCTAAAATTCAAGATCGAGGAAGTGCGGTGGTCATGGCAAAGGGCTACAAAATCCCTTCAAGGCTGAGAAAATAAGGGACTTGGATCCTGCGTTACAGAATGATGTTCGTTACATTGTGGATGGAACCTTGGTTGGCTGGTGAATTCTTTGTCGACTTGCATCTTATCAAGATCTAGGAAAACCAATGATATTTTTGTTGATGAAACTTTGTCAGATGGTTTTGTTCTCTTTGAACAAAATGGTGTAATTCTTGGGAAAGATCCAATTAATAATATTAAAATGTAAGCAGTGTGTTGAAGACGCTTCCGATTGCTTTTGATATGGATTACTTGAGCTAACTGTAATTTTTTTACAGCACTCTGCAGTTAGCTTAATTGTTTCCATTGTAAATAATAGTCTACAATTGATTTTTATTTCCCTTGATATCAAAGATAAAACATATTGATTTACCGAATTTGATAAGATAAAATATTGCAACAAATTCAAAAATAGATATAGAAAAATATATATAAGAACATCTGTTTTGAATGATCAAAACGTAAATTCTGATACTTACTCGTAAGTCAAAGAAATTTTTCTCCTAAAGATACTACGAACGTTATAAAAAGTTGCAAGCGCTATAAGCAGTCTATTCAGTATTCGTCACGTAATTCCATAAAAAGGCGCTAAAACCAGTTATGTTTTTCAATCCTGATGAAAGCTTGTACTTTTCTTGATCTCATGCCAAGCCACACACCAGAAGCTTTATGCAAAAAGACCTAACTCCATAAAGGCGCCATAAAAAGCCACCGTACAAAGAATGCAAAGTGAGATACGCAGTAAACTCAGCTAACCTCTCCTCGGTGTCCTTTACGATGGATTTATATTCATGACACTATCTTCTAAGCGTAGAAATTCGGGCATTGGCGATCCAGAAACAGGCATATGTAATTTTGTTTGAATAAGTAAACAGGGGGTTAGGACAAAGGCTATTTGAGGAGGTACTTTTGATCTCGGAGAATAAATAAAACCCCGAGAATGCGATATATCATAAATGGATTTTGAAGGATAGTGTTATGGGATTATAGATTCCGTGGAGACGCCGTCTGGTAGGTTACATTAGCTCGGTCTCGGGAGATAACCTAATATAATCTTGAGTACTCTTCCGGTGGCGTTTTAGGCTTGGAATATACAAAAGAAATTGCTTCTCTAATTTTATAAAGGCATTATAGAAATACTCAAATATATGATAAACCTTGAAAATTCAAAAGGTTGCCTACTTACTTAAAAGAATATTATTGTCCTGTAGATCTGATTAATTTAGATTCTTGAAACTATTGTTTTATTTTTAATTCGTCCGCGTAAGTTATTAAATTCAAGCACAAAGGATTAATAAGGATGCCTAAGATTTTGACCATACAAAGACATGCATACATATAGAATAGTAAAATAAACAACACCCCAAGGTTTGACTGTTCCTACGTGTACAATTAGATCACATTGAAAATGCAATTACCTATTTTACTACCTCGTAGCTATTTTACTGCAGTGAATTCAGTACAGTAAAGGCTCTGATCCATTCAAGCGCTGCTACAGATCTTGATAAGTTACGGCAATGTACTTGTAGTTTATCATATGAAAGTAGAAGACACTTGGACAATTCAATTCAATACAAAGTGTCGATGAAAATGATTGGTGATAGCAATGGAGATGTTTAAAATATATGACAGTTAGCTGTTACCCTTTCTCTGGTAGTTTCTTGAATTGGAGCTTACGAAACCCACGTGCTTAGTTTAAGGGTTCAATTCTTACGGTGTGAACACTACTTACAGTGGTAGTATACCCTCAAAACGCAATCATATATCATTCAAGGCGGAAGAATGAGTTACGTTTATTGGTCAGACGTTAAACAAACAGTACGACGTCGTAAAAGAACTGGATTACTGGATTTAATTCAACCTCATACATATTTATGTTCTTTTCAAACTGTATTTAAGAAAGCCGCAATGTGACAACCGCTCCGAAACACATGTGGAAAACAAATCCTTATTTTTGTTACCTCTTTTCTGTTTGCTGAATTTTATATTTGTTTATTTCACTGTATGTAAGAGTGGCTTTCTACTGAAGATGTGCCGGGTTATAAAACGGTGAAACTTAGTTACTTACCCATACCATGTGGGTTTGTGTTAATGATAGCAGATCATGTTGAAAATATGCCTTAATTATTAATCATAACGTTTCTATAGTCTTTGAAAAATTCATCGTGTCACCGAAGCTTTAAAAAGCGATATCGATCATTTAAGCCATCAAATTACCAACGTACCTACATTTTTTTCTCCATCAATAACAAGATTCTAGGTTCATTAAATTAGGGCTCATTACACTCTGATTCTTGGAACTCTATATCATTGTCTAATAGCAATTATATTTTATTTTCTAAAGAAGCAGTGATGCTGGAAAAGATAATTTTAATACCGGGCTATAAAACAAGTACATAAAACATCTCCCGGCGTAAAACGGATTTTAATTAAAGATGCAATGCTAATCTTTATTCACATCGAGATAGGACTGTAGGGTGAAACATTAAGTAGAAAATGTGCGAGTGATACTTGCGTAGAAAAGGTTCCGATACAAAGTTTTAACCATCGTAGGGGGGTTAAAGATAGCGTTTTTCTGATTACCCGGGGTCTAGTTATACCCTCTGCGTTGAAAATTGTTTATACTAGATGACGACAATCCTTGTGTTCGTTTATTTATAACTCTCAAAGCATATATGTATATATATATATATATATATATTGATAAAAAGGTGTTTTGCTATCGAGTTTTTGTTTCAGTTATTACTTCTAAAGAACCCTAAAAAACCAATTTGCTTCATTGACATCAGAAATAACACTTTATTTTAATTTTAGTCCTTAACCAAATGCAAAAAGTAGCTGTTAAATCTTTTATTTTTTCTAAACTTTTACTAAATTTCGCTCTCAGGGGAGACTGTAAAACATTTTTATTAGAAAACATATTAAAAATGTCTATAACGATCTGGTTTAGGTTTTGATGAGAAAAGTTTGTTTACGAGTCGTAAAAAGAAGAAGCATTGTCCATCTCATTTTGTATCTCATTAATCCATTAGGGAGATAAATGGGTTTTCTTCTAAAAGTTTCCTAACCCAGAAATGGTCTTAAGAGCTTTGAAAGAAGCGCGTACCCTTAACACAACCAAAACATTGTATGGCCAATCAAGCTTGTGTTTTATAATTGATCTCACGTACATTTCAGGGTAGTCATATTTAACTGGCCGTGTGGTGCCGGCATAGAATTTCACCACCCCAACTCTTCCCGTGGGTGTCGTAAGAGGCGACTAAGGGAAACACACCGGGGGGCGGGCAGCAGCGCCCTCTGCAGAACAACTACACCGAACTGCGATCCCCAACCCGCATGCCCAGCGTGGGGATTATGGGCAATAACCCCCAAATAATGATGCCATCTATGGCGCTCATTAGGGGAGGCCTATGTCCAGCAGTGGACTATTATGGGCTGGTGATGATGATGATATTTAACTTGTATCAAACAAGTTATATATGACTACCCTGAGACTATACGAAAGTTAGATTAGGTTAATTACTTTTCCATAGACAAAATCTTTACGTCCCAAATATTATGTATTTAAAAGGATACTTAGAAACTATTGAGTGAGTACGGTTTTGCATACATAAACAAAACAACCAAAAACATCTGCTTACAGGTAGGTAGGTAAATAATATAGTGATTATTAAAAATTTTTCATAAAAACTTTCTCATCTAAGATAATGTGCGTATAAAGTAAGTAGTATTATTGGGTACCTATTTAAAGCTTGATAAAGTTGATAAGCTGTTACTAGCTGCACTGTACAGTCTGCGGCACAAATGGATGATTGTGTAACCTACTATACCAGGGGGCAAGGAGGTACCTAGTCTCTAAAGCTGTTCGTGATAATCTATACCTAGACTAATTATAAAGAAGAAAGATTTGATTGTTTGGACTGAATAGGCTAAGAAATTACTGGATTAAAAAAATACCAATAGAATCCTACATTATCTCTAAAGAACATAGGCTTTAGTATATTTTCAAAAAAGTTAGGGATACCTCTGAAAACTTAAATAATGTAACCCAACGTGTAAACTTTTGTTAAATACCCCTGCGAAGTCGGAGCGGATATGATTTAAAATAAGTTGCCCATGTTTCGAAAAATAAATTGATTTGATTTGATTTGACGTGACCAGAGCCGCAAGCTAGGCTGTAACTAAAACAATTTGCAACCAATTAATAATATTACGACACGTAAATTCAATTTCAGTCAGCTTAATTAACCGCGCTTAGCAATTATATTTACGACCACAGGATTAAAATGTGTTATTGCACCGCTCTGGAAATGAGAGGTGACCACAATCTGCGCTGCAAATGAAAATCTTTACCATATTGGTTAACCATTAATTGGCGTGTGATTATTTAAATAATGAAATGAAAAATTACTTCATAACAACAATATAAATACAAAGGTTTGGATGAATGTTCGTTGCTTTTTTAATTAATAAAACTATTGAACTAGGTGGTAAAACATTTTTTAGCAAACTTCAAGTCTCTTTGGTGAAAAATATTTTGAGGTTCCAAATTTAAAACAGTAATGAGATTGAATTGGGTACATTAAAATATTTGCGAAAACAATTACGAAGAAGATCTATGCAATAAGTATAAGTATATAATCTTTCTTCGAAATTCAAACTAACCTCTGTTCAGAAGGCGAAATAAAAAAGTAATGCCACGAAATACGTAACTAAACTTTTATTTTTTATTAAACTTTTACTATTTACTCGCAGAAAGTGTGAAAAATAGAGCATTCACCTTTTGCATAGTATCTTCGTCGTGGGCGTGTTTAAATACCTCGCGCACTTAGGATTCTAGTTACTCCCACGCTTCGCTCGTGAGTTATTCTAGAATTTTGTATTGCGCTCGGGATTCAATGACACCCGTGACGTAAAACACGAGCATAGACAGCTTTGAGCCCTTCTATTTTCTAAAATGTTTCATTGAATAACAAATATATTGGCTACTTTTTAGAAATAATAATTATCCAGAAATAAATCAAACAAAGCCGTTGGCAGGAGCTAGTATATTGCAAAGGTTTGTTGATTTGATAAAAGTATATTTAATGGGTAATCTGCAGAAGTTCAAGTTCAATTAAAAAAAAACTTAAAAATATATATTTAATAAAATATATATTAAAAAAATTAATAAGTATGTTATAGGTATACATAGGATTTCAGCCATAATCTATAGAGCAAACAGAGCGAGCGAGATGCAAAACAATGTTTATGTAACTATTATGAAAATAGTTGAACATAGGCTGTTGAAATAATTTTGATCTGTGACTGTACAGGATATTTTGTCACAGATAATATTATATAGGAACTTACATCGCGCCTTTCTTTACAATCTTTCTTGGTGCTATGCGTTAAAAAGAGTTATACGCTATAACTCTTGTATTGATATATCCCCGTGCGTGGGGATTATAGCATTAATGGTAAGAGCGATAAGGGGGTTATCTGGCCTATGTCCATCTGTGGACATGCAAAGGCTTTTGTTGATGATAGTGTATTGATTACGCTTACTGTACTTTCAAGGCTGACTTTCACAAAAACCGCTTAGTCCTACATAGCTCCACGATTGGGGCTGCGTAGCTCTAAACTTCCACAACACATTTTACTCCGTCGCAACTTACAAAACGTGCTCAGTGAATCTCGAGCTCAATTATTTATAAAGGGTAAGGAGGGACTACCTACGTAATATTATTAAAGTGTTAAGCTCATAATTAGAGTAAAAGCGCCTTACATATTCGCGATGCCTCCAAGTAGAACACTTACAATAGGTAGGTAATGTACTTGGCGCTCTACACCGTTGTTACGTCGTTATTTTGAGAACTCATTGAGGGACAGAAAGGGGGTGGAGTTGTTAAGTTTTTTTTTTATTATCAGCGGTAGAAAATAGAGAAGTGTGGAAAGATCCCTCTCAGTTTTCTGTCCTTCAATGGATAGATACCTACTATAGGTTTGTACTGTACATATGTCATATTTGACAGCTTTTCTTCGACTTTTTACAGATCGAAGATCCGTAACTTAAGGCATTCAACAATTGTTTTATAGTCATACTGAGGTCAATATTTACCTACTACATTCTTAATTAATTATTGTCAATAGTTTAGAGTTGTTTCATAAATATTTAGCAGTGATATGTCTCTATGTTACTAAAACACGCGCCCCTTGCAAGATAAAGTACATTTAGATAAATGGAGAAGCAGCCTTTAAACGGGCACTCCGGGCTAAACGACACTCTTAATTTTCCCAAAGTAATAATTAAGAATGAAGGCTCGAGGGCCAACTCTACGAACTGGAGTTAAATTTTTAAACAAGCTTTAAGTAGAAAGTCCGATACGTTCGGAGTTAATTTTATTAATAAATAAGAAGTTGGATGTTATAGTTGAGGTATTTCATTATAAGTTTTGAGGGGTTAATTAATTAAAATGAGTGAATTAAATTTACTTGCTATTTAATCTTTGAACAACTAATTTTAATCGTTTTCGATCAACTCAATGGTATTTTTTTATTACTAAGTTGATAATACTTTTGGTGTTTATCATGAATATTTATTATTATAGTCCATAACACGTTCACTAGCAGCAGTTGTGTCGTTACTAAAGTTAAGCATGTATTTATTGATTTTTAATTTATTTAAATCATCTTCTCGTTAAATTGTTGAATCGTTCTTCCTATTTTTGTTCTTATATTATAAGAACAAAAATAGGAAGAACGATTCGCAATAAAGCAATCCATTAACGGAATTTCAAAATTATTTTAAATAAATTAAATTGCAAACGAGACCTTGCAATCATTTCGAAGAATTTCTTTAATCATATTTATTTAACCCCTGGAAAGCTGCACTCACAACAATCAGAATAATAATTAAATCACCGTTCGCGAGGTAACCGGACGAAACGTGGCGGTAACTCTAAACTCGACAGGAGAGGAGTGATTAGATGGAGCTCCGGCGATACAAACTTACTCCTTTAGAATGTTGCCTTTTTTATAATAATAGCGGTCCAGCCCGGCTTCACACTGGTATTAAACAAAAATTGAATTTTTCATGCGGATCCCTAGTTTTTGAAAATTATATAGCTTTTGTTCACCAGGGAAAATTTAGAATGTTTATGGTGAAAGAATTTTTCAAATCGTTCCAGTAGTTTCGGAGTGTAGTCTATTCAAACAAACAAACAATCAAATTTTTCCTCTTTATAATATTATTATAGATATAGACTAGCAGCCCCAGGTTCGCACAGGTATTTAACAAAAAATTCTGTTTTTTTATACTAGTTACTTCATACGGATCCTTCTAAAAATATTTTTGCTATCAGATAACATATAGAGGTCAGCCTACGCCCATATACTATGACTTGCACGCACAGGTTCTGAAATCAATTATTACAAACGACGTATCTGATTCCAGGTTATACATGCATATCAGATTTTTAGGTAAATACGACTACTGATGACTGATACGATCTGAGGGCGCCTGTGGGTGGTCATATCAACATATGAACTCGCTTAGCTCGTCGTGCTATATGCACATAATCAGCATTCGTCCAACTCGATGAGGTGATGGTGACAACTTTAAAAAAAGATCCATAAGGCACACAACATTAAGCAGGAGCCTGCTCTACGTTATTAATAATATTACCCCTGCTCCTGATATTCGAATTAACTGTCTAATTTCTTTGAACAGTTTCTTTCTGGGGTCCAATTAAGGAGGCGATCGAGATGGGACCCCTCGATAAAAGTGTACGATGGATAATAACGTTATCCCAAATTCGTTAGCCGGATGAGTGGTCTCTAGATTTAATATGCTACTTTATAGTTTCAGGTGTGTATATAAAAATTTACAGACAAACTTCGATCAGAAAATTCTAAAACCTTTATTAACAACTAGCGGCCCGCCCCGGCTTCGCACGGGTATTAAACAAAAATTTCAGAAATTATACACACTAAATCGATGGGTTTCACAGTTTTCATACGGATCTTTACTTTTTTTAACAGCATTGGGGTTTTTGACATTGACTCGACATTCCAAAACTGACACTGGCCGTAGAGAAAAAGCAAGCACCGTGCGCTATACAACCTCTTTTTCTATTCTGACGCGCCATAATAGAAAAAGAGGTTGAATATACAGCCCACGGTTCAATTATTGAATTTTTCATGCGGATCCCTAACTTTTTTGAAAATATTATATAGCCTATGTTCATCACGGAAAATTAAGGATTCTAATGGTGAAAGAATTTTTTAACTCGGTCCAGTAGTTTCGGAGCCTATTCAATTCAAACAAACAAACAAACAAACAAACAAACAATCAAATCTTTCCTCTTTATAATATTAGTATAGATGAATATTACAATTATATAACTAAAATAGAACTAGCATTTAACATTGAAAGAATTGAGCTAATTGAGTGTTGTAAACAAACTACAGGTAGCTCAACTGATCCATATCAATACCAGTTGGAAGTGTACCCAAGATGCAGGTTGCGTTGCCTCACTGTATGGCAATGATGATGCGCTGCACCAGATATATAAGAACAAGAAGATTCTTAAAATTCAATAAATTATATGTTTCAATCACCATGCATAATTATTCTATAGTGTGGTTAAAGTAAAGAGCTTACGTGAAATGTGTTCTTACGCGTCCAATATGAGATTTTTGGAGTTCTATGAGATTTTGGATACATAATAAATAAAATGAAAATAAAACAAGGTGAAATATTCTAAAACTACAAATCATTTTGGTAATACGTTTGTAAGGAAAATTCATCCGTTGCCGGAGCCTTAGCTTTTAACGCTAGATGTTCTTAACAATCTTAGTCTATTCAAATCTGTATAGTTCTTTTTTTCTTTTCTTCTCTTTGCAATTTTTTAATGTTGCCCTTAACATTACAACTGATAATGAGATGGTTCATTGTTGACCTATCATTATAACAGATAAGCACATGGATAAGTTGAGCTACCTTTATTTTCTTTGCAACAGTCTGCAGTTATCTCATTTTTAAATACATACTAGTTCTAAGATTGTTTTGTTATTTCATTGTTAATAAATGTTTTACAAAAAACTGAGTTTATTTATCACCTAAGCGATCAGAATCCTTTCAATTCTTCAGATAAGTAATTTCTATCAACGAGTCCCTCTGGAGATTCAAAGAAACTTTTTGCCTGTAACGGGTCAGCAATAATCATTTAATATCCATTAACAACTACTCAGACAAATTGAGCCTGAAAACGTGCTCAGCTTAGCAAAACGGCTTTATTTTATTATCACCACTATAATGATAGATACAGATCACGTAAAAACTAGTAGCTTCTAGCTAGAAATAAAAACTTTTAGAATGAAAACTTTGCACACACTTTAAATAAATAAATAATGTTGGACAATCCACACATCATCATCTAGCCCAAAGCTAAGCATAGCTTGTGTTATGGGTAGGTACTAGATGACTGATATACATAATACAATAGATTACATAGATTGATATTTTTATTGTGCATAGAAAACGACCAGAACACCCTGAACAAATCTGCAGATCATACAAACATTTGTCCCGATGCGGAAATCGAACTCGCTATACCCTGCGTCGCAGGCGGACCTTTGCCCACCGTGTCACAGAGGTCGTCAGAAAAGCCCAAAATATAAAGTTATGTCTAAAACTAGGATTATAAAGAGGAAAGATTTGATTGTTCGTTGGAGTTGTAACTACTGGAACGATTTGAAAAATTGAATATTTTTAAACTTACGCGATCTGAAGACTAATGATTAGTACTATTTTAACGGGCATTTATCGCGTTTTTTTTTATTATTTCATCATTGGTATTCTACGTTATCCCTTGTGGTTATAGAATTGTTTAAAAAAAGTTAGAAAATAAAGTGATATTTTTTTTGAATACCCGTGCTAAGCTACTTTTTAATTATCTAACCTCTTAGAATCTTTTGAATAAAGGAAAAGATGGGACAGTCAAAAATATATAAAGTACAATCTAGGCCAGTGTTCTGTTTGTTTTATGTAAGTTAACGTGACTATTTGACTGTTATGTACCAATTTTATTATTATATATCGGTATTATGATTATAAAATGGTGTGGGTCATAGCGGATTTAAAACATTGCTGTTTCTATTACCCGGTTAACCCTGATTTTATGCAATGTAAATACTCATTTTGAACCAAATACCTCTATGACCTATGCAAATAATTAGATAATTGATTCATCCATTAAGCCCAAACAATAGTAACCTCAGCGGACACAAAAATAGCACAACTCCATTCTTTAATTTAACTCCATAGTATTATGAAACAATTCTCAATAAACAATAATTCAAGTGAACTGTGCCTAACCAGCCGTTGGATTTGATTAAATAGACTGATACTAATGCGTGTATTTAATTACGGATTGGTTTGTTATTGTTAAATTACTCGTGATTTTATCATTACATTTATTCATTTCATGCTTTACCAGTTGCGTTGTTTTTATATTGTTTTAGTTGAGGACCAGGGATTCAATATAATACTAAACATTGTAATTGTGCCCAATAAATAATTTGCATTCTATGTATTAATGGTATAGTAAGCATAGGTTGTAGAAAGGAAGCAAATACTATGCTATGACACAATTATTGTAATGAGAAGCATTTTTTGTTTAAAAAACATTTTTGTTAGGCTTCCAAAACCATTTCGGGATTCTTGGTTCCAAATGGTCGAAAACAGCGTATAGGTAAGTCCCAAGCAGAGTAGATGCCTGGATATTATGAAGTGGGTACAATTGGCTATTTGAGAAATTCAAGAATACCTTCTAATATAAAAACTTTTGTATTTTGACGAATTCATTATGAATTTAAGCGGGTTAACTATGAACCCAGTCTTAACGATTTAACTACGAGAGTAGTTAACCCGCTAACCGCTCATTACATCCGTCATCTCAACGAGGAACTAGGTTCGTAATATACCCGCTTACATTCATAATAATAACTGAACAACTAAGAATAAGAACAAATAAGATAGTTTAGTAGGTACCTAATTCAGAAATAACATTCTGATCAAAATCGAATCCTGTGGAATCAGAAAGGCGAGTCGATTAAATGAACCGAGTCAAACGAGCATTGCGTGTATCGAAATACTTCCAATAACAACCCACGGTCAGCTAAAAGAGAACTATAAACGAGTACTCTTTTATAGTTCTGATTTTGTAACAATGTTAATATATAGAAGTATTCGATAAATATTTTAGTGTAGTAGAAAACTTTATTCTATTTTTAATTTTGTTCGACATTGATTTTTTTTTCTTTGTGTTAGTCAATGTAAAATCATGCTTGGATGATAAATAAACACGTGAAGTTAGTACGTTGTTATTTACTTTGGTAATACCTAACACGCTACAGGGTGCTATGTAATAAATAATTACATAAGAAATCATAGTTATCATATAATAGAAAGACATAGTTATCACAGTATCTATATCTTTCAATTGTAACTGTTTGACTGTGTCTTGTTCTCTACGTTGACTCCCTTTTATGTCCAGAAACAGGTTCTGTTACATCCTCTCCTTGGCACCATGTATTATTGTGTGACGTAAGTAGTAACTGATATATTATTATTTTTGTCTGCCTCAAACAATACCCTATCTCATTTTTTCGGGACTGGAGTTAATGTTAATGGGTTAGTTACGAGGACTGTAAAGTACGAAGTGTCAAAGTTTGTTGTTACGACCTAATAAGCCAAGTTAGGCGCACAACAGAAGCAGAAGTCCAGCTGTAAGCTATTAAAGGCTGTTAATGTAATGTAAACAAACGAAGTACCTATTTGTTTGATGTAAACAAACGAAGTCATGTAATCAAATTGCCAATATTTCTGCCCATGTTCACTTTGTCAGTTTGCTCGTTAGTCACAGATTGATGGAGCTGTTCTAACTTCCACTGCACCAATACAAGCAATAGGTTCCAATAGGTTCCAATAGATGTATTAATCTGCTCCTAATGTAGTGCGCCCTCGGGCAGCGGGTATTGATGACTGCGCTTTGTCTCAGTCAAGTGGTCGCTATACCTAACGTGTTGTTCTAAATACAACCTTTGAAGGATCTTGGGTGTTCAGACTGTTGGTCATTACTGCTGGGCTGTATTTTACAGTTGAGTGTGGTTTTTTGATCGATGCAGGGTTTCTTGTCTGATGTTCTGATGTGTTTCTAAGTATTGTATATATAAAATCTTTTTAGTGAAGATATACACTGATATTGACAAAAAAAAATCATCTGTAAAGAGTTTTGATGATTTTGAGTATTTTGAGCGTGCCCGATGCTTCATATTAGTTTTTACATATAAATCGACATCCTTCCTAGTTTTCGATTTAAATAGGTAAGTAACTAAAGATTTGTACTAAATACAACATTTTAAGCATCTTGGTCATTATCAATGTACATATGGGGTATGTACGAGTATGTATTCCACAGTTGAGTGTGTTTTTTGATCGATGCAGGGTTTCTTGGTAATTTGGTCCTTAGATTAACTGAACTTTTTTGGTGAAGATGAATACTAATATACACAAAAAAAATCAGTGTATATTTAGTGTTAGTGATTTTTAATATTAGCTAGCGCTTTAAATCTACATCTTTGCTTATTTTCAATCTCCCGTCTATTCAATTTTAAAGACGTAACTAAACTCTTTGTTCTAAATACAACCCTCGAAGGATCTTGCTCATTATCAATGTTTGGGCTGAATTTCACAGTAAATGTGGTTTTTCGGTTACATACGGGGTTTTATGTACAATTGAATTGAATGAAGATTTGTTAGACACATTGTAATGTGTCTAACAAATCTTCAATACCAAATTTAACTTAACGAGATCATAGGACGTTGTTGTTTTTGCTATACTAATATATTCCTAAACTAATTATACTAATACACAAATACCAAAGTATACTAATACATATGTTTCGGTGTTACGTTATTTTTTTATCACCTATTTGCTGAATCCAAGATATATGTTTAAGACCTGTCATGATTTAGTTTCAGAGTTCTGATATAAGTTTCCCGAATTCTCTTGGGTGTTCAGACTGTTGGTCATTACTGCTGGGCTGTATTTTACAGTTGAGTGTGGTTTTTTGATCGATGCAGGGTTTCTTGTCTGATGTTCTGGTGTGTTTCTAAGTATTGTATATATAAAATCTTTTTAGTGAAGATATACACTGATATTGACAAAAAAAAATCATCTGTAAAGAGTTTTGATGATTTTGAGTATTTTGAGCGTGCCCGATGCTTCATTTTAGTTTTTACATATAAATCGACATCCTTCCTAGTTTTCGATTTAAATAGGTAAGTAACTAAAGATTTGTACTAAATACAACATTTTAAGCATCTTGGTCATTATCAATGTACATATGGGGTATGTACGAGTATGTATTCCACAGTTGAGTGTGTTTTTTGATCGATGCAGGGTTTCTTGGTAATTTGGTCCTTAGATTAACTGAACTTTTTTGGTGAAGATGAATACTAATATACACAAAAAAAATCAGTAAATATTTAGTGTTAGTGATTTTTAATATTAGCTAGCGCTTTAAATCTACATCTTTGCTTATTTTCAATCTCCCGTCTATTCAATTTTAAAGACGTAACTAAACTCTTTGTTCTAAATACAACCCTCGAAGGATCTTGCTCATTATCAATGTTTGGGCTGAATTTCACAGTAAATGTGGTTTTTCGGTTACATACGGGGTTTTATGTACAATTGAATTGAATGAAGATTTGTTAGACACATTGTAATGTGTCTAACAAATCTTCAATACCAAATTTAACTTAACGAGATCATAGGACGTTGTTGTTTTTGCTATACTAATATATTCCTAAACTAATTATACTAATACACAAATACCAAAGTATACTAATACATATGTTTCGGTGTTACGTTATTTTTTTTATCACCTATTTGCTGAATCCAAGATATAATTATGTTTAAGACCTGTCATGATTTAGTTTCAGAGTTCTGATATAAGTTTCCCGAATTCTCAGAATCCCTGGAAGGAAAAAAGTACTTTGCATTCAAGATTCCATTGAAGTGCTGATATGTTGTTTGTAGTTAGATAGATTAAAATTAAATAAAAAAATTATGTTAACTTAATAAAGTCTCTTGAATAAATTTAAAAAAATATTTATTATATTTCTTTTAGAGAATAGTGTACAGATCCAATATTAACAATATACATACATTCACGATTTAAATTAAGACACGACACGATTCCTTGTTTCCATGCGTACATTGCGTACCCCATTAAAAAGATGCATGTGTGCGTAACTAATTCTGTCACTACGATATCAATTTCCAATTCTATTTATACCAGTATAAGGTTTACTTTGTGATTGTAAAGCAGTTGTTTTAGTTAAGCATAATAAAATTCGGCTGCAAGTAAAATATGTTCGTTTCCCTTTGGATGGCACGTGCGTTACGGTTAGCTGGTCATACAATGTTGTCACAGTGGTAGAGAAAACATCCGTTGGAATGTTTCATTTAATTTAGCAGGGGCTTTTCTTTATTAACAATTAAATTATACATCGAATTAAATAAGATCCAAATTAAAATTTATATCTACAGTGTATAAAATTGAGCAAACAGCAGATCATTGATAACATCTATTGGTAACTCAACTGATCCATACCAATACCAGTTGGAAGCCCTGAGACGCTGGCTGCATTGTCTCGCTGTAAGGATCTTATTATTAAAGGTTCACTGAGGTAGTGCGGAGGAAAAGGAAGCCCAGCAGCCGAAACCAGCGCGGCGTCGCTCCAACCGGACCTAGCTCCTTGTTGCACCCGGCCGTGCCTGCGACGTTGCTCTACGTGTCCAGGCTTTACTTTACCACGAAGGTGGAGGAAATCGTGGAATATGTGAAGACGAAGACCAACATCTTGGTGAGGGTCGAGCGGTTGGAGTCGCGTCATAATGATTTTAAATAATAAAATTTGTGGTGCGTGTTCCAACTGCGAATATTTCGACCTTCACTAACGGAGAATTCTGGCCAAAGAATGTGCTGTTCCGGCGTTTTCGCGGACGATTACCGGTCGCAGCACATATTGCGTCGTTACGTGTTAGTAATTAGGTTTATTTTATGTATGTTAGATTAAGGTAGGTATATATTTTATATGGGCCTTAGTTTTTAAGTATTTTCAATCTTTATCTACACTTATGTTGCCTGAAATAAATGAATATTATTATTATTATTTAATAACTATATAGTAAAAAACAAAGTCGTCTGAAAACAGCTTCGTCTGTCTGTTTGTCTTTTTGTATACTTAGATCATTAAAACTACACATTGGATTTTGATGCGGTTTTTTTAACAAAAAGAGTGATTCACGAGGAAGGTTTTTGTATCAGCATTGTACTCGTGCGAAGCCGGGGTGGCTCGCTAGTGTTAAATAAGTTATAAAGCATAAGAGACACTACGTAACGTAATGATGATGATATACTTTAAATTGAAGTGATGAATCCCACAGTTGTTAAGTAAATCCATAACGCAACGCCAATGCTTTTGCACCAACATATCGTCTTTTTTAGTTAATTTGATCTACGATTCTTTATCAAAAAGATCAATAAGGAAATTTAAATCAAATCCTTCCGACTGCGCATTTGAACCAAACAGTTATCTTCCGTTTCTTTATCCGAATTATTCCACATCGCTTCATTCAACCCCATAGAGGCATACGTTTTCAAACCTTTCCAAAGCTTTTTATCTAAAAGCAAAGCCGTCAATAATGATGTTCACTAAGGCCACAGTTTCATTAAGTTTTCTAGTCCACATACTTTGTAAAACACCCTTGAGAGAGACAAGGATAAAGGATTAATTTTAACTCTCAGGAAAGGGACAAAACACGCTCAAAGTCCCCACACTTGATCCTATTTATCATTCGCGGGAGTTATTAAAGCGGCCAACACGCGTGATGCTGCAGCTTAACTTTAAAGTTGGTTCAGAAAACTTAGAGACGACACTTTGAAATTATTAATACAAAATTTCAAGCTGAGAAGTTAATGTTTGATCACATGCTGTTAAGCTTCAAGCTCGATCGATATATGACTATTTCTTAGTATCAAGCAAATATTGACGAGTGCGAAAATTTAATTACTGCAAGGTATTGTGTAAACATTGCTTGAAATAAGATCACAATGAAGATTAAACAAACAATGGAGAGCGGCTCAATGGAGTCCAATGTCCGACAGATTGCTGTTCCCATTCATATGTAGATTGCAACAAAAAAATCCAATAAACAAGACATAGGGTACTCGCTTCTCCCCTCCTCATTATTGAAAAGAATGTTAACAGTGCACCAGGATTATCCAGGGGTTGTATTACCAAAAGAGTTAGACTAACGAATGGCTGCCCTCTACTCGTTACGATTGGCACTTAATTCGACTTAGTTTTAAGAATTCGATCCAGTTTCATTTTTGTTTTGGCAAATAAAAACGGAACACTGTACATCTGTACATTGTATTGAAATAAATTTAAGTTTTTAAATGGTCAAATTACAGCTTTGAAAGTAGTGAATACTAAGAAGTTTGTATCGTTGGCTGTGCCTGATTTGAAAGTTTTATGATTGTTCACGAACGTTCTGGAATGCAGTTAATTCTCTTGTTTTTTTTTAACGTGGCATTCGAAATTGCATGTCGCATCGCATAACTTGGGCGTATTTCAGTCGGTTTGAATTTCGGCAATCTTGACTAGCCCTACCGATGCAGGCATGCGAGCTATCCGCATATTAGCCGGGCGTTTTTCCGCTTCCATTCCGCTTAGCACGACTTCACAGAGGATTCATATTGGCGCACTGGATGCGTTTGTTTTGTTCAAATATATTTTATCAAGTAAACGTTGGCCTTCCGCTCACTGGGCCGAGCCTAATGTGCTGTAATGCGGGCACCGAACCCCATATACCGACGCACAAAATAGGTATACGATGCCTCGTAATGAGGGAAGTTATTTGCCCAATTATAACACAACGCTTAGTAAACGTTTCATTTTACCCGTATTTTACATTTCAAGTGTGATAAACAGAATTAATTTTGCAGATCTTCGTTCCGGCTTCATTATTTTTATTCTGGCTCGTTAAGCTTAATATCCGTTGTGCTGTGCAGGCATAATTCTAGACTGAATCTGAAATGCTTTTCCGATCCATTAGTACTGTAAAGAAGTATAATACATATCGAATCGTCTAGAAATAAATGGGCAATAATAAAAATATAGTGAGCTGAGTGCGCCTGCAAAATCATGCGTCGACTCAATTTCAGTGAAAAATGTCACAGGGCCGAGAGTGCACAGTGATTAATAGTATTTTCATTACCATCATCCAAAATGACATAGTTATGAATCGCCAGTTCAATCAAGCGGGTTTCAATAACAATTTTTCATCCCGACACACTAATTAACTGCTTTTCATAAATATTCAGTATTACGAGCACGCGATTTTAAGCCGTAGCGTGTCGAAAATACGCTCCGTAAACGTGTAATGCAATTAGAACGGCGACGGCAGACTTGAAAGCGACATCCTTAGTAACAAGTGTAAAATATTTTCCCCAATCGTTGTACCTGGCGCCCCCAGGGATATTTCAAGGGTGAATAAGCTCGCATAATGGCAAAGGGTACAATATTTTAAATTTCAATCGCTGCGAGCGGTCCGGCGCTCCCCGGGGTGGCGAAGAACAAAGATTTCACTCGTGACTTCTGCTAAGTGTCGTAATGACAGGAAAATATGTAAATAAGCTATTGATTTATTTAAAAATCTATCCTGTTTTCTTTTCGGATAAATGGTTGAAGATAACTTACTAGTTCATAGTGTCAATCTAATCACACCAGCTCTACCATGCATCGCATCTACTTGCCATCTTTTTGTTTATTTCCATATTTGCATAAAATTAATATACTCGTACGTATATGTACATAAAATTAAGATTTCATTATATATCAGTCTACATTATTCGACCGAGAAAAATCCAGTGTCGTATAATTTATTTATGCTTTTATAATTATGGATCAAACGAGCTTACGTGCGATGTTTTGATTCAAATTATAAGAAGAAATCAGTGAAATGAATCTTATAGCAATACGAGATGTGGTGCGGCTGAGACATATCATATTGCAGCATAGTAAGATGCATCGCCTTTGGTTGATATATCGGAAGTATAATTTATTGCATATAATCTAAGAGGATCCAAAAACACAACTAATAAACAGGAACACTGATAAACGTACGGCAATCCATCGGCACTCTCATTCAACCACCCCACAGATTCGATTTTTTCGCACCGAGATTAATTCTCCGAATCGTTATCGGCGCCTTACGATTGCGCGCAAATTTGTTACAGTAGAGTTCACCTTTTCACTGAAATTGCTAAATTTTATGCGGGACGCAGATAAAGCACCTATAATCATTATTATAAGTCATAAATTTGATTGAAATTCGGTCACATTTCGAGAGGCGCTTATCGCGCTTCTGCAGTCGACTTGAAAAATATTCCCGAAACGTTGAGTTGCTTCCGATCGATTTGCGCTTAGTGCTATAATAAAGGTGTTTAATGCCGGCATTTGCATACCAAATTTGCAATGTTAAACGGAATATAATTTTTCGTACCGTAAATATTTCGATGGAGGATTGTTGCATGCTTTGATGGACGAGTATTTTGGAAAATGTAGCGGAATAAAAATGTTGATGTATAAAAAATTGTACACGTAAAGTTTCTATCCTCTGCCAATATGTAAATTATATGGTCTAACAGCATACTCTGCCTTCAAGCAGATTTTATGATGAGTACTGAAAGTGTTTTTCATAAATGATGATGTTTTAGTCAAACACAGTATGATAACATTTTAAACTATCATGATCACTAACCCCTAACTCATTTATAACGGGATATTTTCTACGTAGCGCATGAAACTTGTGACGAAAGTTTAAAAATTCAATACCCATTGTATGATTTCATCATCATCATCAGCCCATATTAGTCCACTGCTGGACATAAGCCTCCCCTAATGAGCGCCATAGCGCCCTGTTTTCAGCTTGTAATACCGTCATCTTCCAGCAGTCTTTCGCAGATCCTCACCCCACCTGGCAGCAGGGCGTCCTACACTACGTTTACCGGTATGTTTAAAGTTATTATGGTCTTATTAAATTGATGAAGTTTTAGCTTTCAAAATCCAAATTATGTATAAGCTTTAAACGTAGAATTTAAATATTTGGAGCAGCAAACGCGCCTAATATGCGCCTAATTATCAAAGCTCTCGGTGAACTACATTAAAGAGGGTGAATTTTCAATATGGCTTCCATTAAGACCATTCATTTCAACGTGATGAATATCATCGAATGCAAATGTATGTACGTTAATGATTTGACTGTCATTTGTCTAAAAATAATAACACATCTCCAGAACAATTACACCGAACTGCGATCCCCAACCCGCGTGCCCAGCGTGGGGATTATGGGCAATGAACCCCAAATGATAAATAATGCCATATATGGCGCACATCAGGGGAGGCCTAGAGGTCCAGCAGTGACTATTATAGGTAGATGGTGAATAAAACAACATCATCTAGCCCCAAAAAGTTTTTCAATAGAGAATGCCAGCCACTCTAGCCCGTGGACTCTTGTTTAGACTAGAACCAATATGATAATAGCATCATCAAGCCCCAAGCAGAGCTTGTGTTATGGGTACTAGATAACTGATATATTTAATACAATATATTACATAGATTTATATTTTTTTGAAAAGACAATGTTGATACCCTATTGCCATACAATGCGTATATTATTGAAATTGTAGGTATTAATTTCATATAATTTACGCAATTGATGACAATGTGATAAATTTTTAAACTTTTCTACCCTAGCCAACAACACTCGTACTAGGGCTGATATTAAAATATATGACTTACTTCATGCAGGTAATTTTCAATGGTTTACGAAAACCTATAAACTATTTTTTATGATTTTCTTGTCGCTATTGATGTTACGCGACACGAGTCAGTACTAAGCCTAAGCCCAAATTAAAAATATTTGGCCTAGGCTTGTACGGGCGTTCAAATCTGCGAGCATACGAAGATTTGGCTAAAATATGGACCAACCGATACTTTGTACATAACGTAACAAAATGGAAACTTAAAATTGTATATTTATTTGCAGCAAAACAAGAAAACAATCGGTTTGTAATAAAACTGAGTGAGCATTCATTCGACGATCACTGTGGCGCGGAGATGAAGGTCCGCCTGTGACGGAAGAGGTTGCGGCTTCGATGCCTGCCTTGAAATAAATGTGTCTGCAAATCTTTGTTAGGGTATTGTTCTACTCGTTTTCTATTTCATAAAAAATATATATCTGTCTAATATATTGTACATTAGTATATTAGTCATATAATACCACAAGTACTAATTAATAACACAAGCTCAGCTTAACTTTGTCAATTGTCCAGCATTATTATTTCAGTTTATTAATATAATTCATTATATTACACAAATGTAATGTATTACAATACCTACGTTTGCTACGACAGATGTTTGTAGGTAAATATTTTCAATAAGAATCTAAGTTCATAAGGTAATTTTAAAATTTTTACCTACATATCAAATGAATAGTAACTGTGTGATCATATAATAAAACAAAAATCCAAAGTTAAAACTAATATTAAAATAAACCTTCTCAAAGATTGAAATATTGTAATAAATAGAACAATTGTATTAAACGAAACAAAGCAATTGAGATTCACCCTGGAAGATCTCGTTAGAGTCTTAATGAATCTATTGAGGATAGGTCGAGCGCGCAGGACGAAAGAAAGGTGGGAGGGGGGTTTAAGTTGCGCTAATAATTTGCGTTAGGACAGTGCTGTCTACACTCCAGTGTTGGGAAATTACCGGATAAAGACTGTATGAGTTATTATTTTCAAAATCAAAATCAGAATCAAAGTGCTTTATTTCCTTTAGACCTTACAGGACTCTTGGACTTTTGAACCTTAGATATCAGAATACAGCTTGTATTTTCAAAATAGTAGCATTTTATCTCCTGAAAGTGGCATTCGTCCCATAGCTGGTGATATATAGATATTGCACCCAGTGCGGACGTTCACGTTTGCTTGTGCCTTCGTTATTTTCTAATCTACCCTCCTTGTAGTACATTATTTATAAGAAATTTCACCGAGTATATTGATGTTGTTTTGTAATTTCCTTTCTTAATGCTGGACCACACAGCATCAGCGTGTTATGGGTACTACAATACTATATGTATTACACAGATATATATTTTTTATTATTCATAGAAAACGACCCTAGAATTTTGATTAAGTACCCAAGAAAGAAGTAATAAAATATTTTGATCTAAGACTAACAAATGATTCCGGAGACTATTTAAGTCCGTACTCTCTTCATTTTAAAAGTTTTACTACGACGGTATTTCGAAATTTGAATTAAAAAGCTAACAATAAAACTATAATAATGGATGCAGTAACATCTCTCAAAAGAAACTATAACCCATCGAGAGGCTGGTTTTAGAGTCACGCTGACCGTCGGCGCTGAAGCCTACGCGCGTAGCTCTCACGCGTAGCTGTCTGCGGCAACTCGTTTTAGTGTCGTGCTGAACGTCGTGGAGTACAGACATGCACAATCAAATGAGTGTTCGAGTTGCTACCGTGTATTTTTTATGGAAAAAGAAAAGACTTCAACAACAACGAAGAAAAAGACAAGTTCATCCACTTATTTCTCAAAGATTGCTGTGGGGGCATTTGTTACATTGTTCAATCAGTTAAGAGATGACGAAATCAAATTCTTTAACTACTTTCGCATGTCATCACGAACTTTCGACGAGTTACTGGCAAAGCTACATGATAAGTTACTACGTTGCAGTTACAGGCGTTTAACTATATCACCAGCTGAACGTTTGATGGTTACTTTAAGGTAAGAAAAAAACCAAGTTGTTTACATTTTATTTTAATTAAATTGACACTTTTATTTAGTACCTTGACATTTATTATTATTATTCAGACACATATTATTTGTCTCCATATTGTTATTCAGTATATAATAATATCGCGATTCATTGTTGCGCTCGTCTGTCCCCGTCGGCGCGCGCGTTTTATGTAACACTGTAACGATAACGGAGTTCGGAAGCGCGTCAGCGCCACGTGCTCAGCGGCGCCGACGCGTGGCGCGTACGCGCGCGTACGGCCCAGCGCTGACAGTGCTCAGCGCTGAGTCGTCGGTGTTACTCTAAAACGCTTCATAAGTAATCATACATATTGGCCTGTCAGCGCCGACGGTCAGCGTGACTCTAAAACCAGCCTTAACCCTACTCAACAAAGAACACGATAATATGAATTTGACAACTTGATAAGAATGACAAAAGGTTACATTCAAGGTAGAAATTACTTATCTTTAAGGTCAGTGGTAACGAATTCAAGGAATATTATATAAAGCCTTATTAGAGCTGCTACTACTATGTCAAAATAACGCTTTAGATATATAAATAAAAGTACTCAGCGCTAACGCTATGGGCAATGGGAGTTACCAGGAAAAAATAGTAATTTATTTAAATAAGGGATTGAAGTGGTCTTTATGTTATTAAGTTATAATTATTTATTATTAATTCTTTATATATTATCAAATATAAAGTTCCGTATCCGCACGGTAGGGCGCTCTGGCGCGTTGTACGAAATTCCCTACAAAATGGAACGTAACTATCGAGAAACGTCGTCCATAGACTGCGGTAACCGCTCCCAACAGGCAGACCGTATGGTTGTTTGCTACCATGGGATTAAAAAAACAAAACAAAACTCAAGTCTCAGGGGGACTTATTTAATTATCCAACCCAAATTTAGTGTTTCGTTCCAGTTACGCTGCATTGGTGCACTCCAATACATGGAAATAGGGTATCAATTTCCACAAAAAAAAACAATTGAACGAAAAACAATTGACGAAAGGAAACAATTGATTGCGTACTTTGAAGGATAAAACAGGACCTCAGGTCCTTGCCCCATCTCTAGCCAACAGCCGACTCTCAGCACGAGCCATTGAGCCGAGTAGAAGCCTAATGCCATTAACTCCCGCCCGAACTTTCTTGTAATGTTTCACTGCAAATGTCGAAAATTTATAATTCCTACATTTACGACAGTACTTGTTAAAGGAGTTAGATAACAATCGGTGTCGTACTCGTAGATTAAATCATTTCAGAATCAAATACATAAATCGACGTTTAAAATAATTATTCATTAAAAAAAATGGAGAGCTGAATTCTAATTCATATTGATCATGATAAGAAATGCATAAGTATTTAAAAAATATAAAACAGTCAATGCACACTAAGTACAATCACGATTGCGATCTTGAGAGATTTAAGAACTTAGTCCGTAATTAAATATGTAGTTTCTTGCGAGCTCTTTGACTAACAAGTATCAAAGCGTTATTAACTGTCACTTCTTCGAAAACTTGTCCATTTGCTAACTCAGACTAGTCTTTTTAAGTCTCCTATGTTGGCGTTTGAAAGCCTAGAAATAAAATTTTAAGAGATCTAAAAACAAAATATTTAGAGATATTGCCACTACGATTTATAAGTTTGTCGACTCTATTTTATTACACCAATATGCATATTGCAAGACCTGGCAGGTCTTGACAGAACCTTCGCATTGGCTCCCCTTAGAGTCGAGACCCTGGGTCCGTGGGGTACTGAGGCTCTTTGGGGTTTTCAAAAATTATCCAATCTGTTCGAAGCGAGACGTATGACCCGAAAAAAGTTTCGTATCTGACATCAGCATTGCCATACAGCGATATGGATCAGTTGAGCTACTTTTAATTTGTTTGCAACAGTTAGCTGAATTGTTTCAATTCTAAATAATAATTTAGTTATTTTATAGTAATATACTTTGTTAATAAAGGTTTTACCAAATATTCTTATGAAGACCCCGCATAATCTCATTAGATCACGAATCATATTTAGGTTGGCGGGTGTCACGCGGTGTCGGAGCCTTGGCGTAAACTAATTGCATTTGGAGCGATAGAGCACTCTCGGAGAGCAGATAGAGCGGTGTCGGAGAGCGTTGCTAATGGACGATATTAATTAATACGGGCGCCTCGTCAAATTTCAACTCAGTTTGAATATCTGTTTCGTGAATTATTAAGCTTGAGGTTGAACGCTTTCAAAATAAAACTCTCATTTAATGGTTAAAATCCTGGACATTTATTAACAAAGAAAATAATAGTAGCAAGCAGAATAAAAGAGTTGCAACTTGGATTTCAAGAGGCACAAATATGCAGGTCTTGGGCTACGAATTTGGTCCCCTTAGAGTTGAGACCATAGGTTCGTGGGGTACTAAGGCTCTCCGGGTTTTTAAAAAATTATCTGAGCGTCTGGTCGAAGCGACGCGACGTGTGACCCGAGAGCTGGTCAGTATCTGATGCAGCGCATTAGCATTGCCATACAGGTAATGCAACTCGGGTACACTTCCGACTGGCATTGATAAGGATCAGTTGGACTACAGTATGTTTGAAACAGCTCAACTGCCCTATTTGTAAATACTAGTTCTAATTTGGTTCTGTTATTTATTTTGTGATATTAAGCTGAGAAAAGTAAGAGAAGAATATCAATTCATTTCCGGGGTGAACTTTTCTACATTGGTACAGATTAATTGGTATTGTCAGTCGAACTACCAAACAGTAAATAAATGAGTGAAATTACTATAACTTTGCTATTACCGTTTTGTATGATGACGACAATATTTTTTGGGACGACATATCCGGTAAAATATTTATATGTATAATAGGATTCCGTTGTGAAAAGCGAATCAAATACAACATATTTAAGCATTAAAAGCGGCAACACATGTCATGATTAAGAGATGTTTTTGTTGAGCACTGAAAAACAACCTCTCCGAAAAATGTTTTTATTTTTACTATTTTTTTATATTTTGTTGAATTTTAAATCTTTGTAACAACATTAGGTTCAAAATAGTTTTTTTTTTCTATAGTAAATGTTAATTTAAAAGATACGTAACAAAAAAAATGTGATAAAACCGCAATTTCATGTTTCAACCCCTAATATTCTGGCTTCCTAATTTTTTACCGTTATCGCCAACATTTTTACCGACTTGGAAAACCTACTTTTTATATCGATCATTTTTTGATAACCATCACGTTGAAACTTGAAAAAGGGGAAAGCTATTCCCTTAAAATGGCTCACCTTCTAAATGTTTCTTGTATACTATCGATTTTTCCGTCAATTATAGACAATTTTTTGAGGTTAATAACAATGTAAAACCAAGGGATGTGTATTCGGTTTTTTTTAATAATCAAATTATAATCTTAGCGTACAACTTTTTTTATTGAAGCCCTCTTTTTCGCAAATTCGCTTTCATGCTATTCTCGTGTTAGAGTATAAAGTTACTTTACTAGTCGAATTCAAAGGAGTTTTAAAACTACTTCACTTTGCGAGTGCTCCAAATTCTAAAATTAAAGTAAAATAAACTTGAGAGCATTCTTATTAACTATTAAATAAGATTTTCGTCTGAGTGTCAATAGAATATTTAAATCTGTGTGTTCAAACTTTATATTGAAATTGGACCTTTTTAGAGCCTATCTGAAATGTTGATTTCGAAATTGGAATTTTATATCATTGTTCTTTTTTAACTGAAAATTATGTTTTTAATGGAGTATATCTTATTTTAGAAGGCAATTATTGAGGCGAGTATTAAGAACAGTTGCGAAGTTGGCAATTACCATAACAGTTTCACACTTCAACCAAGTTCGAGGAAAAATATCAAAAGCCAGTAAAACCCGGTCATGCCAGCAGATTGCTCGTGAATGTCTAAATGTCGAAACTTTTCCTACTGACAACAAGAATACCCCACTTCGAAGCAAAAGTGACATTTAAAAAGAAATGACATTCCACTCGCAACAGCTGACGCTCTCCTTTCTGGCACTTTGATAATTGTTCTCTGTAATTATTTTAACAGTTTAACAGCTAATAGGGTGTAGCACTTAGATTTTAGAAATAATAGATAATATTATATTATATATATAGATAATATTAGATTATAGGGTTTTTGAACATTATTGTTATTTTATACGTTTGCCTTTATACATGTAAAAAGGGGATGAAAGATATTCAAAATTAGGCCTCTAATTGGGGTCAAGATAGAAACATAAAAAAGAGACGACCTAGTTTAAAAAAACTCCGGAATCGTTACGGAATTTTTAACTACAGCGTACCTACCTATAATCTTAGGTACAATAAAATATTCCTACAAAAAGTTCAAAGTAATTAGCTAGCTAGCGTGCATGACCTCTTTCAAAGTTCCTCGGCAGTTAGAATCCAACTACGGGTTAGCAACAAATACCCCGCCGAACACGCGTGACTGAACAACTCCCCGACAAAAACCTCAAACGTACATCAAACTTTTTACTGCATAACTAAATCCTTTTCCGCAAAGCCTTTACTGTGACTTAACGACGGATCATACGAGAAAACGGGCCAAAAGAGTTCAACATAAAGATGCTCGGATCAAAAGGAGCTCGAGTCTCTGCACTTAGTGGAAATATTTGAATTCGGTCATCGGTAAAGTTTGTCGAGTGCTTTGAGAGTCGATCGATGCACCTGGCGCTTGATGGTTAAGAGTTCTCAAGGATTTTCGTCATAATTTCACAGCCGGGCCGAGTTGAACAAAGTTTGACGTCTGTGTAACACTCTCGCCATTATTGAAAAGCGAGTTTGCGAGTTCATGGGGAATAGAAAACTTCGCTAAGTGAATAAGATAACAAAATCGGACGAGTCTCAGGGTTGTGCATAAGAGATGTGAGAAGTGGCTTGTTAGGTTAAAGTTGTGAAGTGTATAAGTATTTTAAGGGAAAATGGGTACCAACATACAATTTAGATATATCTTTATCTCTTTTCATAGAAAGAATAATTTGTGACGATCGATGATTTTCCATTTAGCTAAGAGAGTACGTTACAGGACGAGTACAAAAATAGTGTGACGTTTCGCTAGCGTAAACTGGGCAGCATCTGATCGTGGCATTAAGTACCTACATCTCAGTTAAACACGTCACGCCCACCCTGTATATTTGCACCTTTAAATTCAAGAGCATTGATCTACATACTTGAAAGTCTTCAAACAGAGAAGCAATCAGCAACCAAAGAGGCAAGTAGCAATTCTGCGCTTAGTCATGCCACGCCCCAGTTCCGCTCGGAATTTAATATAGTTTCAAATTGGCAAAATAATAAACCGGTACGTCACTTGCAGGAAATGCAATCACGTCAGTTATGGGGCACGTAATTAAATGTTAAGCTCGTTGAGACGGCTTTTGTAGATTTCGCAATACTTTCGACTGAAGTCTATTACGATTGTCGTAAATAATTTTTTTGTGTATTTTTTCTTGATGAAGTTTATGAGATGCGTTCCTTGATTAGATTTCGTTTGTATTTGCGGAGTTATTCGTTCAATATTTTGATTGTTTTGAAAACTAATCGACGTCAAATTCCTTAGTGCACAGTACATGACAGATTTGACAGTTTGTATTGGCTTAGGCTTGCCTTGACTCGACCAATATGTGCACGAAATCATAAATTATTTATCTATTTTTCACAACAACTCAACAGCTTTACACATTTTATAATAATGTGATCAAAGCGCGAAATTTTCAAGAAACTTTAATGTACGAAATACCAGTAGTTGAGTTACAACACAAGCAGTGAAACGACCTCGTAGCCGTTAAATAAAGTTTGCTTTCCGAGTCTATTTACCTACATCACAATCTGAACAAGCAATGCAAAAGGAGATATGTCCAATCGACATCAAAACGATAGCACACTCGATAGAACTACGTTTTCTACACAAAGGGTCCTCGAGCCACGGAGCGCTTTGCCCAATAACAATATAAGTTTAACAAACTGCATCATGAAGGTAGTTTCAGATCGATAAAGTTTTTCTGCACCATCGATTCGCTCGTACGAGTCTAGGAACTCGTTCTGTTGTGGATATCAACAGTTTATTTATAAGAGTATTTGTTATTTAAAATAAAAAAATATATATATTTTGAACACGTGGTCGTTTAAGAAAATCGGAATATAAAAATATTAATTGACAAAACTAAAATAATTTCGGTTGCAAGTTCGAGTGTACACATTATATAAATTATAATGATATTATTGTATCATGTATTGTTAAAAATCAATTTATAATTTACTTACCATAATAATATTCAGAGTTTGTTTTAGATATTTCTTGTAAAAATTTAGTGTGATAAAAAGTATCGATATAACCCAGACAATCATTAAATACAGCTTATCTATGGGATACCTTGCCTAAAAGAGAACACAAAACATAAGCCAGTGTCGAAACCAGTACTATGCACAGCAAAGTTTAACCCCTACTGTTCCTTTGAGTCTCGTACGGAGCGGACACAAAGAGCCCTCAAGAACAACTGATATTAGTACTGTCACCCCTGTAATTATTGTTTTAATTAAAGTGTTAAGGGCGTAGACACCTTAATCTTCTCATTGGAGGGGTCGAAGGGATTAAACTTTGTAACTGTTGCTAATCAAAGATCGATATGGTATTTCACTAAGTTGAAACGGACGATGGTATCTACTTTAATAGTGCCTAGTTACGAATAGGTTACTATTATCTACATAGTGGCCATTATCTAGTCTGCCGTTTCGTACCCACTACTGGTAGAACCCTTTGCCCAGCAGTCGTGCTCTTCATACCTACTTTTATGATAGCTGATAGAGTTTCGTTTGAGCACGACAGAAGGTGAAGATGTGGCCAACGGTGTATCACGAAGGTTTAGAAGACACCTCTTCCCTCTAGTCTTGAAGAGATCATTATTTTCGGATGCATCGATTCATCATTCTTGCATCGATATCATAAGGTGTTCGGTGTTCTTCCAACACAAACGAGATTCGTAGTTAACCCGCAAATTCATAATGAATTCGTCAAATTCGATTTTTTACAGTATATTTCTGCTGTAACGATTAAATTGAAAAATTAATTGCTTTCTACATGAACCTTCAGAGCGCTCTGAAGGTGTAGAAGGCAGTCTAATATAGTCTAATATAGGCATATCTAATATGATGGCGATATATCATCAAATTATTGATTTCCAAAACCTGAAATCAGGGCATGTGACGTCACTGGCTTTACCACTACGTGTACTTACACTTACTTATACTTACACTTTGTGTTTACTTAAACGTAAAGCATTACGTTGGGCACTAAAACAATTTATTCATTCAGAATTCTATTAAAATTGCATTTGATTAGCAATAATAATAATGGTAGAAGTATATCTACCGCGAGCGATGATACACAAAGCGGTTGTTATCGCCGCTAATAATTCAGAGGCAATTTCCTTCGAACCATTGGCATCGTAGCTACTAATTATCGTGTTTAATATGCCTATGAGTAGTCTATAAACTTCAGTGTTCGACACGAGACTTATTTTTAAACTATAATTATTATTTCTAACTTCTTTTATAACTTTATTTCTTTCAACTTTCATCAGCAATAAATAGGTATCGAACTTTCGTTGTATCTTCAAATTGTCACAAATTAGGTTACTTGTTACTTGTCGTTTTTCAATGCTAAACAGTACAATTTAAACAATTGAGCTAACTGCAGACTATAGCAAACAAACTACAGGTAGCTCAACTGATCCATTGCAACCAGTCGGAAACGTCTCCAAGTCGCTGGCTGTATTGCTTCCTTGTATGACTCCAGAGACTTACCAATAAAAATGTCCTCTAACTTCTTCATTGGATATCTGAAACAAACAGATTTATACGAGTGTTATTGCAATAATAAGGAGAGATCAAATTTACGGCTAAAAGAAATAATATAATATCAATAACAATTCCCTTCAAATTCATAAAACAACACCATTATAATAATTATCTTCCCCATTTCGATAAGCAACAAGCGACACCGTATTTTGACAAATGGAAGTATAAATGGCATGTCAAAAGTAACCATTTTCGTGTCAGATGGCTATCAGAAAATTGCTCAGTTTTTGTGGCGACGACTCGACGCGGAAGCGACCTCTGTCGTGACTGTAATGAAACCACTACAAACTGTCCAATAAGTTCGTTGACGTGCAGCTCTTTATTTGGTTTGAGTTTTGGCATTACGCATTACGCAGGATTTTTACACTGAAATGACTCATCATCACCGGTAGCGGCGAAAAACTGCTTACCATTATTGGAGTCTTAATTAAATAAAAGCATTTTTGGTTCTTGATTCCGTTGATGTACTTACGTAGTAAGGTACCAGAGTAGATAATCGATATTTTCGTAGAAGTAGCTATTTAAGACTTCTTAACACTCATAACTAAAATACGAGTAAAATAATATAAAATCTACATTCTACTCGTATATTATTATGATTATCAGTTTTCTAGTACCAATAACACAAGCTCTGCTTAGCTTGGGGCTAGATAATACTGTGCGAATTGTCCAGCATTATTTATTAACTATCGAAATATATAATATAGGTATACAACAATTACACATTTAATATCAGTAGAAAAAAAAACCTAATAACAAATTCTGCGTCCATTAGAAATTTCAAACATCATTCGGCCCACGTTAGACAAATATTGAAATTGAATGTTAGATCAAACGAAATATTTTATAGGCGTGTAATGGTATTAAAATGAATATTTTTGGTTCGTCCATACGTTGGAGTTTGCGCCGCTCTCGTCCATTTATGCAAAGCTGCCATATGTTAACAGATTTAAGGGTAATTCGGTGGATGCTGTGGTTTTATGCTAATTAGCTTAGAGTTTTATTACACTGGTGATTTGCGAACGGCCCTGCTACGGTGATATTACTTAGATTTCTCGTTACACATACGTTAAACTGTAACGTATCAATAACCTCACTTCCACAGGGGCACATCGAGCTTGCTTCACAGATCAAGAGCGTGGTTGACTTTGAAAGAGAAAAATTGTGCGTATTTGGTTGATTTTAACATAATGTTTTTGATCTTAGAATGGACTTAGATTTAGCTCACGCCGAGACGCTATGCGACGTGACGATGGTTAAAGAGAACGTTCGATACTATACATTCGATTATAACTGAACTGCTTTAACTACACAAAATCTGGATGGTAAATAGTAGGGACAAGTCGCCACGACGACAAGCCACGGCCACGGCTTCAAGTTTCTCTTCAAGTGCCTCGCGGTGTCGCATTGCGTAACGCGGTGTTTCGATGCGCAGCAAGGCATCTTGCGACGCAGCGTGGGCCCCGGGGCGTTTTCGTATTGTGTCAATAAAATTTGTATCTTATCGGGTTGTAAATAAAGTAATAGATTGAATAGCTCTGTAAAAACAGCGCGCGGCGCTACTCGAAGTGCGGTAATAGTATATAAATAAAATGTCACTCTACAAGGCAAAATAAAATACAAGGCATAAAAGCGTTATTGTAACAACCTACCCCAAGTTGCAAACCTAGTAAATTCGTATGTACCGGCAGAAAACACGCTACGATTGCCCCGCTCGGAAATCGCTATGCGTTAGTGCGATAGAGCTTTTACTAACCGTTATTTATGTGGTTCTGGTTGAGTAATAGAATTGAAACTTAATTTTGACAATTTATTGTAGTAAATAAAATACTGGAGTAGACTGGACAACCACACCATCACATAGCCCTTTTTTTTTTTTTTTTTCTTTTACGACGAGGAAATTCCTTTACGAATAAACTGGTCTGGGGGGGACCAGAATTATGTGGGACTCGACGTCCTAAGAAGGACGTAATACCCACTAAAACCTCTCCGGTGACCCTCTCTCGCCATTTTTGGCCGAACCACGGGAACATAATAAACCTTCCGCGGCCCGACTGGCGTCCCCTCTTCCTCACATATTCATGGCCGGCAAGCCCACCGTTCCACACGCTGGCCGACCCCATCTATTCATCACCTTTCCTCCCCCCGATTAGGACACAGACAGGACAGGCACAGTTGAAACCGTGTCTGTCCACCACTGTATCCAGATGGGCGACAGAAATCCGTCGCCCCATACTTCTTCCAGGCGTGGGTCTCACATTTACACACTACTCACCACTCTCGCTCACATACATACATAATATACAATTCTCATTCATTCTAGTCACACGGGCACAGTGCCGCGCCTACTCAGCTATAGCGAGCACGCGCCTCACCGACCCGCATGTCCCACACCTGTGCACGAGTACCGCAGGTTACATCCCGCGTGTCTCATGCTATCCGTCACCTTTCATCATCACAACCTCACTTATAGCTTCATGGCCCACTCATACGTCGTCACATCTATCCCTCCTCATGGCGTCGCCGTGCCGGAGCACGCGATACGGCGACTACCCCTCTCCTCTTCGAGCGACAGACCATCACATAGCCCTAAGGGAAGCTTATGAGTACTAGATTTTTATGAGTTTTATGAGTACTAGATGGCTGATATACTTAATACAATATAAAACATAGATATTTTTACTATAAGTACCTAGAAAAGAACACCTGGAAAACATACATATCGGCAAATCGTACAAAAATTTGTCCGGAGGCGGGAATCGAATCCGATGGTTTCGATTTGAACAGTAAGTATCAATGATAGCTTTTGTTACCCGAAATCTAAACTCTCCAAAAATCCTACAAAGAGCTAAGGCTTGGGCACATCGAGCTAAATAAATAATTAATAAAATATTTTAAACAGGAATGATTTGATTGTTTGTTTGTTTGATTGAATTGAATAGGGCCGAAACTACTGGACCCATTTGAAAAACTCTTTCACCATTAGAATCCCGAATTTTCCCTGATGAACATAGGCTATAGAATAATTTCAAATAAGTTAGGTATACGCATTAAACATAAAATTTTTGTTGAATAGGTGAAGCCGTGACGGACCGCTAGTAATTACTATTAATAATGTAGAAATACATTTTTTAACCCTAATTTAGTGCAACGAGTTCTCTATCCACACTCGTATGAGCCAAGCTAATTATTTATAAACATAATGTGTGCAGTGCAGTCCCAAGCCGATAACGCTTCGCTATTAATTGCAGAAACACTCAGTGATTTAACGCTTATTAATATTCAGTCGCCATTTCAAACGATTATTTTGGCTAAATGTTACCCTAAATTGCTATACTTCACTATACTTTATGTCTAGTCTAATTAATTTCATGATCAAATTGGAGTTTTATCAATTATTTTTTAAATTTTTCGTTACTACAACAATTAACATACGAGTGTACATTGTATTTGTACCATATAAATCTTGTGAGGTTTGTCTTGGTACTGTATCAGGTATTTGCCGATTTTTTGTGCTTTTGAATAAATCTATACTAATTGCCTCTTCGGGCTCTAATTACTGTTTCGAGTCCGTTTAGTTTTGTAAACTAAACAGTGGTGTATTAGAGCTATGTACATTATTCTTTAGAGTTTAATAGTATATTTCTTCCCCGTGAGTAAGTTCCTCTACTAGATTAATTAAATCGTATATAAATAGCAAAATAAGTTTGTCTTCCCAATTGAAAACGATTACTTTGGCATCATTGATTACAAGACGAAGTAACTAACTTCTGGGATAGTTCTGTGCTTCGGGATAAACATAGAGCGTCGAAAATACCTTGGTGCCACCCAGTACAACCACACTACCAAGTCAGGTCCTGTCTGAAAACCAGCGTCGCTAATAGCTTTCGCTTGAAGCGATATAATGCTGAGACTGGACCTATTGTGGACAATAGTGTGTAAATAAGCATAATGTTACAGTGGGGTCGAAACTGTAACATTATGCTTGTTTATTTTCATGTGTGATTATTAAAGGTACTATAATTCTTCTGTGTCTTTTTTCTTCTGTGTTACTTTCCTTAATTATTATTTTTATTTATAAAAAAATATAGGTATTTTCAACCGGGTTTCAAATTATTTTTTTTTTTCGTTCGTTCTTCTTTTAATGGTTTGACTAATTTTATGAATTTTGCCGTGCGGCGACATTTACTCTACACCACTCTACTCGCGGGTATCGTAGGACTCGACTAAGGGATTTCTAACGGGGAAGTGCCTACCGAACAGATCAACCACAGCGCTGGGATCCCTAACCCGCATTGCCGAACGAGGCGATTGTGACACCTTATGATAAGAGCCAATAAAGCGCTTATCAGGGTAGGTCTATGGTCTATGGCCTGGACACTGATAAAGGTTATAACGGTTAAAGTGAGCGGGTCCCACATATAAAAACTTCCCTTAAAAACCAATATAAAAGCTGAAATTATCTGAAATTTAAAGCAAGTTTTTGTTAACATTCTGTACCGGTGGGCTGGGTTTTATGCAAATACAGCGACACAGGGAAAACTTTGGCAAAATGAGTTTGTAACGAGTGTCCGGCTAGGACGCGGAATACTAACGCGGGGAGATAGGGAAATCATTTTATTTTTGAATATAATATTCTATCTTTCATTATTGTTCCAAAATAAATATGTAGCAACTCAAAAAGGCATGTACGTAGAAAACGACCAGAACACCCTGAACAAATATTTGCAGATCGTAAAAAAAAAATAAGTAAGAAAAAAAATATAATTTTTACTTTAAATATTATTTTCTTGAAATCTTTATATTATTGCAACTGAAAGTTACACATAGCAATAAAGATGTGTAAGGGCATTTAACCGGATGTGCGTAAAACCCTTACAAAAAAGATGTTCTTGAAAAAACTAATAAAATGTGTGCAAAACATGACATTGTAATTTTCAAAAAAAATATTAGGTACCTATGTACATAGACAACTTTCACCAAACCTAATTTAAAGGTATCATTTCCTTTATTATGAAGGCGGTAGTTTTCACAGATTCCGAGTTTTATAACGAACTCCAAAATTATATATCGCACACTCTTAAAATCCATTTCAGCCGTTTAAGCTTGAAGGTAACAGACAGAACGAATTTCTTCCAAATTCAAATTCTAAAAGACTTCAAAACAGCCACCAGTGTAGCCAACATAACAACCTCTTATCTCCTACAAACCTGCAGCTCAGAATTCATAACTCTAGTTAATTCAAACCATTGCAGCGGTTGCAGGAATGTAGTTCAGAATTGAACTGGAATTGGTAACAGAAAGGGAAACAATGGCGGGCTATCTAATTGCGGGACGGTGCAGCGTACGTACTAGGTACGGGTAGGGAATGACGTATAGAACTGTATTTCAAACGAAACTTCATTGAATAATTTTTATTTTTAGAATAGAATAAAAATTATTAAAAACCTACAAAGACTATATTAATATAAATTCTAGATCCAATAATGCAATAGTATATAAATTAAAGAATACTATGTATGTTAAAGACCTTAATATTAACTAGATCGAGTGTGGCACAATCGGCAGCCTTATTGCAAACAGCGATTTCTTCCAGGCAACTTTTGACAAATCCTGTCAGTCCCTCTTTAAGGGATGGAACTTTTGTGTTCTTCCACCACAACCTAGGTTCGAAGTTAAACCGCCAATCTATACTAATATTATAAAGAGGAAAGATTTGATTGTTTGTTTGTTTGTATGTTTGTTTGTTTGTATGTTTGTATGTTTGTTTGTTTGTTTGAATTGAATAGGCTCCGAAACTACTGGACCGAGTTAAAAAATTCTTTCACCATTAGAATCCTTAATTTTCCGTGATGAACATAGGCTATATAATATTTTCAAAAAAGTTAGGGATCCGCATGAAAAATTCAATAATTGAACCGTGGGCTGTATATTCAACCTCTTTTTCTATTATGGCGCGTCAGAATAGAAAAAGAGGTAGTATAGCGCACGGTGCTTGCCTTTTCTCTACGGCCATTGTCAGTTTTGGAATGTCGAGTCAATGTCAAAAACCCCAATGCTGTTAAAAAGGAAAAGATCCGTATGAAAACTGTGAAACCCATCGTTTTAGTGTGTATATTTTCTGAAATTTTTGTTTAATACCCGTGCGAAGCCGGGGCGGGCCGCTAGTTCATAATAAAATTAAACTAATACCTACTATAAAGACATTGCGAAAATGTCTTTTATGATAACAGATTTGTGGCAAACCGGGCTCTGTACTCAAAGCAACCATGGGGTAAAATAATTTTTAGTACCTACGTAACTACCAGAGATTATTTTAGCCTACGTTCCTACCTACTAAGCGCGCCATTACGCCCTTTAGACTTTTTTACTTTAAACATGTCTGTTTGTAATCTTTCTGTGCGTGGTATAATAAAGTATTTTCGATCTATCTATCTAATATATATATCTATCATAACTTAACAAACACATATACGAGCCAATAATCAACTGAGTTGCAGTTCTATCCCATAGACAACTGCGATAGCACGTTCGTGGAACGCAAACGGCATCAGACGCGCCGCAATCCCGCAGATGCCTCGGTTAATAAACGCAGGTGCTAAGCGCTTGTCTATTGTCTATACTCATTCGATTTCACCTCGCTGTCCTACAGCATTAGGAATGTTGAAAGGAATTGCAGCCACGGCTATCGGTGGGTTATTACCATATTGATTTATGATGGCCATTTTTGATAGTCTATACTAATATTATAAAGAGGAAAGATTTGATGGTTGACACAATTAGAATCCTAAATTTTCCGTGATGATCATAGGCCATAGAATATTTTCAAAAAAGTTAGGGTAGCTTAAAAAAAGATTTTTGTTAAATAGTCGTGCGAAGCCGAAGCGGACCGCTAGTAATCTATACTAATATTATAAAGAGGAAAGATTTGATTGTTTGTTTGTTTGTATGTTTGTTTGTTTGTTTGTTTGTTTGTTTGTTTGTTTGTTTGTTTGTTTGTTTGTTTGTTTGTTTGTTTGTTTGTTTGTTTGTTTGTTTGTTTGTTTGTTTGTTTGTTTGTTTGTTTGTTTGTTTGAATTGAATAGGCTCCGAAACTACTGGACCGATTTGAAAAATTCTTTCACCATTAGAATCCTAAATTTTCCGTGATGAACATAGGCTATATAATATTTTCAAAAAAGTTAGGGATCCGCATGAAAAATTCAATAATTGAACCGTGCGCTGTATATTGAACCTCTTTTTCTATTATGGCGCGTCAGAATACAAAAAGAGGTTGCGCACTGTGCTTGCTTTTTCTCTACGGCCAGTGTCAGTTATGGAGTGTCGAGTCAATGTCAAAAATCCCAATGCTGTTAGAAAAAGTAAGGGATCCGTATGAAAACTGTGAAACCCATCGTGTTATTGTGTATAATTTCTGAAATTTTTGTTTAATACCCGTGCGAAGCCGGGGCGGGCCGCTAGTAATATTATAAAGAGGAAAGATTTGATTGTTTGAATTGAATAGACTCCGAAAGTATTGAACCGCTTTGAAAAATTCTTTGAGCATTAGAATCCTACATTATCCCTAATGAACAAAGGCAATATTTTCATAGAAGTCAACGGGACCAGCTGAACGCTCACCTGAACGATAACTATGATTGGTAGTCATCTATTGTTTTCCACCTTATAATCTCTATAGCCTATGATTGACCTATAACAATAGATACCAACTAATCTTGTAATTCTCTTTCCTCTTAATGAAATCCCCAGCCCGTACCATGTTCCCAGAGTATGGAAGTTTATGAAGGATATTTCAGCTACTTCCATAGTATTATGTCTTATGGCATAGTGCTGTGGGGGAACGCTGCAGATATAAACTCTGTTGTTGTGCTGCAGAAGAGGGCTGTTCGTGCAATCTATAATAGTTGTCAGAGAATCAGTGATAGATTCAAAGATGTTAACATAACAGAATATTACAAAACCATGTCACTATATAAAAAAATAACTTTTTGTACACTTATCAAAATATCAACCAGTTACAAATAGGGATATACATTTAAATATTGAAAACCTGCATATTATCAAGTATGGATATTTTCAAAGTAGTGATAAGAAATGATCAAGCTGTTCAGATTAAAAATCATTTTACCTAGATTGCAGATTTTTTTTTAAAAAGTGCCCTGTTAACTTTTTGTAGACGTAGACACTAAAATTAAGTAATGAAACTATCACACTGGAAGCTTTTGAAGAAGCAAAGCATTCTTTTTTCTTGTACCTAAAATTCTCAAAGTTTTTGTGGAATAAGCAGCCATTCCCACAACAAATAAAACAACGTTTGGCGTTTTCTCCTTCCCTCATTTTCCTAAAGTTCCAGGACTTGCATGTAATTGCTTAATTCCGACGGCAATGATAAAGTTTGTCGGAACAACAACTCGCTAGTTCATGAGCCAATAAAGAATGGATACAAAACTTTTAATTCTTTTTACTTTGCAAGCTGAAGGGTTAATGTGTTGTTTTCTGAGAAAACAGTTGCGTTCCAACAATAAAATGTCATCATCATAATCTTAGATATAAAAAATTTATGGTATTATAATATTATAACTAAAATTATTATTACTTACTTATACTATTGATACCTATTAAAACTATTCAAGATAGAAACCGCTGGTTGCGGGCCCAGGCGCAATACCTTTGATATCTATGTACAAAGTGACAATCTTTTGGGGGATGCTAATGAGTGTACATAATTATCTACTCTAAGCATGTCTGTTTGTAATATTTTCTATATATCTATATATCTATGTGTAGCTGACAGCCTCGTTCTACAACTAGAGTGTAAGCGTTCTACAACTAAAATATTTTAAATAGGAAAGATTTGATTGTTTATTTTCATTGCGGCTGTTAATGCTGCCATTGAGGCACCGAAAAAGGTAGATTGAGACGGATTTGAAAAACTCATTTACCATTAGAATTCTACATTATCCGTAATGAACAAGGTCTATGAATATTTTAAAAAAAGTTAGGGATCCGTATGAAAACTTTCATAATGTATCCCAACATGTACTATGTATGTTTGAACAATAATTTTGATATTAGTCGATATATTGAATACCATTGCGACGTCGGTTGGACCGTTAGTTTATAATATCAAAGCTGTTTACAAAATAAACTTACCTACATAAACTCTACCTGTATACGGAGCATTACACCCTACCAAAAAGCCTTAGAGCAAAACAAAAGAAAGTTTTCCTCTTGCTCTTACGTCTGACTCACCCATCGACTCACCTTTGTACAAAGAAACTCACTTCAACCAATAAGTTTCTTGAAACCCACGTCCAGAGAAAGAAGATTAATGCAATCTCGAAATGAAATTACTTTGTAATCCCATTGCCTGCACGATTCTTGGACAAATGTAGCGACAGTGGCTGTGGGATTTTTACCGATCATATGATTAACTAAACCTACGTCACGAACGTAAAATTATTAGTACCTGGTACCTAATAATGTGAATTTTGATGGACGAGAGTAATTTAAACGTTGGATAAACACGGACATTGCCATTGTCCAATCTAGTCAAACTTTGAGCTATGTAAATGTAAGTCAAGTGTATGGTACATAATGTAGAAACAACTATAGAATTTAACTAATAGGAAAGCCTACGACTGAATAGACAAAACCTAAAAATCGAATCATTGGGAACGGGTTGGGAACGGGCCATTCATTAAACTCCATTAAATACTTCATTGTTTTTGTAAAGCGCCACCTCTCCAGCCATGGCTGAACTTATATTCGCCACGTTGCAAGAACCCAAAGGAGAGCGTTTCTAGGCGGGTTTTCATGGAACTAAACCAGTTTGGCGCCCACTGCCAATAGATGGCGCTGTTAGAAACTTCGTTAGAAAAACATTGATTGCGCTTTCTGTGGTTGCTTGTGTTCGCAAAAATAAATATGCGTAAAACGGAAAGGATAACACGTGGTTGATGTAATTTTGGCTCGTAAGTTAATTTACTTTGCAAATGCGACCAATCTATCCACCAAATAAGTAATAGGGTCAATACCCTATCTACTTATTTGGTGACCAATAACAATAACAATTTATTGGTTAACATAATATAAACACCTCTTGATTAACCGACCTTTTGAAATACCAAGGTTAATATATGACAGAAAATGTTTTGTCTCTAAGCCATTTGAAATGAAATGAAATGAGAAAATTTTATTTGAAACACAATCAACAAAAACAAAGACAAACATGACTTACCTAAACACAAAGCATACCTACTAGTTTTTGTCCCAAAACGGTCTCTTTCTCAGCATGAGTTAGTTGTAACATGTTACAATGAGTTAGTTGTAACATGTTACACAGAGCAACATGGGCCCCCGGCGGACTACAACTAACGCTGGTCTTCCGACAGAGCCGTTCGGTGACGTCACGGAACATAACAACATTTATCATTTAAATGATAATTTTAGTAAGTAATATACCTAAATAAAGACGCAACTACTTTGCTTTTTAAACTATTGATTAACATTTGTATAATGATTAATGACTTAAGAAGGTACGTATTTAACTCAATTTGCCACACATACGATCTCCAGTATCATTAACTCATAATGAATAATCTGCCGGTACTAAATGTCTCAGACTGTAATCCATACTCCGAGCAGGTGGGCCTTAGAGTAATAACGTACTACAAGTAGACCAATGTGAACAGTTCTGATCATTTCCTTCTATTCATGGAAGAATTCTCTATTCCATGATCTACACCAAAAGCGAGTTTGCTACTGACATTTACTACGATGTTACATAACTTTGCTAAATAATAATATACTAGGGATGTGTTTACAACTTAGAGAATTTAGAACGTTTACAAAGCTAGTTACTTTCCTACGAGTCTACTAATGCCCTTCCTACAGTGCTACAAAACGATTACTGTTTTATAGCATAGTAGGGCATTACGCTTAGATAAAAATGTTTTTGACATTCATGTGATGTATAAAATGTACTAGGTATCTTTTCCACTTCTTCTAGTAGTGGACAAAAATATTAAGTGACACCTTACAATACAAGTAAAATTTTATACCTTAAATGATTCTAACATAAGAAATGTTATAATCATTTATGGTACAAAATTTTACTTGTCTTAATGCATATTTTGTAGACCCAAAAAGCAAAGATATTATAGTTGTAGTTACAAATCTACACATCTACTGCAAATCTACACTCCTGTAGTAATCTACCCAACTGCTTCGAAGCAACACACGTGCTACGAACGTATGCTATACAAATGCTACGATGCTTTTGCTATGGCCTACGATACTTCGCGCCTGCTACAAAATTATCTTACTTTACCACGATTATAAAGAAAGAAAAAAAGAAAGATGAAATTATTTGGCCAAAACAGATATACCTTTAACATATAAAATAAAAAGAAGAAAAAGGAATTACAATACAACACAGGGTGACACAGGTAATACAATTAAATAAGATAAGACTTAATACAATTAGCGTCTGTGCTGCCCTTGTGCTGTCCCGTCGGCCAAAAAGGGTCAAACTCAGCTTTGTGCTGAACCACGCGTAAGCACATGTTTTCAGTTTTAGTGATATCGCGAATTAATAGTTAACTCCTACGATGCTAACTACTACAAATCTATCCTACTTTGTTAATACGCTACACTATTTTACTACGAGCTTAGAGGTCTGCCTACAAGGCAATGTAACTTGCCTTTCTTGCTACGAGTCAAAGCATCTTCTACGAACCTATGCTACAAAACTGCTACAGAGCTATGCTACGGGATCAGCAAAACATTCCTATAGAAACGATCCTCTAAGAAAATTGATTTCCCGAATCAGAGAACAACGCTTGTTAACGGAAATAAATTATAATTATAATATTCCACACTTTTTCTGATAACTCAAGCCTACGTTTTAGTTGAAAGAAATTGAACGCCAATCTCCTTTGAATAGGAATCAGGAAGGAATACTATGCGCTTTATTTGTATTTCATTCATACTTGAATGACAAGTGAAAACTACTTACGTGTTTTTGTTGTTTATTTTTGTATTCATTAGATTAGAAGGATTTAAATATATTTTAACAATTTTTACGTAGATTGTGACTTAGTAACACAACTTCTTATCTCTACTAGTAAATCTTTAGTCTGGATTTTCTATGTGTAAATTTTTGTGTGTGTTGGTCTGCCCCATTGTAGCTACCAAAGGTATGAACTATTTTTAATTTGAGTATCACTGAAATGGTCGGATTTGGATTATAAAAAAACATCGTAAAAAAATTATATTTGCCTAGCAAACCTACCTAGGTTTATTTTAATAAACCTGCCTATATTTGTATATTGGTAAATATATATCGCATTAATAGTTCTTACTTTCTTTCTTTTATTTTACTTTATTTGAAGAATAAACTGCACTTTGACACGCCTAAACTTAAATATTAGTTTGAGAGCAGAATATTTAAATTCCTGTAAAACTAGCTTCTCTTAAGTAAATTTCTATTCCAGTTACGATTCACACTTCTAGCAACATCTACTCAAAGAGGGTAAGCTTAATTTGTCTTCGTTAAGTACTGGCAAGGCGTTTTAGGGATTAGGCGGTTCATCGCATCTTAATCGAGATGGCGGTAGCTAATTCACCGTAAAAGTACTGCTTTCATCTGGATTTGCTAATCATTTCTCCATGACTATGTGGCACGGCGGGAGAAGGTCCGCTAGCGATGCAGAAGGTTGCGGGTTCGATTCTTGCCATTGGATGAAATTTTGTATGATCTGCCATTTTTCTGGGTTTTTATATTGACATTTATCAGTCATCTAGTCCATAACAAAAGCTCTGAGAGTAGCTTGGGTCAAATTATGCTGTGCTTTCTATCCTTACTTTACCTTAATAGTCATATGACTTAGGTAGGAAAGTAGGTACCAAATGGTACCCTACAAAAGAAGTAATAAATAGTAAAATAAGTCAGTATAAAAGTTTTGCTGACTATGAAGCTAGAATCTAGCCTCATCCAGCCGTTGAGATTTCTAGAAGTCTCGAATATTTTTTTTAGAACATCTTTTTCGAATATACCTACCCCCTACCTGGACCTACCTAAAATAAAAAACCATAAGCAGAATTCGGTGCCCAAAGACATTATTTATTATCTTCGTGGTAGGGTTGTACGCGTCTATCTACAATCACCCCTATAAAATAGGAAGGTACCTTCCCTTAATTTCTATGCGAATGCAAGCGATAACTCATTGTATGCAGGATACCGCAGTGACGTGAGTTATGACGTCACAGGATGACCTGCGGACGTCATTGAGGTATAGGGGGTCTACCTCGACGGCATAAATCATAAAGTTTAGCCAATTTTATTCACCTTGGGAACGCATAGATAGATTAATCGAGAACTGATACTTGAGAACTGATACTGATCAGTGTCTTATTTATAGACCTATGCAAGGCGTGGGTTTGGAGTATCTTGATCGAGGAAATAATTGGGGCCCCATTCTAACTACAGGAACATCATAATCATCAGCCCATATTAGTCCACTACTGGACATAAGCCTCACCTAATGAGCGTCACAGCGCCGTCTTCAGCTTGTCGCATCCAGCATCTGCCATTCGAAGTTAATTCAATGAAATAATCAGTAATAATCACACATGATGTTTGTTATCTTGTCACACCAAGACCAAGTATTTTTGTTATTTTCACTAAAAAGGGTCGGATAGGAGTGAAATTTTTAGACTTAGACAAGCTTAAGGTTTAACCTTTTTATCAGATGCTAGTTTTAGTACAGTTGTTTTGCTAGTACCATATAAAATTAATTATATTTATTTCTGGCGCTTATCCACTCCAGTAAGCAATGGCAACGAGGATAATAGTATTGTTGTATTCTTTATAGTACAAACAATACAACTCCTTTAGTCACCGCTAGCAGAGTTTTGCTTGCTGAAAAACTTGCTGTGAAGCAAACTTTAATTGTTGAAATGTCTACAGGATTAAAGGAAATATATCGCGCTAATTTATAAGTTGAGAACAGAAACAAAAATAATCAGGTTTCTTAAAAAATTAATTATCTTGTAATAGATCCGATTTAAAAATAGTTGAAATATGAAGTTTTGTTGCAATTAGGAAATCTTCGGAAATATATGTTTGATTTAGTTTTTTCGCAAATGTATTTCTCCTATTCTTTAGTTTCCCTTGAGCATATTCAATGTTTCTGCGAAATTACTTACCATTTAATAAAGTCTTTCTGTCCCTTCAAATACAGCCTCCATCATAATTCAAAGGGCCAACTCATTAGCAGAGATAGGAAAATAAATTATAAACCGGCGGTTTCGTGACAAATCGACTCGCATCCATATCTCATCAATCACCGGTTACCAGGCAGTACATTAGCTCCTTAATTAAACTGAAACAGATGGCGCTGTTGCCATATATTTCAATTAATACTTGTCACAGAACAAAGTAGATCGGTAAAATGTCGAACAACGTGTTTGGTCATCGGTTCGGGAGCGTGTTTTCAGTGTTTTGTTGTAGGTATGATGAAATACGACTTAGTGAGTGGGTGAGATTAAAATTATAGTCACAGTGTACTAACTAACATAACGTGCATTAGAAGTATGAACTATCCACGTAAAATTCGTTTTAAACAACATATTTTTTAGACTACATATTTGCTAGATTACAAATAAGTGCCTTTTGCAGGGTTGTTGATAAAAGAACGGCTTCACAGGCGGGTCTCTTGCAGCGAAACCAAAGCAAAGGACGTAATAAAATCGTATTGAAAATGTAACACTATTAGAGTTGGTCATCTCGCCCGTGATGTTGGACCCTTACTCTTTTGAGCCTAAAAACAGAATGGTTCCAACTGAAAGGCATCAAGGATCTAGGTCAAGAAAATATTACAGGCTACATTTCTCTTAGTTACAAAGGGCAAAAAACCTTCGTAATAACAGGTACAGGTATTTCCTCGGAAACCAATTCTAAAAATACAAAGTACCTATATGAGAACATATCTTTCCCAGAGAAGAGCATAAGAGATTATTGTTAAAATCAATTGACTCCATTACAGCACGCCTTAATAAACAAATAAGAATAAAAAATCTTAGTAATCCCCGACTCTGCCCGCTGAATATTAAAATAAACTGAGGGAAGTAAAAATGTGTTTTTATAGGTCCCTAACAATGCCGTAGCATGCAGATTGCAAATACGTGATCTGAAAGTCAATGTCCCTTGCGACTGACAAGCCGATTAGTGGCTTGGCATGGCTTGGCTACGGTTTCCGACACTTCATACACCCTTTAAACATTTCCATGCGGGAGTTGAATAATTGAAAGGTTGAAATCAATGATATCTTGTATCGAAGGGTTTTGAAATGAGAAGAGATGTTGTTCAATTGTTTCAGAGCCATGTTTGTTAGCAAAGAAAGTAAGAAAGGTATCAGGTTTCTCCACAAATATAACTATGTAGCATCGTACATACTTATAAAATAAGCTATTATAGCATGGGGATAGACAATGCTTCGTGAATTCCCTGCATTAAAGAGGGGTAAATTAGTCCGAAATTTAATCTCACTATGTTTCCGTTCTATGAACGTTCGTATGAACAAAAGAAAGGAAACATAAATATATGTTAAAAAAGACTATATTTTGTTATAAAAAACTAACGTAGTTCAATAGACGCTAATAAGATTCGTGGAAAACCACTTACATCCATAATGACGAAAATATTTTACTTATCTATGTGTTTTAGTTTCATGTCTTTTAACGAACCTGAAAATAGTAAGTTTTGCAGTGCCCTTCCAGGGGTACCCAGTGAAAACTATACTAACCACTCAATTAGACCTTAAACTGAAAGTAAATGCAAAAATAAATGAAATGATATACATATGAAAATCAAATTAGAAGACCTTTAATCAAAACGCATAATCTGATTGCACATCACAAACCATAGCATCTGCCAGCTTGGTGCTCTCTGGATATAACTATATATGGGAGTCAGAGATCAAACGGTCCTCAGACGTGACACTAATGTGTGCGATCTGCGACGGCGGTGATTATGTAGATGCACATCCTGCTTCTGACGTGCATTGAAATTAATATCGAGGGTAGATATTAATTTCTATATGTTAACACTGTGACCCTGACGTTCCGGAACAGGATGAATGTGAACTTTGAGAGCAAACATAGAGAACAAGACACGGAAAATAAGGCCAACTATTTGTACGTTTTTAACTAAAGAAAATAGAATTATACTAAATAAGAGCTGGTATTTACATTTGATACTAACTGCAGACGGTTGCAAACAAACTACAGGTAGCTCAACTGATCCATATGAATACTAGTTGGAATCAAATCAGATATGAGATTATAATAACTTATTTGTAAATGTTGCAATAAAGTTTTCATTTATTCGTTCATTCAAAACAAATAAAAATATAGACTTTAAATCTTTATCTGACGCCTAGCCTCTGCCCTAACCTGGTTACTCATTCTATCATACGATTAAATTTAAAGTCTATTGTTAAAGATCTCCTAAAGCATGTATTTTCCTGTAAATTGTAGTTAGTTTTAGTCCAATATCTGGCGCAGCGCATCAGCATTGCCATACGATAACGTGGCAATGCAGCCAGCATCTTGGGTACACTTCCAACTGGTATTGATATGGATCAGTTGAGCTACCTGTAGTTTTTTCGCAACAGTCTGCAGTTAGCTAAATTGTTTCAATTGTAAATACTAGTTTTTTTTTAGTTAGATCATTGTAATTTTTAGATTATATTAGTTCTCTTTCTATTAAAATTTTCTTATAAGGTTTGCATTTTATTTTGTTTGCTCAAAAAAATATTTTGTATCAATAAATCTTGGCCTTTATCTCGGCACGTTGTCAGTCAATTGTGGCTTTTTTACTTTTTACCTGTCAAGTAGTATTGGTTCTCATGATACAGGCCCAGCCTAGTGTGAGAATCATTGTTACTCAAATAAACTAATATATCCTTGCTATTATACACTAATAACTTGTTTTGCTATTAACATCTGTACTAAGTTTAATTCTTGGTTTGTAGTAATAAACACATTTTTCATTTCATTTCATTTTCAGATACTAAGCAAGATAATAAGATATAGCTTTGAAATAATAATACGTCATTTGTTTAGATATTAATCATATAAATTAATTATCTGAGTTAAGAATTGCTGAACATAGATTGTTTCTTTTCAATTTTGAAAAGTAACCTAAAACTCCGCCCTTTTGACATGATAGTGAGTACGCGAACGCTCCCTTTGAACTTATGAAAGCAACTGAGAATGCCCAAAGTGGAATATTGATAGGAATATTATATTACAGGCAAATGTTCCTGGTAAGGTACTGCCTCACAGTTTCTATACACAACCCCTTAACAACAAAGTCTTTAATCACCTCAAACAATATTAAAACACGCTCTAGACATGATTATAAATTAATCTTGACGTCACCTACACGGCAGCCTGTGCTTTCGAAATTTAATAAAGCCACCGCAGCCTATTCGAGTCCCTGCTAAGATTGATGTGCCAAAAACCCCCAAGTGAAAAAGGAAATTAAAAGAGGTGCCAACTGTTTAGATAGATTCAAAGTTACTGAGTGTTATGGTCCTATGAGTGCCAAGTAAGAGTAATTTAAATAAGTATGGCCAATTTTAGCTCAATCTGTTGAGGATAGCTGGTCTAAAATACAGTTGATTTTTCCTACAGATGGTAAGCTTGTAAAAAACCAACGGTGTAGCTGTTTTGGTTGCGTTGTCGTTGATGCTATCATAATAGAAATATATGTATAATCTATTTATTAACAAAGTTTACACAACATAATAACAATGTTGCACCATTAAACCACAGTAGGTTTGTGTTGGTGCTGACACTCATAATAGTGTATTTCAAAATGGTAATGGTATTTATAGTAAACCGCAAAAGAAAAGCTGACCATACCTGGCAGTGATTTTTGGCACATTTCTGTTATTTTATTACCGGTCTTTATTGAAGCTAGCTTTTGGCCGCGACATCTATCTCGTGGTATCTGGATACAACATTCCATGCTCAGCGGAGTAGCATAAACAAAATTTTAAGGAATGGACCTAACAATGTTTTCATTGCATCATAAGTGTGAAGTGAAGACTGCCAATGTATTGTAAAACGCCCTCAGGCCAGCAGACTGATTATCCTAAAACCAGCTAAACTATATTGACATTTCACTGCCCTTTGAATGGCCTTGAAAGCCATTTCAAAGGCCTTCGCTATTCAATTGTAATTTAAATGACATGTCAATTGAATGGCCTTGAAAGCTATTTAATGCTATCTTGTCTCTGAAAAATAATTGCAATTTTCATGACATGTATTCGGATGCGCTTTGAATGATGGCCTTGACAGCCTTAATAGCCTTCGCCATATATAAATAATTGCAATAAATAATTGCAATTAACGAAGGCCAATAAAAAGAGTTTTAAATGTCAAATAGGATAGCTGGTTTTAGCGTAATCAGTCTACAGATGGGAAAACGACATGCGAAAGATTGCAGGCTGATGCTGGATGCGTCTAGCAGAAGACAGAGCGCTATGGTGCTCATTAGGGAGATCTATGTCCACCAGTGGATTTTTATATGATGATGAATAACAGTAGCAATGTAATGTGCAAGCCTAAAATATACTGCATTTTTTCAAAATACCCCTTCAACAAGCCCGAAAAAAGCGGCAACGCACTGATTTATGCCGCCGTCTGAACGACATTGACAAATGACAGCTCGCGGTCACGGCTGTGTATTTTGTGTCACTTCCCTGCATTCAACGATGATTCAACGTATCCCCTGACTTGTTTATAGCAGCCGTATGAGTTATAGAGGTCTGAGATGAATTTATAGAAAGAAACTGTCGCAAATATTTTACGAGTTCAGGTGGGCGAATACCTGCATGTTTCCAGTGATATATTGCGAATTGCGACGCACCTGGATAAGGTATTAAATGATGTTTTTTTTTTTCTAGAAATTCATCTCACAATCAAACGAGCGTGGATTTGCTTAGAAATAAACAAATTTTATTTCATAAATTAGATTTTTCCTGAGCAGATTCATGCTCGTTTGTTTGTGGGATGAATTTTTAGAAAAAAAGTGACACTGGCTTTTCAAAATCTTATAACAAAGACGTAAGTATAAATACGATAAATTGGTAGACTGAACAATTTTCACCTGATTGCTAACCTCGTATTGTGTTTTGTTATTTTGAACTTTTAACCCAGAAAAAGCATGGCGTTCTCCTCGTTTAATTATATGCTTTTAACTGTGGAGGCGAATAGAAGTAAATATCTGAAGAAAGCACAAACAAACATACCGGGCAAGAATAATTAATGTTTTATTTTATTTCCATTTATTCAATCACGGCAAAAGTTTTTTATACATACTGAAGATTGGTTAAGGCTTCGGCGACGGATGAATTTGCCATTAAACTTATTTCCAAATAATTTGCATTTGAGGAGGGTTTCACCATGGTTTGCTATTATTTTTATTAGAATAGTATTTATTTAGGTTCCTGCAACAAGCTCTTTTTAAAAAACTCATCACAAATACTATGAAGACATCTTTTTTGATGTCAAAATGCTAATTCAATTGAAAAAGGTTTAGTTTGATTCCAGAAAATTATTAAACTTATTTATACACTATTTTAATAAATACAATAGCAGATCATGGTTAAAACATGCACAAATTATTTGGAACTACGTTTGTATAGGAAATTTATCCGTCACCAGGCCAAGCACGGTGATTGTTCTCTAGGGTAGAATCTGGTAGAATAGACAATAATGACATCGCATCGCCATACATTGCGTAGGTACATTATTGAAGTTGAAGAATTTAATTTCAAATAATTTACGCATTCGATGACAAAGTGACGTAATTTTTGTCTATTCTACCTTAGAAAAGAAAGCCCGTGCTTGCCTTACAGCAGCATGTCGTCTGAGTTTTAATATTGGTTAATATCAGTGTCATGTATCCACTTAGCCTTACAGCATCAGTGTCACTGTCACGTCGCTAATACGGATTACGGATTTCACCGAGGCATGTTATTAATGACGCTGTAATTATCTTTGAACATATATTAACTAACGAGGCCTTTACTTCATATCTAATACTAAACAAGTACATCTGCGAAAGACTGCTGGCAGATGCTGGATGCGACAAGAAGACAGGGTGCTATGGCGCTCATTAGGGGAGGCCTATGTCCAGCAGTGGACTAATGTGGGCTGATGATGATGATGAAAGTCGGGCGCACTGAACTCCGTTTACTTTAATGATGGCTTTCGAACAACTACGTTATAGTTAAAAGACTAGAAGAGAATAAGACAGAAAAAAGACACATAGAGAATAAATTCAATTCAACACCATGAAAAATAATATAACATACGCACTTCACTCGCAGCATCTGATTTTGTTTTCGTCCCGTTGTTAATTTAATATTTCAGTTTTAATTTTAACCGCATTGAAAATAAAAATTAAATCTTTATTCGTAGCACGCATGTATCTTAAAGCAAAATAATTTATGAAACATGTAATTTTTATGAACTTATTAAAACCGCAATATCATATGGGCTGTGCATATAAAAATACGGGAACGAATTGGTATCGTCACCGACTATTTTGAATGATATTTGTGCTTGCAAAAACTAAAAAGCGTCAATCTTGAAATACAGCCAACACTAGCTTTTTAAGCCAGCTCCTTTCAAGCCGCAGCCACTCTCACACCTCGCCGACTGTACGTACGTGTTTGTTTATACGTTTCACACGGACGGAGTAGCGTTCCGGCTTTCAAGTACGAAAGGATCGCTTTTTACATTCGACTGCGATGAAGCTGACTATGATGTGATGAAAACTTTCATGTTTTCATCGCACTAATAAGAGAAAGGCACAGAAGTTGTGTTCGGCTCTCTTTTATCCGAGCTATGTTGGATACGAGTGAATTGGTTTCTTTTATGTTAATGTTATTTAGGTCTTCTAATCCCATACGTAGACATTATAGGGTCTGTGTTTGGTGGAAAGCAGAAGCGGACGTGGTAGCGGATATTTGACAGTTTCAATAAAATCTAGTCTATAATGTATGCGAAATTGTTCCAATTATTTCGATGTTTACTGCTACGGTTTGCAGCACATAGACACAAAGTATATAATTTAATTTTTCCACGTAAATATAAGTCTCAGAATGCTAAACGAAACCTAAAACTGAAACTCCGCAAGCGCTGTATCTCACGGCTTTTATTCGCGCAATAAGTGGTAGAAGAAATATCAGTCGCGCTTTTTATCGGCAAAATATGAAATTAACCTATCGAATATAACTTTCGAATAGAACTTCCTGTAGCGCGAATACTTCGTTTACTCTCTGTAGATCCAGTGATCAAGATCCATTTGGTTCCATTAAGAAAACTTTACTCTTTAGATCCATTTCTGATGATTTGGTTCTAACAAGAACTTTTATTATCTGTAGATCCAATGATCAAATTTATTTTGTTCCAGTGAGAATACCTTTTGTCTTTAGATCCAATTTTGATGATTTGGTTCTAAGAAGAACTTTTACTTTCTGTAGACCCAATGATCAAGATCCATTTGGTTCCAGTGGTAATACTTTTTATCCTTTAAATCCAAAATTAATTACTTTGATCTAACAATAATTTGTTCACTCTGATTAAAAAGTTCTTGCTTTGCTTCGGGCTGATTCTAGATGAATCGCTTCTAAACAAGATCCGTCAAGTGCGAGTGTAACTCGCGCGCCGAGGGTTTCGAAAATATGCCAATTATACAAATATGCACCTACCCAACGGTTAGACTTGGCTATTTAGTTCTAACTGAAATTTTTTCGACCTAATTCAAAATATTTCAAAAAGTATGTTAAATTCTGACTTCTCATTTACCAGTTATTGTAAAAGTGGTTTGTATTTAAAAATCAGGCCTTATGACGTCAGTTTCGTAGTTTATTCTCAGTAGATCCAATTTGTGACGCAATTTTTTTAAATAGATTTAATGAGAAAAAAAGATTCTTAATGGAACCAATATGGATCTAGTAATTTTGTAAGTAGATGCAATAGATCCAATTTGTGACGTTGTTTTTTAAAATAGATTTATTGGGAAAAAAAGTTCTCATTGGATCTTGATCACTAGATCTACAGAGAGTAAACGGAATACTTGGGTATCTATCGTATGCTCAGGTAGTGCAGGCAATGATTCATATAAGGATCTAAAACTTAGGGAAAAAAATATGAATGGACACGAAGCTTGTCTTTTTATTTATTTATTTAAAGAACACAAACATCATATATATTATTACTTTATCTAATACTATCTTTAAGGTGAATAATCTAATATATATGACAATTTATTGAGTAGATAACTAAGTGCTGTAAAGGGCGCGCACATTGAAATAAATATTTTTATTATTCTATGCAATCCCGCTTCTGGAGAAATGTCTAATTTTTTTTCTTTGCATTCTATCTGTGTGGATTATCTGGCATTATGTATTTATTTATCTCTACTGATAACTATTGATAAATGCTTTTTATTTCGAGGACTGACTTTCTCTTCTCCTACTACATAGCACTATCCAACCCTAGGCCATTTTTGTGGGCCTACAACTCAACAGAACTCCTACGGTATAGTACTTAAATACCTACTATTTTCTATCCTTGGCATTCACCCCATTTCACCGAAAAGACTTCACCATATTCAGGAATTCGGTTGTCAATGCTATTTTTTTACTACCGAATACGATTGTCAAAAGAAAAACCAGATCCTGCCCTCAAAGCAACAAACACCCAAATTAAGTACCCGCCGGAATTTCATCAATTGAAATTCCTAGCTTAGCATCTCTTCCGTTCGTCCGTTTACGTATTTTTAGAGTTTCAAATATCGGTTTCAAAGCAATCACGCTTTTTTCTGTACTTCTTTTTTTATACCACCAAGAGGAAATTCCTTATGAACCTTACAGTCCGCAATCTAACTGTCATGTTTTCAATCTTTAATATCTCAGTTACTATCAAATCAAATCATTTATTTACTGAATACATTATTAATTATAGGTACATTTTAGATCTTGATCTCTCTCTGCCGTGTGGTGCCGGCAAAGAATTTCACCACCCCAACTCTTCCCGTGGGTGTCGTAAGACTAAGGGAAACACAGCGGGGGGCGGGCAGCAGCGCCTTCTGCAGAACAACTACACCGAACTGCGATCCCCAACCCGCATGCCCAGCGTGGGGATTATGGGCAATAACCCCCAAATAATGATGCCATCTATGGCGCTCATTAGGGGAGGCCTATGTCCAGCAGTGGACTATTATAGGCTGGTGATGTTGATGATGATGTTGTTAGATCTTATAACTACAGTATTGTCAATGTATTGAACCCGTAAGCAAGCGTGCAAATATTGAATAGCATTGAATCAAATATGGAAAATAATGAAATAGGTAATGAAGAATAATAATATAAATAAGAATAATTATCAACGGCAAAATATATAACCATATAGTTAATATAGTTAACTATGCTACAATATAGTTAACTATGCTACAATATAGTTAACTATGATACAATTAATTAACAATCACAGACAAAACAAAGTTCTACTTAATTCTACTGAATATTAATATTTCATTCATCTACACCAGTGTTTTTCAAACTGTGGGTCGCGACCCTTAGGGGGGTCGCGAAGCCTTACTCAGGGGGTCGCCGGCAAAAGGAAAAAGGCAAGGATCTACACTTCCGTAAAAACACAATTTCAATGAGAAGGATGGGCTTGTTTATTTTTCAAAAGTTTGTCAAATCGTGGTGCTATTTTTGAAATGTTAATAATCAAATCGTTTTCTAATTGGAGCCTATTTCTCTTTTTGGTTTTAATGTCCACCATTGAAGAGAACGTCAGTTCACAAAGGTATGAAGTGGCGAATGGCACTAATAATTTTAGAGCTTCCCTTGCCAGCTCTGGGTATTCATGTTTTCTTTTCATCCAAAACATGTCAACACTTCGCGAATAAAATTCCATTTTAAGCATGTCAGCAGCTAAATCTATAAGATTTTCTTTCGTATTTGTGGTGACATCAGCCAGTTCTATTGATTTATCCAAGAAAGGGTTTAGAATCCATCTACGCCCATTGTCAGCTTCAGAGTGTAAGTCTGGAAAGTATATTAATAGTTTCTCCTGCAAATTATGCAAGCTCTGTATCATGCAAGGAATGTGGACCCTTACCACAAGCGATTGGTCTGTTTCATTATCTTCAACAGTTTTCTGAACACATGGAAAAGACTCAAATATATTGTTTTGCAGTGAGGTTGACCACAAATGAAGTTTTGCATGAAATGCTTTGACTTTATCTTTAGCTGTTAAAATATTTTCTTCGGTACCTTGGAGGTTCTTGTTTAAATTATTTAGGTGGCTAAAAAGATCTGCCAGAAATGCTAATTTCAATAGCCAGACAGGGTCAGAAAAATGATTAGCATATTCAGACTTAGCATCTTGTAAGCTGCTGACGTCCAAATCAAAGCCGCACGCAGCCTTACTAACTTACCTCGTACTTACTTTCAAAGCTTTCGAGGCTTCTTGCAGAAAGTAGGTGCTAATAATGAATATCAAAATAGAGAAAATCATAAGTTTGTCTTTAAAATTACTAACTTTTTGTCTCTCTATGCCCAAGGGGGTCGCCGGAATTTTTCTACCCTTAAAGGGGTCGCGTATTCAAAAAGACTGAAAAACACTGATCTACACTATAAAAAACATTTGTCAACTTACTACTGCATGCAGCTTTTGACTTGAAATTTGAAATGATAATACATTTAGAGCGCTTGTACAGATAAAAAGAATGTTCAATTAATAAGTAGGAAGTATGAAAAATGCACATAAGTACCAAAACAGTTTGATTTAAAATTTCAGTTATTTTATAATTTTTTAAATATTTTGTAAAAAGTCGAAAAACGTTTCATTCCTCCCTCCCCCTTCATATTTTTCGAAGTGTGCAGAGCAATCTACATGAAATAGCGTTAGTAGATATGAATCTATATTCTACAGATAAAATACCTCACGTTAAAATTAATAATAATAATAATAATAATGCTGGACAATCCACACAGCATCATCTAGCCCCAAGCTAAGCAGAGCTTATGTTATGGGGAATTGATTTGGATTATTCTAAAGTTTTTCAAAATTTAGGAAAAGTCGAATAATGTGTAACACATGCAACATTAAAAATTATCTACAATTTGTCGGTGAAAAATTCGTTCAGTTCAGACTAAAATAACACTTTGAGATTAATAACATTTTAATGTTCTTTTTAAAGTTTCAGTTGTTTGTATTTATTGAACAAAAAATGTAATTCTATTGTATGTAAATCATAGTACCAAAAATAATAGGCCAGCTTTTAAACTACCGTGTGAATCAAGAACTTCTTACCGAAACTTCGGTTTTAGCTCAATTAGCTTACCGATCGCACGAAACGGAACACGATATTTCGTACTTCCGTATAATAAAATAAGCCTCCAGGTATTTCCAATCAAAAAGCCCAATGTTTATTTGTTCTAGCGCCGTCCAATCGTCGGTATTTGATTTACTGTGAACGTACTAATGTTGTTGTTGCTTGTTACGTGTTTCGGCTTTCTATTACATTTGTTTTAGCTAAACATTAACAGTTTCTGAATTGTCTGTATTGTCACTCTCTGTATGAAAATGCTAGAAACTCTCGTGTACAATAACAAAAATAGGCATATACATACATACACAAATATGGTTACCACCATTCAAGTGACATTTTATATTATGATTATAACCCTTGTCACCTTTTCAGTAACGACTGTTCAGTAATTATTTTCTTCTTATTCCTTTAATGCAGGAAGAAAAAATACTTATAATTCTGGTATTTTTCCACACAGATCACGGACCTGGCTATATCGATTCAAATCCACAAGGAATCACTATTGCGTGGGTAGTGCCTCCGCGCTGTTGGAATGCATTCTTTTGTTCTGGAATCTTCTTTGTTCTATAATAACATTACTAATCAATTCAAAATCAATATGGAAGTGCTTCGGAAGTACTTAATGTACTATAATATTACACTCAACAATTTGATTGTTTTGGATAGAACAAAAACCTCTTAGTAATTTATCACTATTTTTAAGTTTTTCGAGATAAATACCAACTCTGTAATAAAATTCATCAACGGAATTATTTTCTTTACAATAGCGAAAAAAAATTCGGAAGCAAAATCGTTTCATCGTCGGATGAATCTAAAAAAAATGTTCAAACATATATACCTACATACATACGTACAGCCAAACATAGAACCTTTTTTCGAAGTTGGTGAAAAGAGATTTTCATGCTGTGATTAATGGTGTTTCTCTAAATAGATTTATGTTGAATACAAATGTTTAATTATTTCTTTCAAAAATTGAAAGAGAGAATGGAAGTTAATTCCCGTCAAAATCTAATAAACCACAGAACCTGTGAAGTACGTCAACTCATGGAGCATCCTGCTCACATAAAAATAGCTAGTAAGCTCCTGAGCTCGCTCCACCCTGCCTACTTGTTGTTTTCTTTTTCGCACTTCAACTACTCCGTGCGTACCGCGGCATAGAGTGTCGGCGGGTGTAAATTGAAACACTTGCAAATTTACCCCATACATTATTCATGTGCCAAACACCCTCACAGCGAGATGCCTGACAGTAACATTTGAAAGAGAAATAAACCTAGATTGCCCACCGAATTTTACCGCGACCTTGAAATCGAATTCAGAAAATTTTAATCAGTATCGCTGATCTACTATGATCTACTAGTATTTCCATACCACATAACCTATGTGACATGGAAATAGATCAGTGATGGATTTTATATACTTTTTATTTTGATACCTTTGCCTCTTTAATGGGTGCCCGAATTAAGACGGGGACCCATTTATTGTACATGTATGTGTGCATATAACAAATGGGTGCCCGTCTTTAGTCCGGCAGTGCAATAAGGAGTCGCCTCAGAAACCAACAACCTGCATTATTCTGACCCTAATAAATAAACCGAGCCAAAACGGTAACGTATGTCAGACAAATGGGTTCGAAACCATAGGTAAAAGTTTAATATTACAGTCAGAAGAAACCTACCTCAAAGTCCCGAAAAGTTAATGGATATCGAAACTCTCGCTAAAATTGCAAACGTATAAAATTTATTTTCCATCCCATTTCGAAAAGTTTGTTGACTTTGGTAAAACGTCCCTAGGTGTTTATTTTCCTTTCCCAAAAGGTAAAAAGTTAGATTTGATTGATTCGCGAAATGTTAATCCCTCTGACCCCAAAACCTAAACAATTCCATCGCAGCGTTAATTTAAAAAACACATTTTCCTTAGAGATTTCAACGTAATTTCTTTCTCACCGAAGCATTTCCTGAAATAAATAACAAGTGTAAAATTCACAACAACAAAGCTTTACAACAAAAGGCTCGGGGCTCGCAACATCCGGACGACCCTTCCAAACTTAGCAGCCTGATTACGGATATCCGAGCAACGAAAGTAAATGTACAATTATACGCGGCCAAGTGTTTTCAAACAACTGCTCCAGCTCTTGTGCTGATGAGAACGAAAAATAAATTATAATATAATTTACTAACAAAGAACTTTATTATTTAATTCGATATTTCCAACCGAGTGTTTTCTTTTGAGCAGCGCGTTAATATGAAAATCGACATATTTAAAAAGCAAAGGGTCATTGGGCTTGTAGTATTTAACGTAAAGATGAAACCGAGGATCTCCTTGTGCTTTTTCATCACCGTGACCTACAGTCGAAGTAGCTCTGGTGGGAGAGGGGGGTGGACACATCTGTTCTGGAGTTACACTCATCTCAGATTGCGGTGGAGTAAAAGGCCCCCGACCTTGATCTTCTGGAACTCTAATCTTCTTCCACAAAAAAGGTTTTTTATGCGGAGAACGATAGTAAGTATCTGAATGTCGTGCCCTCTCTCTCTCATCTACATGTGATTCAGGACACGTCAGTTCATACATTTCCGGCAAAGACAAGTACCAATAATCCGCACCATCACCAATTATCGGGAAGAGTCTCTTATTGGAAAATGCAGGGCGATTTTTCTGAACAAACTCATTGTACTTGCGCTTCAACCTTTTCATATATTCTGTGTAGTGAATAGATTTAAGCAGTTTCTCAAAATCAGATAGTTCATTTGAATTGGGTTCAGAGTATACCCCAGCACGTACAAAAGTTCTCAGAAGGTGGTGGAGCTTAAAGACTACAAAAGCCAGCCACTGACGAGCCTCCTCCTCTAGTATTCTCAAATCGTCAGCTCTGCTTCTTATCCCAAACTCAGCCGCTTCAGCTGCTCTTCTGTCTCCGCGTTCTTTAACTGTAGCTAACCAGCGACGATAGCGGCAGTAACAGAACTTTGTGCGTCTTGAGTAATGGCCACGGTAAAGTGCCTAGAAACAATTAAACACTTTTGAATACCTTCTATTTACATTTACATCCTTATACGAGTATATGAATTTCGAACAATCACAACAATTCCGGCTATTTTAAGCTAACATCACATTGCACTAGCATGCGAACTAAGCTTTTAGACTTAATTGCAGTTCAATGTCTTGCGATCGATCTCTAACTATTGGGAAACCCGAATCCGAGATGTTGGTAAGTAGCGTTTAGATTGCATTAGTTTCATCCTGTTGGTTACTTTCAAGATTACTAGAGCTAACCTAGCCCTAACCTAACCATGATCTATAAGCATTTATTAATTTCAAAATCTTGCAAGCGTAGACAGCTACTCCTGAAGGGTTTTGATACGAAAACATTCCGAGACCCATTCGTGTTTTCTTAGTTAGTTCAAATAAATGATGTACCGTATTCTCTAAAGTACCTGGGTAAATCGATAAGATTTACCTGTATCTTCCTCGCGGCTATGTAGTAATGGTGACCATGTTTGCTCCGGACTGCTCTGCGCAATGCTGCTCTATAAACCTTCCTTGCTATGTGTATCCTAAAAGCGCACTGTATGATTATAGCATTATGGGAAAGCCAGGCTACGTGTTTCCTAAGCTGGTAGCCTCGCAGCATCCGCTGAAGGACCAGAACGGCTTTGAACCGCTTGTGACGTCGTTTTTCTGCTAAGTCAGCTCTTTCCTGGAGCTCGAAGAAGAAATCATGAGAGGTCTGAAGAAATCGGTGTGCTGTCGCCATTCAGTTTTGTTTCTCATACTTCTTAGTCACATTTAATGCGGTGATTTAATCACAAATCAGAACATGGACTTAAATGATAAAATACCCTTCGTGTTGTGGAAAGACATTTGAATGACATAGACCATAAATAATGACGTATAGGAATTATGACAAATAAGACGTCAGAGTTTGAATGTCTAAGAGGTACTTATAAAGGTTATATATATATCAAAAAGATTGAAACATAATCGGATGATTATTGATACAGGAAGGATACAGATGAAGCAAAAAAAGGAAAAACTAGCCGTGGAGTACGAGAAAATAAGTTCACTCATATGCAATGTTACACTCGTCCAGCCCCCTCGTTTTCCTGCTTCCCAAACCCTCTTAATCATGATGACACTTTGGGACAAGGCACGGTAATAAGTTCGGGACATATACTTTTTATTTTGGCTCAAATGAGAGCGTGTCGCAGTTGCCCATTTCATTCCCCCACCGCAATACAAGGCGTGTTTAGAGTCCTAGCTCCCTCCAAGCAGGTGGGTTCATGTGAGATCATGAATAATTCAACAATCAAATTGGCAAGGTGTGCGCTCGTTTATTTATTTTCAGTGTAAATGGGTACATTCATACGTATACCAGCGGAGTTATGAACCCAGAATTAATCCGTAAACCCGAATTCTGCATATTTTTGGTAATCTTCTGTATAATTTGAGGACGTTCTCATTTTCTTCGAAAAATTTTAAACTGCTTATATAATCAAGGCTCTAAGAACGGATGGCGTTTTAATAATAAATGCTTCGTCCACATTGAGGTTTCCCGGCATAGAAGTAGGTAATTATGGCAGTAAATTTTTAAAATATTTGTGTTTAATTTAAACAGAGATTGTAATCCGGCCTGATAAAACGTGACCTAATTTGTAAAGTTCTCTATACCGAGTAAGTGCTTTATAAAAGCTTTTAAACCGTCCCATCGTTATAATTTATTTAGATACTTAGGCACAAGTTGAGAGCTAAAATACAATTCAATTTATTTATAATTATGTATAAAAATTTATACATTTTATACTTATGCATCAGATGGGAATAACCCATAAATTCTTTGCACTTGCAGTCTTAACGTAAAACGGCCGTTCAACTGCACCACGAAGCTAGAAACAGATGATTTTCCATAGAATTTTTGAGCAAACGTACCGCGTTGTTGTTAATTATGTAAGAGAAGCGATCGTGCACTACGCAGTTGATTTGGCCAATCATCGTTTCCCTTTGATTAAATTCCTGTTTGAAATTCCATTACTTTGTAATTCTGTTAGAACAGGAAAACATAATGCTAATTCTGTTTCAAAAAAAGCTGTAATAAAAGTGTTATAGTCAATAATGAACTGTAACATGCACAATTTGTACTTTAAAAAACAAGTACGACAAGTGCGAGTGTAACTCGCGCGCCGAGGGTTTTGAACTTTTGTCGTTTAGGTAGTACGTATATTGACGACCTGTTAGCGCGGTGGGCTTACAACGCAGGAGGTTGCGGTTTGATTCCCGCCTCGGGACTAATATTTGTAAGATCTGCAGATTATTTGTTCGAGTGTTCTAGTCCTTTTCTACGTACACAAAAATAAATCATCTAATGTGATACTTATTATATACTTTATTAAGTATAACAGATATCGTAGTAGTACGAATTACACAAGCTTGCTTAGCTTGTCGCTAAATGATGTTGTGTGGATTATCCAGGATACATTACTCTTCTCATATTTTTTTGGAGCACGGTGGAATTCGTGAATTCAATAATCTTATTATCTAAATATTCTTCGAGCGCAGTGGAATACATTGGGTATGGACTTTAAAAATTTTGATAACAACGGTTTCGTGGCGCTGTGGAACCCTACTATTACAGTTACTACAGAGATTAGTGGGTAGGTAAGTGGGTTGGTACCTACAATTATTTTTTCGACTTTTTTCTACGTATTTCACTAAGTATGAAACTTAGACGATTTTTAAAACCTGTTTTGAATTGTCGAAATCCATACCTTTGATTTGATATTGCTCTCAATGAAATAGCCCCCATTGTATGAAAATTCGTTTTTTGACCATATTTCGAAAAGTATTGTTTTCACAGACTTCTCTATATTTTTCCTGTAAAATATAGACCTATATCTACAAACGCTTAGTACATTTTATATAGATCACTCTGCTATCTTCGGAGATAGAGGGGGGGGGGGAACGGTCAAATTTTCGACCTTTTTCAAAATATTTCGAAAAGTATAAAACCTATCGAAATTTCAAAAACTGCATTAAAATGGACAAACTGATACCTTTCATTTGATATCCAACTCGGTGGGGTAGCCACCCCTTTAGAAATTTTTCCCGCCCTTTTTTGACCATATTTCAAAAAGTATTATTTTTACAGACTTCTCTATATTTTTCCTATAAAATATAGATTAATACCTACAAACACTTGGTACATATCAAATCGATCGTTCTGCAATCTTCGGAGATAGAGGGGGGGTACCGGTCAATTTTTCGACCTTTTTCAAAATATATCAAAAAGTATAAAATCTATCGAAATTTCAAAAACTGCATTGGAATGTACAAACCAATACCTTTCATTTGATACCCAACTCGGGGGGGTATTCACCCCTTTAGAAATTTTTCCCGCCCTTTTTTGACCATATTTCAAAAAGTATTATTTTTACAGACTTCTCTATATTTTTCCTATAAAATATAGATCAATACCTACAAACACTTGGTACATATCACGTCGATCGCTCTGCAATCTTCGGAGATAGGGGGGGGGGGGAACGGTAATAATAAATTTTTTGACCATTTTCAAAATATTTTAAAAAGTATGAAATCTACCGAAATTTCAAAAACTATTTTGAAATCTACAAACGAGTACCTTTCATTTGATACCACTTTCGACTTTGTACGTTCCATTTAAAATTTCGATTTCAAAATTTGTATGGAAAATCTTCATTTTGATTTTTCATTTATTTTTCTATAAATATGTGCGGGCGCACAAAATGTATTATTATTTCAAATTTCAAGTCAATAGCTGCAGTAGTTTCTGAGATATTAAGGATTCAAAACACAAAACAGACCCAAAGCGATTTCATAAGGGTTTTGCCACCGATGGCAAAACCCTAAAAAGAGGATTCACGTCATATAAATAAATAATACATAAACTGTGTGGATTGTACAGCATTATTTAACTGACTATTTACATGGTAAAAATGTAACGCGGGGATGCAGCAGGTTGCGGGTTCATTTCCCGCCTCAAGGCAAACGTTTGTACGATCTGCAGCTGTCTTTTCCAAGTGTTCTGGTTAGTTTATTTTTATATTATAATAAATATAACAATTATTTGTACGATCTGCAGATATTTGTTCAGAGGTTCTGGTCGTTTTCTATGTATAATAAAAAATATCTATCTATTTAATAATATTGTATTACGTATATCAGTCATCTAGTACCCATAACACAAGCTCTGCTTAGCTTGGGGCTAGATGATGCTGTGTGGATTGTCCAGCAAAAAAAAAAAATTAAAATAATGTCATACATGTACTGTAATATCAGTCATAAGACAAGTTTTGTTTATTGGGGCTAGATGATGGTGTGTGGATTGTCCAGCATTATTAATTATTATTTTCATTATTCTATAGATATAATGGTCACTATAATTATGTTTTGTTTGGATACTTAGTTAATAAAATAACAAAAAAATTTAATAACTATGATGGTAGAAAATACTTTTCCGATATTAAATAGAAAGAAAGAAAATTTTTATTGGAAACAATACTTTTCCGATATTAAATAGAAAGAAAGAAAATTTTTATTGGAAACACGATCAACAAAGACAAACATGACCAAAATACAAAGAATTTTTTTTTTCTTCAGAGTAGAATCACAGGGTTAATTTAAATAAGATCCTTCATGTGTGATACACTCACACTCGCGCGCCAAGGGTACTTCCTCTACCTTGTATAATTGACATATTCGCAAACCTTTGTCAATTATACATACTATAGGCCTATAGATACCGGTGAGGCAAGACTTTGCTCTTTGATAATTACCTCAAACAACAATAGTTCAGATACTGAACTATTGTACTAGGTATCTGAAATTTAGGTAGAAATACCTGCCTACAAGGCTATTAATTAGAAAGAATTATTATTTGTTTCTTTATTCAATACCAGCTCACGAATGTATTGTTATTTAAAATTTTAAATTAGTTGCTGCGCTCGTGTCGGAAACTTGAAAAACGACAGATAGAGCGAGACTACGGGACTAAGGTTTATGAAACCAATCCCTTTATGAAACCCTAAAAAATCTTCAGAGTAGAATTAAAGGGTTAATTTATTTATCTTCGTTTTACGGAAATTAAATTACTAAACATTAAAGCGACCATTTAGAAACGCAAACTACGATCATAATTTAGTAAACACTCGCACAGAGTGTTTTGCTAATTACGGAACTGCAGTGCAGTTTCAAGTAATTTTGGTAATATCTTTAGACAATGTCTAGAGCTTCGAACTATCTTTGGAGTAGCTTCGAATTAGCCGAATGGGTAGATACGAGCTTGTTAGATTTAAGTGAGCCCTCAGAGGGATATAAGATAGGATCGATAAAGCCGATTTGTACAGAATAGATATTAAGATACATACTTATTACCATTTAACACGACTTCTGAGGCGCGGTGGACAAACGACCGCCAGCGACGCAGGAGGTTACAAGTTCGATTTCAGATCTTTTTATAACTGCTTTTTGTTTTTGTTTTTGTTTTTAACTTTCTTCTTTTTCAATTGTTGTTTTTTTTTTGTTGTTATTGTTTTTTATATACATATTATTTACTTTTAACTACGCCACCGTTAGTATTATACTACCCGATCCTATCCATCCAAAGGTTGCCTGGAAGAGATCGCTTTTAGCGATAATGCCGCCGATTGTGCCACATTAGTTTTAGTAGTAGTTAGTTTGTTGTTATACAATTATAAAAGGTGCAATAAAGTTATTATTATCTTATCTTATCTTATCTTATCTTTGTTCGGGATGTTCTGGTCGTTTTCTGTGTGTATGCAGTTTAAAGAAATATTTGTCTATGTAATATAGGTTACATTATTGAAGTTTTCATATGGATCCCTTATTTTAATGAAAATATTCTATAGCCTATTTTCAACAGGGATAATGTATGATTCTAATGGTCGAAGAATTTTTTAAATCAGTACCTTAAATTCGGTATTTATTCAATCAAATCTTTCCTCTTTATAATAATAGTATAGACCTACCTATCGATGACTGTTGATAACGATGTAAAGCATCATCTCTGAAAGTCACTAAGCATAGACCAATTAGTCGGAATCAGAAAATTGAAAAAAAATTAAGCTCCTACCCCACTAGGATACAACAGTGACATCAACGTGTCGCTATGTATCCTAGGTCAAGTAACGTAAAAGATTTTGAAATATTGTTAAATTTCATAGAGTCAAAAAGTTTCAGATCTAGATAAAATTGTTTTCTCATAATTATATAAAAAGTCATTTACAAAAGCTTGGATATTGGTCTTACTTCTATTGAAATATGGTTCAATATTGAAAGACCAATCGATAGTCTACGCTTGTGCCAGTAACACACATCGGAGAACTGAGGGCTGAATAGCGAACTTACAGATTCTTTGAGTTCCTTTGACCCGTAAACTTACCGAACGTGAGCAATATTGCAAAATGTCTACTTATATGAAAAAAGACGGGAACTTTCTCCTACAAACTTTAATAGTAGTTCACCCAGAACGGATGTTTTACATTTTATGCCGATTAAAATAGAACTTGGTTAGAAGCTTTATATAGAACTTTGTTAAAAGTACAATAAAATTTAAACTTGGAATGAATGTAATTTGTAGTTTGGTGGAAAAGTTTTTCTGAAAAGTAGTGTTTTTGTTTTGCTTGTAGTTTTTTGCAGCAAATATTTTTCAGCTTGAATGTAAAATTTATGATTTTTGGCAAATCTAGGGTCTACGCTTTTACTTAGTAGATTAAAATGCTCCATGCTTTTGACTTGCTTTTGACTTTCGAACACGATAACACAAATTTACGAATCCATTTTGGCGTTCAATAATAGAGGTATATAGTATAGTAAATATCGTAGTTTTTGTACCTTTTAAATAACAAACGGGGCTAGCTGAAGACGCAGGTAGGTAATTTTCTAAAATGAGAAAAGTTTCGACAGTTATTAGTGTGCCAAAGTTCATAATAAACGTATGCGATTCAAAAAAATGAGGATGTTAAATAATGGTTTCAGCAAATTAAACTTTGGCCACATAAAAAAGCATAAAATTAATAAAAATGAAAACTTTTTTGTCAGATGATTAATCTAAAATTCACGAAATGATAAAATTCCAGGTTTGGAAGTTGACTGCCGCTTCGAACTTCTGACGCCATAACTGGGTTAGAGAAAAATGAAAACTTTCGCAATATGCAGAACTTGCTTTGCACGAGACCTGAGTAATAACACTTCCCAGATAATATATTTGCAAATTTCCTTTTGAAACTCCACCATTTGCCTACACCTTGCTACAAATTCGAGCTTCAAAGTTGGATTGGATTAGAAAATTATGGATATTATTTTCTACAGTAATAATTATGGTAGGCTCTTGGTTCTTGGTTTGGCTTAAGTTTTGTAAGTTGCCTCGTGGTTGGTTTCATAATAAAAAGTATTTGTCTGGGGTTATAAATATTTATGTGGTACCTGATAAGTATTTCTTCTCTCTAAGAAGCAATCAATATCTCCTCTCATAAACCTACAAAGCATTAAAAGATCCCTTGTAACGAGGTATCCCTTTATTTACCACTCCATTTACTATAGTGGACAAAAAAATTAGGTGAAGAGAAAATCAATAACACCCTATTTCATAATAGATAATAAAATGAATTGCTTGTGTAAAAAAAATTAATTGCTTCTGTAAAATCTGTGTGCTTATTTTTTAAGACTAAAGAAACAAAGTAATTGAAATCTTATACATACATAAATTATTAAGTAGGTATCTCTCAACTCAGCTGTACCTCACACCCATATCTTATATCAATGGAACCAGTAGGAGTAAAAAAGTAAGGAAAAATAATATTAACAACAGCTTTTAATCTAGACCAAACGTAAAAGAAAACCTAAACATTTTGATCGCTCGAGCAACTAGCTAGAGCTTTTTAATTTATTTCACACAGTGCAACACAGAACACGGCTTCCAAATAAACGAAAGCTTATTTCACTCACGCCTGACTTTGAAGCATTCTCCGATTGGAAAATATTTCCAATATTTTTCCGCGGTCGAAGAAATTTCGATTCTATTCGAAAGTATGAACGAATCATGCACACTTACCGGAAATGAATTCTACTTAGCTTTAGTGAACGTTCATATTCCATAATTTTTCGACGGTTGGTAACGAGTCACGGGTTTTAATAAATTTGTTCTTGTAAGAACGTAATTTTGTTTTGGCATGGTACCTAAATATTTATTAAATCGGTTGATGAAAGCGAAATTACATAGACTGAAAGAAGGACGCATTAAATCTATATTAGTTTATTGGTATTATTATCTATTTATGTTGTTTTAGCTTTTAAAAACATTCATAAATACCAAAGTAACATTTTATTGGTCTGAGTAGGGAAAGTATAGCAAAACTAATATAAAATATTATACCTACTGTTAAAAAGTATATCAAAAATGTATAAATTAAAAACAGTGTTGAACTACCTGCAGTTTCTTTGCAGTCTGCAGTTCACTCAACTGTATCTACTGTAAATACTACTTCTAATTTTATTCATTGATTGTAATTATCTTTGTTGATAAATTAATGGATATAAACTAAATAGTAAAACTGTCACTTTATGTACAAATCTTTCACGTCTATGCTTGCTATTGTATCTCCCTTAGTTGGCCAACCTTTTTGATTCAAATTTAATGAGGCAGGGAGGCGTCCTTTGGACTGACCATTACGGAGACAAAAGCTGTCTGAACGTCCTGACTAGTGGCCATTCTTTTATACCGTGAACAAAATTTACATTGAATTTGCGTAAATAACACAAAATACGTAAGGGACTTTTAGTGGGAATTTCCTAATTGAGAGCGTCTATATGTTTTGTAGAGGATAATTCTAATGTCAGGTTCCGCCGTACATTGTCAAGAGAAAACATATAAATATTCTGTGGTAACGTAATAACGATTGTTCTTACTTGAAATGAAATGAAATTTATTTATTGCCCAAAATCATTGACAAGTAACAATCAAATGTACGTTACTTTAAATCTAAGGCTATATAATCTACATGCGTTGATTGTATTGGATTAGCCTTAGATGACTACGCTAGGCTTGAAAAGTCTGTCTCTCTCAGCTCTTGGATGTCGTAAGAGCTGACTTAGGGACCCTGAGAAAGCGAAGATACATTGTATTTGTACCATTATAAACCTTGTGATGTTTGTCTTGGTACTCGTATTCGTTTTCACATTAGATAGATAGATAATTCTTTATTTCATAGCCATACAAATAGAATACAATGGGTACTAAAGTTAACTTAATCTATGGCTCTGGAATTGGCGTCCTTATCGCTTATAACGATTTCTTCCATTAAGTGTACATTAAGTGTAGTCTAAGTATCTATACTAATATTATAAAGAGGAAAGATTTGATTGTTTGTTTGTTTGTTTGTTTGTTTGTTTGTTTGTTTGTTTGAATTGAATAGGCTCCGAAACTACTGGACCAATTTGAAAAATTCTTCCACCATAAGAATCCTAAAATTTCCGTGATGAACATAGGCTATAAAATATTTTCAAAAAAGTTAGAGATCCGTATAAAAACTTCAATAATAAAACCGCTATACATCAACTTCTTTTTTTTTCTTTTTTTGCGCTGCTCGCTTTTGCTGTGACTCAACTTCAACTTCTTTTTTTATGGCACCGCTTTTGCTACGACGACTCCACCAGTGTCAGTTATGGATTGTCATAGACATCACAATTCGTTACTGGGGTGCGAGAGGAAACTCAATGTCATAAAATATAAAAACTTCATGATTGGAACCATGCGATGAAGGCGATATAGCGGTGCAAGAGAAAAAAGTCTTTAATTATATAAGTAAAGGAGGTAAAGGTACAATTTTAAAAAGGATAGATTTTATTGTTTGTTTGTGGTTTGAATTGAATAGGTTCTGAAACTACTAGACCTTTTTGATAAAAAATCATCACTATAATGATAATCATAGGCTATAGAATATTTTTAAAGTTAGTGATCCTTATGAAAACTTCAATAATAAAGTACCTTATCTAACGTGTGTGTGTGTGTGTAAGAACTTAAAATTCTTTAAAATACCCGTGCGAAGCCGGGGCGGGCTGCTAGTAGATTATAAGATGACTTATCTGGGCCTACCCGACTTACAGCATCGGCTTTGCATGCTGTCTCCCTCGGGCACAGTTAGCATCGTGCTTTGTTAGAAGGAGCAAACATGTGTGCACAGTCATATTGCATGAGAGCGAATGCAGTCAGAAATAATCAGCGTTGTAGTACAGAATGATTCAATTTATTTTAAATTACATTTCATTTATTTTGTTACGTTAGTTACTATTAACTATCTAATTATTTTAGTGTGCATTAAATACCTAGTTAAATTTTATTTTATTTTCCGTTTCGTATTTTATTTTTCCATGGTGATGATGGCAATATCACCTTTATTTGGGGGAGACATGTCCAGCTGTGAACATAATTATCTGTGCTGACGAGACCTAGAAATCGGATCAGGTTGTATGTGTCTCGTACTACATTATTTTTTATCCTTGACGACAAGAAACCCAAGAGAAATTTTCCCAGACAGATATACCCAACATATTCAAGAAACAAAAGGCGTCTTCGAAGCCGTCGCGTTCGCATCCAGCACTCGCAACGCGCAAATCAAACGCTTTGCTTTCATAACTGGGTATTTAAGACATCTGGAGCGATCCTAACAAGGTGCTCGACATTCACAGGTGAATGTAAAGAGCCTTTCAACATTTAACTTGTTCGTTAAAAAACGTTCCTTTAGCGGCAAAAAGCAGCCATATTATGCGATCAAAAGCGACTCAGTAATAAGGTTGTTACTAAATACTAAGTCGTGAAATGGAGCGGGTAATTGGAACCTCTAATGCTAAATGTAAGGTATAGCCGACCGCTAATTGGTATTTCTTTCAATAAACTGAATGGTTGCATTCATTATAAAGTTGACTGGCTGCATTCAGGGATTTATTTGTCCATTTTACGTGAGAATTTTATAAAAGCGATTAATTTTTACTTTGCACAGATATTATGGATACAGTATCCATAATATCTCTGTGTATCTATTCAAATAACTAGTTAATTGAATATATACTACAAACATGCGCTTGGCGTACACACGCCATAAAAGTTACTATCGTAACATAATAATAATAACTTCCTTCCAGCAAAAATAACAGTCATCATTATATTAATTTTGCCGCGGTGTCACTTGACGCGTAGATTTGTTATAATTTTTATGTACAGACACAACCGTGTATTAGATGAAGATTATGTCCCTAAGCGATTCTACGGGTTAATGTAATAGTTGGCAATCGTACAACAATCATTGCTACGAATCTTTATTGGATGCCTACGCCGTAGCATGCCGCAGCATACCGTAGCACCTGCTACGTAAAGTACCGAATCGTAGACGTTTTCTACATGAAACTGTTTCAAGATACTATTTTATTCTGAAGCGTAACACTTAAGAATAAAACAATAAATGAAATTATTTTATTTTAACGACTTTTCACTAAAAACCTTTGTACCTATGTATTACTAAATACTCCAAAAGTACCATTAAAACAAATTTCTATCATTGGATCTGCGTCGAGTTACTTTTGTACTCCTTAAAGCACGCAAAATAATAGGAAAATTTAAAAATTAGGCTCGTGCTCATACTTTTTGACGTACAGATACCAAAAAAGATCATAAAATTTCTCCCAGCCGACTGAAAACATAAAGAAAACTAGCGTGCCAGTACTGCCCTTAACATTTTCCATAGCTAGCCATCTCTATACATATTCATTGTGTACCGCGCTCGCCTCGAGACGGGTCGTCTGTAAAACAACACAGCAGAATACACTTTTAATTACAACCCGACGGACTACGCTTAGAATAGGGTGAAGTAGGGATAGTCGCTACAGGAAAGATAACATATAACCTTACTGTTGTAAATTGCAAACAAGTAGGTATTAAATGACAGCTGGTTTGTCTATGTATTTTTATCTAGTGGTCTTACCCGGCTATAGGAATGTAACAAAAATTGTAACAAAATTTTGGATATATACACACACATACATACACTTTAGGTTATATTATTACGGATAACTAACTTTTTTGAAAATATTCTAGCCTATGTTCATCAGGGATAATGTAGGATTCTAATGGTAAAATAATTTTTCAAATCGGCCACTTAGTTTTGTCGCCTATTCAATCCGAACAATCAAATCCATCCTCTTCATAATTAGTATAGACAACTCTATTGCGATCACTAACAGCTCGCTAGCAGCGTGATTAAGGAATAAATAATAAATAAAACAAAAAATCTAAAAAATACGTACTAATAGCGTTGGAACTGTAGTATAACAGCATCTTCCCTTAAGAACTTGTCTTATTAATCTATTAACTTAACTATTATTATAAAAAGTAAGTAAATAAATGTCCACAAAAATGTTTTGTTTATGTGCTGTTGATTCTGTTTTACAAACTAAACTAAAGTAATTTGATTGCAAAAAAATGTCACCGTTACGATCTAAATAAAAAAGCGCTACATTTTTAGTACCGTCAAGTGATTTAGTTTAGTTATTGCTGAAATAGAACCGACATCATTTATAGATTAAATGCAAACTAAAAGCTTTTAGCGGTGTGTTTGCCATGAAAGTTACAAGGCTACTATTAAACTGATAATATTTTTAATAGATAGTTTTTATCTATATTTTGTGTTGCTGATTTACGTATCTTCCCTGCGGCAGAGTCTATTTTTTACCCTACCCTTTTGATAACCTCTAACTACAACACTGTTGTGATTCTTATTTAAAAGCAAATAAGGTTGATTCTTAAGTGGCAGGTTTTTAAGGTGAATTTTTACTTGGATAACTAATTTTCTAGTTTGTAGATTGGACGTTTGTTGCGCGGTGGCCTGCGCTAAAAAACCTTTATAGAAACACACAAACATTGTTAACACTTCTATTCCTTAGAAATAAGGCTGATTTTTAATTTTAGTGTTTTAAAGTTTATAGAGTGGAATCAGATAATGTTATAGATATAAATACTTACGCTGGAAATTTGCTAAAAATCAGACGCTCAACGCTTGGAACATGAATTCAAAATAGTAGTTTTACCTGGAACAAAAAAAATACTGTTACAAGTTTATGAATTGGCTAAAAAGTAGTAATTTATTTCTAAGGACTTATATTCTATTATATAAAAAAATAGGAAAAAGTTTCTAAGTTCATAATTATCAATCCTCAGCTCGCTTGATTCTCTAAGGTTCTGTACTACCAAGTAAAGCTTCGAGGTGAGAACGATATTTCTATCAAAAATATTATCTTAAAGGTTAATACAGTAACTTTTTGTTAACTGTGTCTGTTTTTTTTGTAATACATACATTATTTGCAATCGCTATTTTTATTTACAACTTTTTGACAATTTGCCCCTACCGAACTTCTAACAACAGATAATTTTGTTTCTCACCAGAGTGATTATTAATCTTTTGAGAAGTAAATAAATATCTTAAACCTAAACCTTTATCTAATTTTATGTAGTAAAAATATTGATAACTTTTATTTCTAGTATGATAAATACTACAACCGTAAGTTTTTAACACGTGCCCGTCCTATGCATCCAATGAAGATAAGAAGCCAATTGTGCCACAATATATAGTTATTATTAAGATCTTAACCATAACCTTAAGGTCTTGATGGTGCAATAAAGACATACAATTATATTCTATTCTATTCTAACATGAACAAATATTTAACGAAAAAACTAACTTTTGTTGAATATGGCAAAGTAGGAAACTATCTGAAATGTTGCTTCAGCGCAGTTTAATTCTGTTAAGCCACACAGAGGTTCCCAGTTTGAAGCGAGCGCAAATTTAATAATGTACCTACACAATTACCAACTACATACATAGAACTTTACATAAAGTATGAAGTGTTTTGCTATTGCAGATATTTGTTCAGGGCGTTCTGGTCGTTTTCTATGTATAATAAAAAAATATCTATATATGTAATAATATTGTAAGTATATCAGTCATCTAGTACCCATAACACAAGCTCTGCTTAGCTTGGGGCTAGATGATGCTGAATATTTTTAAACTTACGCGATCTGAACACATAATGATTAGTATTATTTTAACGGGTATTTATCTCGTTATTTTTTTTTTCTCGACGTTTCAACAGTTTTGCTCTCTGTCGTGGTCACGAGATTAAAAAAAAAAACGCGATAGATACCCGTTAAAATAATATTAACATTACTAGATGATGCTGTGTGGATTGTCCGGCATTATTCATTATTTATTTATTTGTCCTACTTTATTGTTATTTCACGCTTATAATTTTACAGTCTACATTGAAGAAGTTCTAAGAGTATGAGGGTAAGACTCAAAATGATTTAGAACTATGTTTAAGATTGAGAGATATTTCAGAAATGGATAAAGCCAGGATCAGTAGGGTTAGCGGGAATCATTGGCTTGCCATAATATATAATATAGTTTGAAAACTGGTACTGGTAGTAACCTAATATAAAACCTCTCACAAACAGGCGCGGCCTGTTGTAGCAGCCAGTGCAATGTTTTCACTTGCCTATGTTCATTACGAATAATGTAGGATTCTAATGGTGAAAGAATTTTTCAAATCGGTCCAGTAGTTTGGGAGCCTATTCAATTCAAACAAACAATCAAATCTTTCCTCTTTATAATATTGTATAGGTAGATAGGTATACAGAACTAACCTTAAAAAGATTGAAGTGAACAATTAATCAAAGTGATCACTTTATTTCCCATTTTTATTTCTTATTTAACTTGTATTTTGAGACGTGTCCAAGAGTCCTGTAAGGTCTAAAGGAAATAAAGCACTTTGATTTTGATTTTTTGATTTTTAACGTATTAGCATAAAATAAACACAAATCAAACTGAATTCAAAATCATACTCTGAGTGATCCAATTAGCTACGTTATGGAAAGGTCAATAGGCAAGCGGGACATAATGTAAATAACGAAGAGCCAATTGTTCTTCTGATTTGCTCTTTTGAATTAAGTTGAATCAATATTTTCAATTTGGAATACCTTTGTTTCCCTCTACTGAAGTTCCCGAGTATGTATAATTATGAAATAAAACATATTGATATTATACGGCATAACAAAATGTTAGTAAGATACAAGTCGTGTGTAGGATGTTTATCAAATCTGTGTGTTTGCGTTAGGAAAACAACGAACTTTCTTTATTTGATGATTAGTACTATTTGAACGGGTATATATCGCGTTATTTATTAATTATTTTTTTATTTTTTTCTCGACGTTTCTAAAGTTTGCACTCTATCGTGGTCACGAGATGATTTCTTTATTTGGTTTTAAAAATAAGGACAAGACCAAACTCGATGTAGTTTGTTTTATTCCCATCGCCACCTTTCGGTTCTATTATAAGATCAAATCTAAAAATATTGTGTTGTCATCGGATTTACAAACCTATGCATGCCAAGTTTATGCCAACCGGTGTTTTTGTTTAAACTCCGGCCATCGAGTACGTATCCAGACTCCGGCAATAGTCCAAAATGTTAAAAATGGCTCTATTTTACCACAAGTAGGTAGGTAGGTAGGTACCTAGGTTTATAGTTTAATTTTAAATAATAATTCTTTCATACTACTCTTTGTTAAAAATTTATCCGAATAACCAGCTAAATCCATAAAGATCCGGGCCAAAATAGTAAAAAACCTTGTTACTTGGTTCCATGTAAACCTGTTGACTGCTAAAGGAGTCGGAGATTTGAGCATTACTGTAATAAATTAGACATAATCCTGAACTAACGAGTTCATTTATATCTTCTTGTCAGCCATGCGATCCTGGTACACTTTCGGCAAACTCGAGGAACATGACGAGCGTTTATGTAAGAGGTATAATAAATTATTCACACATATTTTATATTTACAGGTATTTTAAGAGATCTCTTTTCTTGTTTGGGGGTCTATTGAGGTTCATGGAACCAGGGACAGCTAACAACAAAAATTTACGTATTCCTTTATCAAAATAATTGAATCATATAGATAAGAGATAAGATAACGTGGTGAAAGCTTCACTGTGAGTACATGGTAAGCTTGCAACCTTTTTCGAGCCTTAAAGAAATGCAATAAACATTCTCACAACTGTATACGGCAAAGAAACTTCTTATACTTAATTCAACGGTCAGCAATATGCATCAAGTAAGTCCCCGAATACGATCATGATTTGAAATGGCTCCCAACATTGCTGCTATACGGGCCATGCGGTCTCCGATCTCGTTTCAGATAGTCCCATCAATCTTCAACATTGTATCAGCTTCCTACTTTAAAAGTACTCGCTTCGGTTACGAGAAATTTGTAGTTTATGAGCACAAGGTCCGGTTTTTATATCGCTTAGAAAGGTGCAACACGCTTATACATAATGTGCGCTTGTGCTTAGTGGAATTCTTCACTAGTATGTAGTAAGTAGTAGCAAAAAATCTATTTTTGCAATCGACAAGATTAATTATTAAAAAACGCGATTTGTATCGTTTGTTGCAGGGACTACTATCACAGGTTTATATGTACAGACAGAAGCATTAATTGGTAACCCCCCTAATAGCTAAAGTTTACATTGCAAATGACAGTACAATTTACAAATCTTTTACTCAAATATGTACTAAGAAACAAAAACGTAACAACCAGTGGGAATCGAACCAGACATCCAATCGCTCACATGACAAGTAACGCACGCACCAACCAACTAAACCAACGAACCAGTTATCATTTATCGAACACTAATAACATAAAATTTCGACGTTCGAAATTTTATGTTATTAGTGTTCGACAGCGGATTTTTATTTATGAGATCTTTTTACACTGGATAAGAAAAAAAGAAGTGTTTGAGGGTAGATTTAAATATAATCTTGGTGAACAAAGAAAAGGTCACTCACTAGCCATTCTCGATTCTAGTCTTGACTTACTGGTTTGAATCATAAATGAATTAAAGAATATTGAAGGAAATTATGCATATTAAGAATTTTGTGAGAACTAAGATCGCGGTGCTATTCGAACAGCAAATGAGTAATCAGGAGATTGCTCGTTAGCTTTGAATTACGGTAAGTTATCTAAAAAACAAATACCTACATATTTTTTTAGTAAAACCTTTAACTTCATTTTATATAAATACCTAAGTATTGATTTGTTATCTTACAGATTATAACCGTGCGCTTAAGTGTAATGTGGGGATGTGAATGTAAGAAGCAATGGCAGATAAACAACAGGAGTGTATACAAATCAATGCCACAATAATATTGTTGACATTCACACTAGTTCGCCATTTGCATCCACTCGTTCTACTGCTCAACAATATTTGATATCAACATCAACAGAAGGCATTTGCATGCAGCTGATATACTTACACAATTATCGAGCAGCAAAAATAGGACTGTCTGCTGAACTCCACCGCAGGGCAAGAATAACTTTATGTAAGTTATAATACTGATAATTCTCAACGAATCCGAATACCTTTATCCATGATTATTTCATCATAATAATAATATTTTAACAAGTTAGTATTCACACGAACTAAATAAACATTATAACAGTTGATTATTTTTTTCTTTTTAGGTTTTGGAGATGGATATCCTCTATGGGTCCTGGAGAAATAGTAGAAATAACTGGGCGCATCAATGACGAGCAATATTTGAAAGTGTTGAAGGTTACCTTCTACGCGGATCGCGTATCCAGAAGCCCAAATTTATTTTGTCCATGATAATTGTGCAGTGCATCTTACGCGGATGGTTTCTGAAGGGTTGTTCATCTCTAGAAGACAATTACTGTTATTCCTTGGCCATCTGAAAGTCCGGACATAAATCCGATAGAAAATATGTGGGGTCAAATGGTTTTAAATTGAGATCCGATCCGTTAGACCTTTCGCTATAAAGCGATATAAAGGACGATTATTATCACTACTAAACCCTAATGTAATTTTACCTTCTAACATTGTCAGAAAAACTCCATTTGACCTCATTTATTTTCAAAACTGCCTGATTATATAGTATTCCATGATTTACAGGAGATCCAAATTGTTTAATTCATTAGACTATCTAAGTAAACGAAAATCTAATGAAAACTTGTGTATTCTCGAGCACTAAATCGAAAATGGAATATTATTTATCAGTATAGGAAGCTATTTGTAAGTAGGCTAAATAATAAAATAATACATGTCAGTACTAATTTAATTTTTTGTGTGGTTGTTTGTATAGTAAATTTATTTAAAAAAATAAGTACATTATTAAAATTAAAAAAATTGTAGTTAGAAAACAAAAATAAAATCCACTGCAAGGATTCGATGACGGTTATTACGACGTGCAGTGACAGAATCTCAGTTACACTAACCACTACACCATAGTTACATGTCATACTGGTTTGAAATTTCGGTATCGTTACTCTTGATAATAGAAATGGAGGTATTGAAAAAAACATTTGTTTTTTATTTAAACAAACTTTATAATAAAACAAAAATAGAAAATAATGTAAACTACAATCAATATTTTTATCTTCACGGGTTTGAACCTGCATGCTACTGAATTATAACTATTACATATTCTGTGAGGGGGTTACCAATTAATGCTTCTGTCTGTAAATACATACATGTAATATATTTCAGGTTATACATTGCAGGTATGTCAAGCCTTAAACGCATATTAAATTTCCGAAAGACTGGACGTGTTTTGTCGAATGGTTCCCTTCATTCCGACTCCTTTTAAGTCGATTCCCGCCACGTCGACTCTTGTTTCGTCGAGTTCTATCAAGGCGAGCGTGTTGTAACAGCGCGTTTTACGAAGGCGACTTATCGTTACGTCGACTGCTGGCACGAAGAGCCGTGTACGATATTATCCTAGCTATGTTTACACGAAGTACTGTCGGAATAAAATGCTCTTTTGCTATGATCGGAGATTTATTAAAATTATACGTTGGAAAGATGTTATACAATGTGTATTTTCGAACCTTGATCAAATGAAATGTGCGGATACACGACATAAATTTATCGATAAATATCGGATAAAAAAATCTATGTTGGCTATTTAAAAAAAAAGTCACTTTAAAATTATTTTAAAGTGGCTGTTCATCTGGTTTTTTCTTCGTTTCTGTTTGAGTAAACGGTGTATTTTATTCAAAGTAGTCTCATTTGAAAGCTAGATAGTTTACCTAGCTAAGGAAATTGAAAAAAATACAGAAATATTTTTTTTTGTAGAAATTTAACAAAAAAATCGATTTTTATTTTATTTTTGATCTGTAACTTTAAGTCTGGATTATTTAGGTGTATTGTTTTGCATGTTGTATTAAACATCTTAATTTATTCTACAAATACTCCAAAAAGTATGGGTCTACCTCTTTTCCTTGTCATGTTATTTGCCATTTGAATAAGGTACTTTCTGCCTTGTACAAAGATCAACAGACAACAAATTATGTAATAAAACAAGGCAAGATAAGATGAAACGGAACGAGGCCTTTGCCCAGTAACGGTGGATTAAGATAAGACAAGGTAAAACAAAATTTTTAGTAATTGCTATCCATTAATTTATTGATTTTTCAAAATGTCCACCATTTTCCTCAATGCATATCGTTGCACGTAAAGCTACACTGCCCAGTGCCCGTTGTTTTTTTAGTACATCGCGATCGTTTCTTATTTGAATTACCGCGGCAATACTCTTCTCTACTTTCAATGGGAGTACCTACTGTAAACCAGCTGATTCATGTGACCCCAATGTGATTAATCTGTGATGTAATTTTATTGTTTTTTAATATATTGATTTAACTGTGATTTAATTTTAATGATTTTGGTTTATATATATTCTATTGTTATATGATTTATCGGTGATTATTTTTCTATCTTTAGTTTTGATTTGTCTGTGATATTAGATAAAGATCCCCAACCGGCATGCCCAGCGTGGGGATTATGGGCAATAACCCCCAAATAATGATGCCATCTATGGCGCTCATAGGGGAGGCCTATGTCCAGCAGTGGACTATTAATAGGCTGGTGATGTTGATGATGATGTTGATTAGATAAACATTATTTTTTTTTAAATTTCAGTTTACTTTTATTTTGTTATTGGTATACATTAGGTACTTTAAATATAAAAATCGAAATAAAAAAAAATAACATCTAATTAATTTTTTCGTTTTTTTTATAAAATCTATCATCTTCATAGAAAACATTATTGAAAAATTTTACTACTGACTGTACATTCTCTTGCTCTAATAAACTCGACGAAGAGAGACCAGAGTGCGCACGACGTTATGAAGCTCACTATCAAGAAACTCGACGTCGCAGAACAACTTCACAAAAGTTGAAGTGTAGGCGACGTGCCGGTAGTGAGGCGGCGCGATTCCGACTCTCGCGCTCGAGCGAGACGGTCGTTCGTTCCGCCAGAGCCCACGTGCTCTGTCCGTTCGAGGTCGTTCGTTCTCGCCTTTGTTCGGGTATCTCCGCCTGCGCACTTGTCCCTACCTGCGTTCCGGTTCTTACCTGCGCTTGGGTCTTCGCCTGCGTCGAGTGTTTCGTTTACGAAACAAAATCAGTTCTTTTCAGAACTACTTTTCTGTTTCTATAGACTTATTAAATTCAGTTCTTTTCAGAACTGTGTTTCTTAGACTGAACAGTCAAACGTAAGCGTCCTGCTCTTTTCAGAGCAACGCTCTTTCCGAGGTTCTCGCTTTTTTCAAAGCGGTTCCTCTATCTTGTTTCTTGGGCTTAATAATAGTAAAAGCCACGCCTTTAGTGGTCAACCAAGGGATACGTAACCGTGCCAACGAACTTGGTTGGGCGTTGACCCGGAGCGCCTACTTTACTTCTTCAAAGTAAAGTAGAATCCGGCTGGGCCTGGGACCACCGGCCTTGGGGAAGAACCCTCGCCGACCCCAGGTAGCGTTAGGTAGTCACACACCCCTTTCGCCCCGTAAGAGTGGTATAAGGGACACACCATTAGGTAGGACACATAGGTACACACCCCCTCCCTGTCTAACCCGACAGGGAGGGATCATACACTCATCCCGGGTGTCCCCCCCGGGATTGGGGACCCTCCCCCGCCCCTCAATATGTCCACAATGGACATATCAAATCTGTCGCTTGACAGTTTGCGCGGAATCCTCCGCGCAATACTCGCCAAGTATCCGACGCTGCTTGACGACTTAATCGTCGGTATCCCTCCCCCCGCCCCCGCCCCAAAACCTGCCATTCCGGACTCTCCGGAGTCTCCGGCCTCTCAGGAGGCCCTCTCTCGCCCTTCCTCTCCCGAAACTGAGGAGATGGAAACCGGCGAGGTCCCTTCTGAAGGGGACACGTCCGGATCGGACTCCGAGTCCGATCTCCCGCCCGCTCCCTCCGCCCCTGAGTCATCTTCCGACGACGGCTTCCTCACCGTAGGTAGCCGTAAGAGGAAGAAGGCTAAGGGCCCCCCTAACTCGGCTGTGGCTCACCCAGCCAAGACCCTTAACCGCGGGCCCTCAGCCCCAGCTCCCTCCAAATCCCCCGCGGCCCCTCTGGCCCCTGTGACCCCCGCGACCCCCGCACCTCAGCCCTCTCTCCGTAAAGAGAGACCGCCCCCTCCGATCTTTCTCCGCGAGAAGGCCAAATGGCCTAATGTGGAGAAACTCCTTTCACTAAAGGGTATTCACTTCGTGAAAGCCCAGTCGGTCAAGGAGTCAATAAAACTCCAACTTGAAACGTCGGACGCGCACCGACGCCTCACCTCCGTCCTCCGCTCCGAGGGCATAGGCTTTCACACCTATGCTCTTGAAAGCGAAAAATGCCTCCGGGTAGTAATTCGCGGTGTCCCCGCCGAATTCAACCCGGAAGCTATCAAATCCGACCTCAAGTCGCAGGGCTTCCCCGTCAGGGAAGTCCACCGCATGTACAGCGGACGCGACAAACGCCCCTTTGATTTAGTTCTGGTCATTCTCGACCTCACTCCCGAAGGCAAGGCGATTTTCGGCCTCAAAACCGTTTGTCGCTTGTCTGGCCTCTCAATTGAAGCCCCTTTCAAAAACGGTCCTCCCGGACAGTGCCACAGATGCCAGCTCCATGGCCACTCTGCGCGCAACTGTTTCGCGCGGCCGCGTTGCGTCAAGTGCCTGGGCGACCACGGCACCGCTGACTGCACTCGCAGCCGCGACGACCCGACCCCGCCGAGTTGCGTACTCTGCAACGCCGAGGGGCACACCGCGAACTATCGCGGTTGTCCCAAAGCGCCGAGAGTAAGCAATAAGGCTCGCTCAAGGGCCCCGGAGCGCTACGCTCCCGCCCCGCAATATACCAAAACATCGGCAAAGGTGTCTATGGCCCCCCCGCTCCCCGCACGCCCCCCTGCTACCTCAGCATGGGCTAAGCCTCTGGCTTATACAAGTCTAGCCCCTCAGGCGAAAGCTTGTTCCCCGCCCCTACCCCGCTCCCAGGAGCAAAGCCGCGCCCCGCAACCCCTACCTCGCCCCTCTAAGCCAAACCAACCAGCACCCGCTGCTGCGTCGGCTGGCTCAAAGGGGCCCTCCCCCTCAGGCGTTGACTTCGGCAAAGTCACTGCGCTCCTGCGCAAACTTAGCCAAGCCAAGACGGCCATTGAAAAATTGATGATCATTTCCGATCATCATGATGTCATGGCCTCCCTTGACTCCCTCTCTTTTAAGTCTCTATAATGGTTGTACAACCTGAAAGACTTAAACCCCGCTCCATTTCGTTAGCGTTCTTTAACGCTAACGGACTCAAGCCTCAGAGAGAACTCGTCCACCAATTTCTGGTTAACCATCAAATTGATATTCTCCTAGTACAGGAGACTTTTCTAAAACAGGGCACCGCCAGCCCTAGGATCGCTAACTATCAAATGATTCGAAATGACAGAACGAACGCCCCGAAAGGTGGTACTGCCATTTACTTTAAGAGGTCCCTGCACTGCATACCCCTAGATCCCCCTCCCCTACAAGACTTAGAAGTCTCTGTCTGCAGGCTTGCAATGACTGGTCATCAATCGGTCATTATTGCATCCTGCTATCTCAGCCCAAATAAGACGCTTCTTCAAAGCGATCTGGAATCAGTCCTCAGTCTCGGAAGCTCGGTCATTCTGGCCGGTGACTTCAACTCAAAAGATCCGATGTGGAACTGTCGTTTACGCAATCGTAACGGCCGCATCCTATCTCAATGTCTAGAATCCCTTGATCTTGACCTGATCGTCCCACTGTGCCCCACGCGGTACTCTCCCATCCTCGGTCAGAGTAACGAGTACTTGGACCTGGCACTGCTACGGAATGTATCCCTTCGGATGCAATCCATAGCAGTGATGCAGGAACTAGACTCGGACCATCGCCCCGTCATAATGCGTCTTGGCCCTCCTCCCAATGACGGTCCTCCCACCAAGACAGTAGTGCGATGGTATAAGCTTGAGAGCGCTCTCAAGAATATCCATTCGCCAGCCTTGGAAAAAATCCCCGACGACATTATCTCCACTGATGACATCGCAATCGCGATCGACTCTTTGACTAGTCACGTCCAATCCGCTATCAGCGAGTCATCAAAACAGGTGCCAGCGGCGAATGATCGTCGCTGGGACCTGCCAGATGACATCAGACGGCTGATCACTGAGAAGAACGCAGCGACTCGTCGCTTTAGTTCCTATCCCTCCCCTCGTAATCGCTTCAGAATGAACTCGCTTCGCCGCAAGGTTAAGAGAGCCATTCAAGAGCACCGAAACTCCTCTTGGGATGACCTGCTTTCAACGATCAAACCAGGTCACCAGGCTTACTGGAACCTGGCGCGCTCTATGAAAGCAGATGGAGTCTCCATCATGCCCCCGCTTATACGCCCGAATCATCAAACGCCTGCGTTTGAGGATAAGGACAAAGCCGATGCCCTAGCCGAAAGTCTGGAAGCTCAGTGCTCCCCCAGTCTTGAACCCGTCGATCCTGCTCACCTCGATACGGTGAACAGTGAAGTCGACCGTCTAACTTCGCTGCCCCCTACTGCCACCCTTGACCTAGTCAGGGCGGCCGAGGTTGCAGCGATCATCAAAGATCTAAAACCGAAAAAGTCCCCTGGCTCGGATGGCATCAGCAACAGAGTACTTAAACGATTCCCTGTTGCCCTCATCTATCTCCTCGTAAGCATCTTCAATGCAGCCATAGCCACTTGTTCGTTCCCTGACGCCTGGAAGGAAGCCAATGTAATTGGCATCCACAAACCGGGCAAAAAGGCGAACGAACCTGCCTCCTACCGTCCTATCAGCCTCCTCAGTGCACTGGGGAAAATTTATGAGAGACTCCTTCTGAGTCGCCTCTGGTCCCACGTCAATGAGCACAAGCTCCTACCTAGAGGTGTGTAGGTACTGTGAGTAATGTAGTACACGTTATATAGCACGACCGCGTACTGATTCAGTACACATTACCCGACAAAATTTAGCATGACACATGGCAGTAAACATGGCAGTGCGCCGATCGGGCGCGACCGGCCGGCCGGCCGCGTTCTGTTACTGTTCGGGTGGCCGTCGTTCACTATCGTAAAGGTTCGAGTACAAGCGACGAGCGTCGGCCGAACGGGATTTTGTCTCTGTCACACACACACACCGCGCCGTTTAGTAGAATTTACACAGTATTGCGTTCTAGATAAGGGTTAAGTTTCTTTAGCGCCGGTAAATGTTTGCGCCTACTCTACCTATAATAAAATATTGTTATATTATAGTGTAGGTACGTACGACTAATGACTATTTTTTTTTTCTTTGTTTACGCGCGCGGTCAACGGTAGATATAATTAGGTTAAAACCAACATCGATTTAAGTGTATTTTGGTAGCATTTGGAAAATATTTATTTCTAGCCCAAATCTCTTATTTTCCCGAATGCTCCAACTCCAAAACAACCAATGAACCCAATTTAGTTTTTTCATAAGTAAATAGAAAATGGTTTACGATTTGCGCCAAGTTACTTTTACTAGATTTATTCCTTGAAGAAAGCAGAATAAATTTAAAAGTACAAATAAAATTGAATCTCGCACCAACCCGCGCGATCAACCTTATAGGTATATCTGAACAGAACATTCAGAAAATTTCAGTACCTTCACTTAAAATTAATAGCGGGCCATTCGCATTACTTACCATAGCGCGTCATATCAGGTCATTGTATACAGTACCTACTGCGTACTGATTATATCTGAACAGAACATTCAGAACCTACACTGCAAAGTAATAGCGGGCCATTCGCATTACTTAGCATAGCGCGTCATATCAGGTCATGTTTAGAGTACTGTGTACTGATAGCATGCCATATGACGCGGTACGAAATGTCATGCTATATGGCAGTACAGTACTGAGTACTGTTTTGCGCATGTCTACTCCTACCCGATGAGCAGTTCGGTTTCCGAGCTCATCACTCTTGTCCCCAACAGGTGCTCCGCATCACGGAGCACATCCAATCCATGTGGCATCACACCTGGCCCGCTAGCACGGGAGCTGTCTTCCTCGATGTAGCGAAAGCCTTCGACAAGGTCTGGCACAACGGCTTGATTTACAAGCTTTTCACTCTCGGTGTGCCGGACAGACTCGTTCTCATCTTACGAGACTATTTGTTGAATCGTAGCTTCCGCTATCGCGTGGAAGGCACTCTCTCTGACCCCCGATCCATCCGAGCTGGAGTCCCACAGGGCTCCGTCCTTGCTCCGCTTCTTTTCACGCTGTGCACCAGCGATATCCCCCGTCACCCGCAAGTAGAACTTGCCCTTTTCGCGGACGATACAGCATTGTACACATCCGACTTGAATGCAAGCCGGGTGAGTATAAGGTTGCAGGCCGCACTAGGCACACTAGGTGCCTGGTTTAGAAAGTGGCGCATAGAAGTGAATCCGACGAAAAGTGCAGCAGTGTACTTTTCACGGAATTACTCTAAGCCCAGACCCCTTACCCTATTTGATAAACCCATTCCCTGGGCCAAGACAGCCAAATACTTAGAGGTGATATTAGATCACCGCCTCAGCTTCAAACCCCACATTCGCGCTGTAACCAACCGTGCAAAGTTTATACTTAGCCGGCTGAACAGCCTCCTACGAGCGAAGAGTAAAATGTCCCTTAGAAATAAGGTGACACTTTACAAAGCGGTCGTACGTCCTATTATGACCTACTCCTCAGTGGTATTTGGCCATTCGGTCAATGTCCGCCACCTTCAGGTTGTCCAAAATAGATTTCTCCGCAAAGCCACGGGCTGCCCGTGGTACATGCGCAATAAAGACCTCCATCGAGATCTCAAACTCGAGTCCATTGCCCACTTCATAAAGACTGCTTCCCAGCGTCATTATGAAGCGGCAGCTGATCATTACAATCCCCTGATTTCCACCATTCCCGATTATCCCGTGGATAATCCGCCCATGAGTTCTCTCCTCCGTAGACCGAGACACGTTCTCGGTGACCCCGTTGACCCAATCACCGCCGCTAACCCGGAGGTGACGTCAACTAGTACCGATTCGCTTCCGCACACTATACACACGACCAAAAACCGACCCCGCCGGATGCGGGGTCGAAGAATTCCCCGCTTCCGCCCATAGGTGCACTTGTGCACCTAGGCGAAACCTCCATACCCTCTTGTAGCATCTGGCAACAGCCCAAGCCGAGGTTCGCACCTAAGTGGTGGCCCTTGCGCGTGTTGCCCCAACCTAACTCTACCGGTGTGGCGCCCTCTGCGCCCGCCAAAAGTCCGGTAACGCTGTCATGGCCATCTGCGGTCAACAGCATTAAAGTCCATTCGAAAAAAAAAAAAAAGTGAGGCGGCGCTCTGCGTTAAATGACTCGACGTGGCGGGAATCGACTTAAAAGGAGTCGGAACTACATGACTTAAACAACAGCACGATTGCAATATTGAAATGAGACGTTTAAGTATAACAAGAAAAAAGTATATCTATAAGAATGTTTCGTGGAAACGGTGTCGGCATTTAAATAACGACGGAAAGATCCAGCTTTAATTTTTTAATCATTATATTACTTATCACACCGACAACCGTTGGGATAAACGTTTTCTTGAGTGGAGACCGCGACTCGGTAAACGTTATGTAGGACAACCTCCGCCCAGTTGTGATGACGATCTCCGAAAGACTGCACGCAGATACTGGATGGAAGCTGAAGACAGGGCTTCGTCGTGGCACTCATTAGGGCAGGCCTATTTCCAGCGTGGACTAACATGGGCTGATGATTTTGATTATTAAATAATCATCATCATCAGCCATTCATTTATTTAATTATTTTTTATTTATCGAGCATCACTAATTCTTGTTACTATTGGATTTTTTATTAATTGGTTATTATGAAATTGCGGTCCGCCCCGGCTTCGCCCCGTGCGAAGCCGGGGTATTTAACAATTTTCATGCGGGACCATTATTTTTTTGAAAAATTCTATAGCCTATGTTCAACAGAAAATTAAGGATACCTACCTAATGGTGAAAGAATTTTTCAAATCGGTCCAGTAGTTATGGAGCCTAATCAATTTAAACAAACAATCAAATCTTTCCTCTGTATTATATAAGTATATAAAAAGGAGCATCAACAACCCTCAATTGTAGTGAAATCCTGCTAACCGCTGCAATGCGCTGATGGACGAGCAATGTGCTAAAGCAAGCTTTTTGTTAGTTCTTAATCTTTACTTAAGAGCGCGCACAAAGAACTATCAACTTTCACAGTGAGTATTTTCAGCTATTTATATTTTGAATAGCTTTTTTTTTAGAACTAAGTAGCGACTTGCCCCGGCTTTGCAGGGTGTAATGATACTAATGCATATTATATATTTAGACCTTTCTCTAGAATCACTCTATTAAAAAAAATATTCGTCAAGTGCGAGTATAACTCATTCGTCGAGAGTTTTGTCGTATACAAGCTGAGTTATTTTTAAGGGTTACCAAGGGAACTCTGAAACCTCATAGGTTTTCGGATATATTATGGAGAAGTTTTCGGCTGTTTTTAATGTATTTCAAAAAGTATGAAACCTAGACGATTTTCAAAAACTGTTTTGAAATGTCTAAGCCAATACTTTTCCTTTGATACCCCACTCGGTGTGGTAGAAAATTATTCTTACCCTTTAGAAAGTTATTCACCCCGTTTTTGATAATATCTCAATATAATATCAAAAAGTATTATTTTTACGGACTTCTCTAAATTTTTCCTATAAAATGTAGATCCATATCTACAAACGCCTAGTACTTTTTACATAATCGCTTAGCAGGACCGGATTTCCGAAAACTGTTTTGGGATGTACAAACCGGTACCTTTCATTGTTACCTCTCTTGACTTTAAGGTTCTCCTTTAAAAATTCGACATATTTTTTATCAATTGACGGTTATCCAAAATCACAATATCTTTTATAAACTAGATCAACAGTAACCTTCGGGTGTGACGTGAAACGTGAAAGGGGTGACGTGGTCGGATAACCTCCTAGTGAGCCCGTACTGCTACTTGTCCCCGGGGATTCGTCCCCGGGGAACGGTAGTAGGTGGCGGGCCGGTGCATCCCGGGCAACGCCGCTAATAACGTCTTCCTCCGGGGGGACCTTGTTAGCGGCGGCTAATAATCCGACAACAAAGGGGATGATAACCCTATAAAATTGTTAAAACATGGCAAGTCTAAATACACAACGTAGTCCCCAGGAGGGTACCGGTTCTACCGGAGAATCCCTCCCCGAGCTCAGCTCGGGCCGCCCCTCGTACTCTGGGGGGGGCAAAGAACTGCCACAACAAAAACCTAAATATAAAAAACGACCTAACCAACAGGCCAGGGCTGCATCCTCGGAAGCGCCAAGGCTCAACTTCTTTACGGCTGCATCTGCGCCCTACATACCTACTGCGTCGAGGGCTGCATCATCTGAGATGCCAGGACCGCAACCATCAACATCCAAGGAGGCCCCTAAACCCACTACCTCGATGTCCAGGGCCCCATCCTCGGTAACACCCAAACCTTCCCACCACACCGTCTCAAATGCAGGAGCGCCCCTCGGGGCTTCTTCGCACGAGACGGTCATCGAACTGTCGGACCTCAGAGCCGCCATACCCAACCCAGGGCCAGACTGGAGTCTTGTTCCTTCCAAAAGGAACAAGAAGAAGGGCAAAAAGCCCCCCCAGCCCCCAAGCGAAACCCAAAAGGCGCGGGCGCAGACAAGGACGACGGCAACTGACGGTGGACGTAATCAGCCCTTCGGAGCTAAGTCCACGACCAATGTAGGAGGGACTCGTCCCGCCGAAGTGGTCCCGGCACAAGCGCAGCCGAACGCAGCGCTAATGCCCGTCGGAAGTAGCCAGACACCGGCTCGGCTGCCCAGACCTAGAGGGAAACGCGGAGGGAGGCTGGCAGCACTGGCGAAGAAAAACAAGTTCCCACCAGCCCAGCCACAGAGCGTCAAGCGTTCCCGACCCGACGACAGCACTACACCTACGGGTGATAGTAAGCGTCAAAGGTCGGAAACGGACCACAGGAGCAACTCTGTGAGCTACGCAGCAGCCTTCAGGTCGCATGACCTCTGCGTGGCCGTAACAGTAGATCCCTACCAAGACCTTACAGCGGAGCAAGCCACGAAAGTACGTGACATACTGGAGGACTACATCATCGACGGTGTCGTTGATCCGAACCTGGCCCTCCAGACGTCGAAACTCAACTTCCGTGGCCGTGCGCATTATAGCGATGGCGTCCTCAAGTTCTGGTGCGAGGATGACTACACGCTAGCGTGGCTTCGCCAAAAAATCAACGAACAGCAATCGCCCATCGCCGGGACTAAGCTTGTCGTTAAAAGACAAGCTGAGCTCGAGCGCAGAATTCTGTGTGGTCTGTTCGTGCCGACAGCGGCTCACAGGCCAATGGAGACCGAGCAGATCCGCAGGACTCTGGCGGGACAAAACCCTCACCTAAACATAAACTCGTGGAACCCTATCCGCGCGGAGAGGAGGGATGACCAGGAGGGATCTGGCACCTACCTTCTTCTCCTCGTTCCCGAGTCTGAGGTTGAGAAAACCCTTTCGAAAGACCGGCGCCTGTACTGGCTCCTGGGTAACATCTACCTCAAAATTATCCAGAAGGATGATCCCAGGGGCGAGAACAGTGGCGCCCAAACCACGAATCCGAATCCTGGATGTAATCCCGGTCCAGAGCCCGGTCCCTCTTCGGAACCCAAGGCTGACCCGCAGCCCGGTCCCAGCTCGGGGCACGTGGCTGTTCCTTCTCCGGCCCCACAACCATCACCCCAGGGGCTGGACCTGATGGATATCCAGGATCCACCAACCCCACTATCAGAGGAGCGCTTTCTCGATACGGAGGGGAGCGATGCTAGCAACAGCGACATCGGCTCCTCTCCTATCAAGCGCTCCTAAACCACCACCAACACCTCCTGATCCACCTATCCCCGCCACACCCTTCATCCAAGCGAACCTCCAGCACAGCCTCACGGCTACCGCGACCCTACGCAGAGTGCTGGAGGAACATCCTAACTCCGTGGCCCTCATCCAAGAACCGTGGATCAGGAAAGGCCAAATATGCGGCCTAAAAATTACGGGAAGCAAGCTTCTCGCAAACACAACCGTAAGCAACCTCAGAACTTGCATTATTGTTCCGAGGTCTGCGAAAACACTTCTAATAACTGAACTATGTTCCAGAGACCTAACAGCAGCTAGGCTATACCTCTCGTCCAACAACAACAGCTCCACAACACAGATAGTCCTAGCATCAGCTTACCTACCCAGCGACGAAGCAATACCAACACCTGAGCTGGTGTCCCTGATCGAGTACTGTGAGAGGGAGAAACTCGAGCTCATCATTGGCACCGACTCCAACGCGCACCACACGCTGTGGAGCAGCCCCAGGTGCAACGACCGAGGAGAAGAACTGGTAAATTATCTTATCTCTACTAACCTCCTAATCCTAAACAAGGGCTCCGATCCTACCTTCGTCACATCTAGAGCCCAAACCATCATTGACTTGACATTATCGTCCACACAGGTTGCCTACTCCGTCAAGGACTGGCACGTCTCAAACGAGGCTTCATGCTCAGACCACAGATGGATAAGGTTCAACCTAGAACTGTCACTACCGAACCCACAACCTAGGCGCGTCCCACGTAAGACCGATCGGGCTAAATTCTTCCAATTAGTCAAATCAGAGCTTACTGTTAAGCCGAATCTATCAAACCACATAACTGTAAGGGAAATTGACCATTACACAAATCAACTAACACATATTCTTACCAACAGCTTTGAACAATCCTGCCCACTTATAACTCCCAAACGGAGGACGGACAGACATTGGTGGGGTCCTGAACTGCAGAGACTCCGTCGCAAAGTAAGGAAACTATTCAACAGAGCCATAAACACTAGAAAAGACAATGACTGGGTGAATTACTATAAAGCAAAGAGAATCTACAAGAAAGAAATTCGCCTCAAACAAACTGAATGTTGGGAGAGATTCTGTACCAACATCGAAAATAACAGCCAGGCAACCCGTATAAGAAACATACTAGCAAACGAGCCAGTAAGTACGCTTGGGTGCCTTATCAAACCTGACAACACGTACACCAAATCAGATGCAGAAACCAGTGAAGCGCTACTGAACACACACTTTCCAGGTTGTCAGGTTACAGAAACTTGCACATGGGAAGATACACCAGAGCTAGAGCCCACCGACCTAGATTGGACAATAGCTTACAACATGATAAACCGCGAGAAGGTACTATGGGCAATAAACAGCTTCCTTCCTTTCAAAGCACCAGGGCTGGACGGAATCTTTCCAGGTATGCTCAGATGGTGTAGCGGCATTCTAGCTGACCATCTAGTTTGCATTTTTAGAGCATGCATCGCCCACAAGTACATACCACAGAAATGGAGGGAAGTGAAGGTAGTGTTCATACCAAAACCGGGAAGAAGTGACTACACACAACCAAAATCTTTCAGGCCCATAAGCCTGACATCATTTCTTCTGAAAACCTTAGAAAGACTCTGCGACAAAGAGATTAGAGACAATACACTCTTTCACAAACCGCTGCATCAGCAACAACACGCCTACAGCAAAGGCAAATCCACAGAATCCGCCCTACACAATGTAGTTTCACGCATAGGAGGCGGATTGTCGTCAAAGCAACCAACATTGGCGGCCTTCATTGATATCGAAGGAGCTTTCGATAAGACCACCTTCACCAGCATACATAGAGCCCTCACAAGATACGGTGTCGCGCCGACGCTGGCTGAATGGATAAACAATATGCTCAAACATCGAGCGATACAAGTGACTATCAACAAAACCACAAGAGGTATAGTTGCCAGGGGCTGCCCCCAAGGCGGCGTATTATCGCCCCTACTGTGGAACATAGTTGTTGACGAGCTAATCCGCAAGCTCAATGGCAGAGGACTAATTACAGTGGGATATGCGGATGACCTCGCGATCCTTGCGACCGGATGCTTCGAGAATACACTATGCGACCTGATGCAACTTGCCTTTAGAACCATCGAAACATGGTGCAATGACCACGAACTCTCAGTAAATCCAACTAAAACGGAACTTATAATGTTCACTAACAAACGACATCTGGGGAACATAAAACTCCCTAAACTTTTCAACACAGAGATCAAGTTAAAAAATGAAATCAAGTATCTAGGGGTCATACTAGATAGCAAACTATTGTGGAATAAACATCTTGAACACAAACTCCAACGTGCTACGACCACCCTCTACCAATGCAGTAGAATGCTTGGAAAAACCTGGGGTATCTCACCAAAAATAACTATGTGGCTATACACTGCTATCATCAGACCAACACTAACCTATGGAGCGATAGTCTGGTGGACCAGAACGGAGTTAAGCACCGTGATAACTAGACTACAGCGATTCCAAAGACTGGCCTGCTCAGCCATAACAGGCTGCATGAGAACCACTCCCGGCGCTGCCCTAGATATCATTCTAGACCTAGCACCATTAGATCTTCACATAAAACAAGAGGCTACGATGTCGGCTATAAGGCTACAGAACATGGGTTTCTGGGGAGCCACCAGCAGTCCACACGCCCAGATCTTGAACAGGGCCATAAAATATGAACCCCTTATAGCCGCACCTTGTGACAGAATGCTCAATAAACCAATACTAAACAAGCACTACCAGATACAACTATATGAACAACAAAGGGACGAATCTGGACCGCATGAAGTCAGAATCTATACAGATGGCTCCAAAACGGCTACAGGCACGGGTGCTGGGGTCCACTCACTGGACCTCAACATCAACATATCAGAAACACTAGGTAAACACAGCTCTATATTTCAATGCGAATGTATAGCAATAACTAGAGCAGCATCTGCTATACAAACGAGAGGCATAAACAACCAATGTGTTCGCATCCTCTCCGACAGTGCTGCCATACTCAAAGCCTTGGAGGGGAGCAGTTGCAACTCCAAGCTCGTGTACGAATGCCATCTGGCATTAGAAGATGTATCAATAAATAACACGATTATCCTTCAATGGATAAAAGGACATAGCGGATCACTAGGAAATGACGCCGCTGACGAATTGGCACGGCGAGGATCGGAAACAACCACAGAAGGTCCAACACCTTTCCTCCCCTTGCCTTTCTCATTATTCCAAACATGGATAAGGCTCAAAACTAGAGAGATGCATAACGATAGATGGACAAACTTACTCGAGTGCAGACAAACCAGAGCGGCGCTTCCATCAACATCACCGAAGCTAACAAAACGCCTACTAAACCTAAATAGACCGGACCTACGTATCCTCGTGGGTACACTAACAGGGCACTGCCCACTGAACAAACACCTATTCACCATCGGAGCGACAGACAGCCCTCTCTGCAGAGGGTGCCTAAGTGACGACGAATCAGCTGCCCACGTAATCCTGGAATGCGTGGGCGTAACAGCACAACGAACAGAAATCCTCAACTTGCCGAGGACACTCCGCGAAGCCTGTGAAGACCCCAGGAGGATTCTGCGCTTCTGGACGGAGCTAGGCTGGCTCTGCTAGCCACACCCACGCATAATGGACCAATAAGGAGTCCAAATGCGGATATAAGAGTACCCTTACCTAAACCTAAACCTATCAATTGACGGTTATCCAAAATCACAATATCTTTTATAAACTAGATCAACAGTAACCTTCACAAATTATTGTAACAATGAAACTGTAAACCGACCAAAATGTTTATATAAATAAAACGTGGTTTGTCATGCCGCGTTTCCACTTTGTACGCGTGTTTAATCCGATTCTCAGAGACGCGACGTGGATTCAATCACGGATTTATTAACTCGCATTATCATCAATTGGTATGGAACTGACCACGGGAGGAGTACTGTTGCGTGATATTATATCACATACCGTAATATTAATATCACGCATATCATGATATAATATCACTGATATTATATAAATATATCTATGCTAATATTATAAAGAGGAAATATTTGATTGTTTGTATGTTTGTTTGTTTGAATTGAATAGGCTCCGAAACTACTAAACCAATTTGAAAATTCTTTCACCATTAGAATTCTAAATTTTCCGTGATATACATAGGCTATATAATATTTACAAAAAAGTTACGGATCCGCATGAAAAATTCAATAATTGAACCGTGCGCTGTATATTCAACCTCTTTTTCTATTATGGCACGTCATAATAGAAAAAGTGGTTGAATATATAGCGCACTGCTTGCTTTTTCTCTACGGCCAGTGTCAGTTATGGAGTGTCGAGTCAATGTCAAAAACTTCAATGCTTTTAAAAAAGGTAAGGGATCCGTATGAAAACTGTGAAACCCATCGTGTTTGTGTGTAAAATTTCTGAATTTTTTGTTTAATACCCGTGCGAAGCCTGGGCGGACCGCTAATATATAGTATATTATATAATTGACTTGTTTAAGTGCTTATTTTGTAAGCCTAAAGAAATAAAGTTATTGAATCTGAAATCATAAAAGAATGAATGAAAGAACACTTACAAAAGAATATAATATAATCTTATATTAATGAAAATACTTCAACCAATACAGCTTGTATCAGGTTTCAATTGTAAATATACTATATAATAATACTATTCGTCTTATTTGGATCTGTTACTTAAAATCCGGCGACTATTGAATTTCCCATATAAACGTAATACCAAAATGATTTGTAACTTGAGCATATTTTCACCATGATCTATATGCCGCAAGCCTTATTGAAAATACTTAACTATCTATACACAAATAATAAGAAAACGTGTCTTCTTTGAACACATCAGATTTCGTTTCGTTACATTGCATTTCAGTAAAGTAGGTATTTAATTTTATGGTAGAAATAGAGAAAATTTTATTTGTAACTCATGAGTAGGTACATGAACATGAACAATTATGGTGTAAAATACACAAAAAAAATCTTGCTTGAGTCACAAAATGGTAGGAAGTAGATATAATTTTAATATAAATAATAGCAGGTCATTCTGAAAATATGGTGAAATTACATATCATTTAAGTATTACGTTTATATACATTGTAATTTTCTTCCGTAAATTCTTTTCGATATTTTTACTTGGAATGTACCTTCTACGAGTATTAAAGGGCAGCAAACATTTTCTCAGGCATTTATTGAAAAGCCTTTGAACTCAAAGAAATTTGGTCGATGAAAAGGTTTAACGTGAATTCTCTTAGATTTTTTCAGACCTAGACAAAGTGGCAAATACCAAAGATTATTTTATTTTTCTTTAAAATATCTCTAGCCTCATTTCACGTTTTTCTCTACGCATAAGAACATACTTAGATAGATTAAGAAGTCACTTTCCGTACTTTAGATTTTTAAAGATGCCGTGCTGTTCTGAGTTTATTTGGTGTCAATATATGTATTCACTTGTATATACATATTATGTATTTACTAAGGTGTTCATTGTAGTTTCAGACTCAAATCAGGCACAATAACATAGACATCAAAGCACAGACTTTGCAAATAGGTAATGATTAATGGGTATGTACAGTCATTTAAATACCGTAATGCAATAGGTATTGTCCGTTATGCCCCAGGCGTGCAAACACAATCCCAGTTTGCATACATATCGCATGGTTATTCAATTGACCAGGTAACGTTAGCTAAACAAACATTGCTATACGCAGTAATTGCTTTATAATTCGTGATTGTGTTCAATTCAATTCTATATTATACTAGCGATGCGTATAGCATTTGCATCTAAATAAATACTGCTGGACCGTCCACATGGTATCATTTTGTCTCAAGCTAAGCAGAGCTTGTTATGGCTGATATACATACTTAATAGAACAATATAACATAGATATTTTTTACTATATATATGCAAATGCTATTTATTTAATAGTTTAGTTTTTTCGGGTGTCCCGCGAGCTGGTCAGTATCTGGTACAGCGCGTCAGCATTGCCATACAGCGAGGCAATGTAGCCCGCTTCTTGGGGACGCTTCCGACTGGTATTCATAATGGATCAGTTGAGCAAGTTGTAATTTCCTTGCAATAGTCTGCAGTTAGCTCAATTGTTTTGATTATTTCTGTTATTTGTTTTTACAAATCCAACAAAAAGGACGAATAATCAAAACTATAATCTAAAATAAAGATCATAAACCGAAAAAGAAATAAAGGGATGCGCTAAGCAATATTTTTTACGGGCGAAAACTGTTTTAAACACAGTTAGGTAAGCTATTTCTACCGAAAAATGAGTCCTGTATTCCACAGGACACCAATCCTCATAGTGAAATGAAAATTAATGGTGGCCGTGAGTATTTTTTCGTGTAAGTTTGAGTACGCGCCATTATTTACGTTTTTGGCGAGCTACCCTCATTTATTATTTAAGTTGGGATGTGAACCATTAGGAGCAAAAATGCAAAACTAAAGTCTATTTGAACGAGTCTATTCCAACTGTAAACATCTGTTTAATATCACGTAAGCTTTGATCTTTAGGTAGATATGGAATGCCTTCGGGGCATAGAAAATGATGTCTTGTATAACGAAACTGGTTCAAAAAGCAACGGCTTTTCCCTAATAAGATTGACGGGGGAGTCACGAAACTGTCAAGAATATAATGAATGGCTAAAATGTATTTCCTACAGGATGTAATTGACTTAATTATTTATTCTAGAAAAATCTTATTGAGCTGATGGAGTCATAAGTAGGTTCTTCTAGTAAAATTATGCTACCATTAAAATTCATAGGGTGTAGAGCAAACAGGTACTCCCAAGGGATGTATGTTTTATGTAATGTGTTCTTTCTAAATTACAGCGTTCACTAGTGTACGATATTCAGAATCCATCCAAAACTCTTATCGCAATGCTCAATCACGTAACTCCTCAAAGCCCTGGAGTATAATTGGATAAAATTAGAGGATCGTAAACACACGCGATCTGAAGCTGTGTTTGCACGCTCTTCCCTGAATGAGCTCGTCTCTTTCAGACCCTGATGAAACACAAACTGTGTCATAGACTGCCGAAATTTGGGCTGATGTTTGCAGTTGCAAACGAACTGCCTTGTCCTACGGTAATGGGGTTTCGGACAGGTATAAGTTAGTTCGTCTGTCGTGAATTGCACATTTGATCGGTCTGTTGAGCGAAAGCGTCAGCCTAGAACTGAATTGATTGGTCTAGTTAGAAGAAAAAGTCGTACTTCAATCAAGTTTTTAATGAACTAATTGGTACGTGTGGATGGAAGGATCCTGCAAAAGTAAAAAGTTTCCAATTTAATATTTCATCAGTAAATTTCAGAATGAAATTGAAAAGTGGACCTTGGCATCTCCAGTTCCAAGAATTATTTGTGAATTTTATCGGACTTCCCACCGCCATTTCACTGTTTGCATATTTTATTTTATTGCCGTTTTAGGAATCAGAGAGTAGAAAAAAAGAAGACATAATGTAGGTATATTTATTCTAACAGGTACAGAAATAAGAAAAATATTATGGGTTCGATTCCCGCCTCGGGACAAATATTTGTACGATCTGCAGATATTTGTTCAGGGAGTTCTGGTCGTTTTCTATATATAATAAAAAATATCTATATATGTATTCATATTGTTTTATGTATATCAGTCATCTAGTACCCATAACACAAGCTCTGCTTAGCTTGGGGCTAGATGATGCTGTGTGGATTGTCGGGCATTATTTATTTATTTATTAATACCAGTCAGAAGTGTACTCAAGATGCTGGCTGCATTGCCGCGGTATTAAGTGTTCGATAAACCAATTCGATCTTCGACTGGTGGAATTGGTACCATAACTTGTGTGATAGAAAGCCCACTTTGCATAAAGACCAGCTGACCCAAATTGCACGTCCAACCAAATTCCGCGTAGGTATGAAGATACGTTTACAGTTTGAATAAGAAGCTAATGTTTGTAGTAATGAGATATTAAAACAAAACATAAATGACAAATTATAATAAACTTAAATAATAATACATTTATAACTTGAGTATTTTATAACTTATGTGCATACAGAGAAATACAATAGACAAGACATACATATATCTACTACAGGTACAAGTTACATCAGAGATTAGGGAGTAGGTAAGTAGGTACCTACTAAAATTTTTACAACACTTAGCAATGTATTAAAAAAAATTACTTAGACAGTTAAAACTGTTTTGAAAAGTCCAAACCCATACTATTAGTATTATGTTATCTGTGCCCATACCTTTGCTTTGTTTATCTTTGTAAAAATTATAATCATTATACCTACTCGCAATTTTCGTTAAGTACTTGAACATTGATATTGTGTTTTAAAAATTTTCTCATCGATCAAAACCATTAGAAATCGCTATAATAGGTGTGTAGCATTCAAGCCGCAACACAAACAGTCAAGTTTTCCCCCTTTATAATATTAGTATAGTTCCCCCCCCATCTCAAAAGTGTGCAGAGCGATCCATCTGAAATGTACTACGCGTTTGTAAATATGGATTTTATTTTACAGGAAAAATAAAGAAAAGAATGATAGACAAATAACATTTTTTTGAAAAAATGATCAATAATCTAGTTTTTTTAGTGTAGGGGGCTATTTTATTGAATGGGATATCAAATCAAAGGATTAGGATTAGATTAGAATTTTCTAAAAGTGTCTCAGTTTCATACTTTTTAAATGCTATGAAAACTGTCGAAAAGTTTACCAACCTCTCTAATCTCCTAAGTAACTTGTACCTTACTACATATCTATTGTATTTGTATAGATAATCGACAAAAGTTCTAAACATACACTTGCACTTGATTGATCTTGTTTTTTTAAGAAGAATGCCGTGACACAAGTTTTCTCGATAGCTGCCCCTTTCACAAAACATGAATTGGTTAAATACGATGTTCTGCGCATCGCCCCCACACCCGTGGACAAAAAATGCAAGGGCAAAATCGACGCAATAGGCAAATACCCTCCGAAATCATGACCTAATATCGAGCAATTTATCACCGCCAGACCTTTGTGCCTACTCCATCAATCTTGGGTTTCCTTCACTCAACACTCGAACTAATTATTGTCGATCGAGTCCTGACAGTTTGCTTGTGGAATCTGAGTTTTTTTCAGCGAATTGATGTTCGGCAGCTGATCCGAAGGTTGACCTAATTGTTCGCGGTTTAATCTTCCCTGCAATCTCGGGTTCTAGTTTCTTAAGGCGTTTTTATTGATGATTGAAGATTTTCTTCTGCTAAAATACTTTCTGGGACATTATCTCTTAATTTACTAGGTATCTTCTGTTATGTTATATTTGATTAAAGCAAAAGAGGCTTTTGTCAAGAGATATTTAATCAAACAAATAACAGAGACTTATCTATTAAGCTTTTTATTCCATTATCTTACTAGCAAGATTAATTTGAAAATAATCGTTATCGCTAATTAAAAAACCTGTTGACAAAGCCTCAACATCTGATTGTTTAGATGACAACAAAATGTTTTCAAAACATCGTCTTTATCTTCCTACTACACCCATTAATGTTATAATAAAGTATAAAAATATGTAGTAGCGTTGCATGCGTGGGAGAAAGGCCATTTGGGTTATTACATTTACATCATACGGCCGTTAAAGCAGTCGGCTTATAAAATGTTGCATGAAATTTTACGTGTCAAGAAAAGATAAAATGTAATTTTCCAACAAATAACTTATTCGGATTGTGGATGAGGCTCGCATAGGGCGATCGAACTAACGCTATAAATAGGAGGCCTAAATATAAGTAGAACTCAACAGGATAAAGACGATAAAGGTTTCTTTTAATTTTCGTTTCTAATTTTATCGTTTTGATATTTGTCCTCAAATAATCAAAGATATACTATGTTACTAGAACACAGAATATATAATCCCACTGCAACACCTCGTCACTGCCCCAAAAGCTCCAAAATTCAAAGCCGAAATTCTGTCCAGTTTTATTCTAGTGAATCGCAATTTGTCAATTGGCACCTAGTGGACGCTTTGTAAAAAATATATCCCGAGGCAAAACACTTTAACCAAAAAAGTTAGCATACACATCGATATGGCTTCATAGTTTGTATGGTAGAACCGTGGTGGAAACAGTGAATGCGCATTCGGCTTTATATATACAGGGTGGAATTTTGTAATGCCACCTGGAGGGAAAGTACTCTTAATACTGTAGATAGAAAATTGTACTCAAAGAAAACATTCCTTTAATTTTGAAAAGAAAGAAACCTGCATTCAAAGATTTTCGAAAATTCGCTTGCCACACCCGGGAATCGAACCGATTAAAATCTGTAAAAATTACACCCTGTACTTTTATTGCATAGATCGTTACCGTTTACCAATAGGTATATCTACGTACGTACGGTCTCCGGCACTTACAGTCGCAAATAAAAATTGTAAAATCTGGTAAATCCCCTGAGGGCTCGATTTCGCACGTTTCGCACGCACCGATGTCTCCCCTCGCTGACGATTTTTGTATTTGCTGTAGTGAGAGAGTAAGTAGAAGGTGTAAACTACTATACACACTTTATCATAAAAGGTACCTACTTTGTTTTATCTTGTGAGAAGCATAAAATGTCAGACTGACAAGAATGATATTAGTTTTAGATCAATTGGATACAAACATCAACATTATAAATAAAAAAAATAAAGCCGCGCGAATGCTTCGCATAATGTTTTCATTGCAATGTTGGTCTCCCCCGAGTAAAGGTTTATGTCGTAATGTAATAACAATTTTCAAATATTTATAACCTGGTTTCCGCTGTCACAAAGGCTTCGCATTACTAGCTTATGCACGCGATTTCGTTCACGCATGGATACACAATGATGTGCTCCTAGCCGAATTTTTCACTTTATCATAAAAGGTACCTACTTTGTTTTATCTTGTGAGAAGCATAAAATGTCAGACTGACAAGAATGATATTAGTTTTAGATCAATTGGATACAAACATCAACATTATAAATAAAATAAATAAATAAATAATGCCGGACAATCCACACAGCATCATCTAGCCCCAAGCTAAGCAGAGCTTGTGTTATGGGTACTAGATGACTGATAAATAAATAAAAATAGTAATAAAAATAATATAAAAATAGTAATACATTAAAATAGTTCACATTACCGTTGCATATTCTTGAACAATATTATTGTCTAAACATTTATTCAAATATTCGAAATCACGAATCTCAGTCCATTACAAAACCTACGAATTGAAGGCCAACAAAATATAACTTTCCATTTGGCAACCCGGGTAAATTCAAATATAAAGTGCCCATCATTTCTATTCCAGGAAATACATGCATTTCAATTTACTATTTCTCATTTGCGTCCACTATAAGTTTCGCTTTACTTCACCCACGATCCAGCTAGCTGCAAAATTAAGAGTAATGGCTAAGAACATACGAGCTATATTAGCTTACCGTCTTACTAACTGACCTGTGTTTATGAAGGTCCCTATATTCCAACTTGGGTTATTGCTACCCACACATTTCTGTTTATTGTTACACAGAGGTGCATAATTTTTAGTTAGCTTCTAGACTTTATGTTCAATTTAAAAGCAAAGATAAGGCACATTATTTCTGTTTATATAACAAAATTTTATTATTCACATAAATTTTAATAGAGAACCTTACTATCCTCAGGTTAAGTTAGGTTATAATCGTTAAGAACATGCAGAGATTTTATCATATTCATAAGACAGTATATATGCTACGAAAACAGAAGTTTCCCAATATCTATAGCTATAGATATTGGTACACTATGTATACATTTTTAGTCATTCATATCTAATTGAATTTAGAATAACCCTATAATGTTATCCATTATAGGCGTATTTAGTAGCCAACCAACATTTCACCGTTATCTATAACGTATACACTCCCCGTGATACTGCGGGCGCGATCGCTTGATAGATAAAGAATTAGGTCGGCGACCTCATCGCTTTCAGTCACTTTGCGGAGCGGGTAGGTATCCGCACGCTGCGTGTAAAGACGGGTCACTTGCTCCTTTGAGAAGCCAGCGGCCTCTGCAAACGGCGTTCTAGTACAGCCAGGATTCACGGAATTAACTCGCACGCCTCGCGGCCCGACCTCTGGAGCGAGGCACTTCGTAAATTGATCCATCGCTGCTTTCGAAATACAGTAGGGAAGGTAGTTCACTCCTCTGATTGGACCAAACGCAGCTACGCTGGACACGTTTACAACATTCCCTTTAGATTCGATCAGGTACGGCATGGCCACACTAGTGAGCAGGTAAGCGGAACGGATGTTTGCAGCTATCGACTTATCGAAAGGCTCAACGCCGTCAAGAATGCTTCCGCGGTATCCGACACCCGCATTGTTCACCAGGACATCTATGCGACCAAAGTGCTCGATCGTCTTTGACACAATTTTCTTTACATCTTCGTCAATAGTTAAGTCCGCTTTTACGATCAAAGGTTCTATCTTGTTTACTTCTCCGCATTGTTTCGCCACGATGTTGAGCGATTGTTCGTTCCTCCCAGTTAGCACAAGTTCCGCGGATTGTTTGGCGTACAAAACCGCTGCAGATGCTCCGATCCCAGAACTAGCGCCCGTGATAATTACAACTTTACCACTGAAGTCCATATTCGACGGTGTTCTGTTTGTAACTGCTCAAAACTAATTATCTGGTGAATAAACAAAGCTAGATCGTCATGGTCGAATAGGCAACAAGTAGATACCCACTCGTTGACCTTTAGTTTTTTATAGCTATGAAAAACGAATCAATTCGTTTTTTTATACGGAACCACTACTCATTTACATGAGCTACCTATAAACAGATAAATACAAATAAAATGATAATTCTTCTATAAATACTTTTTACTAGGTAGATCCACTACAAACGCGGTTTATTTTGACGCACTGAGCGACAAAAAACCGTCCAAAGATTAAAAGTTTTCTACAAAGTAAATATTTTCACAAATATTCTGACTATTGCAGAGTCCTTCCTATATTTTGGCTTTCGGTCGACATCCGCGCGAATGCTTCGCATAACGTTGTCATTGCAATAATGTTGGTCTCCCCCGAGTAAAGGTTTGTGTCGTAATGTAATAACAATTTTCAAATATTTATAACCTGGTTTCCGCTGTCACAAAGGCTTCGCATTACTAGCTTATGCACGCGATTTCGTTCACGCATGGATACACAATGATGTGCTCCTAGCCGAATTTTTGCGGAGTTATGTTATGAACCGAAATAAGATAATATCGGTAAACAAGTATAATTATATACTGAAATCATGCCAAGCTAATTATACCGTATATTCTCAATATCAATAAATATGATATCATATACCTTATAGGGTTAAATATCTACCTGATGTACTTATATATACTTAGCTCTCTTATCCATATCCACACCATATCCAATTTTAAATAATGATTCATACCAACATTATTTATTAACATTATTACATTTGTTACATTATTTTTATTGTCTATGTTTGGTTTGTTTTTTTCCTGTCTATGTTTGTAACCAGAGAAACAAAGTTTTCTTATCGTTATAAGGGTGGAGATCATGACTAGGCAAACTTAATGTCGCCTTCCGTCCCGGTGGGAAGACGATCTGCAAAAGACTGCAGGCAATGCGGGAAGACAAGGCGCTAATGGTGCTCATTAGGGGAGGCCTTTGTCCAGCTGTGGACTAAGATGGGCTGATGATGATGTTTGTAAACCAAATAAATAATTATCTTCTCATATATGCTATCTAATGGGTATTTTGCACAATACCTTTTAAATTTGAGGTCAGTTGTTTGGATATTAATAAATTAAAACAACTACGAATTTCAATAGCACTTACTACCTGACACTTGTTTCGACTTTAAACTATTGTTCATAAGATAATCTCTGCGATGTTACTGACCACCATCAGTGTGAGGTAAAAACAAAGGAAAATCTAAAAATATAAGATTGTTGAATGCAGTTAATCTATTATTCTCGCAGAATCTCGCATTGAGGGCAAACTACGCAATGTCGATTCGGAGGCGAGGCAAGCCATTTACATGAATGATTATTCAGTCGTGTTCTATATTTCAGGCGATTTTCACCTGTAACGTATAGCTTTTGGGTTGATTTTGGTTCGATTTGTATCAGACCGAAGTTTATCTGCTGGTATGGAAAGCATTGTCCGAGCGGGCCTGTGTTAACACGTGCCGTCTCTTCGGTACATACTACGTACAAATATAGATATATCCAAACCAGTTCTGGTCTACCTTTATTTACAGACCGATCGGTTTAAATTTTGAATTCATATTTGAAACAAGGGAAAATAAAGTTCATAGTCCATTAAGAACTTGATGGAGATAACGAAAGCCCCACCCAAATACATGTCTTTGGGCCTACCCCAACAAGAACTTTGTGAAGTGCTGTATACGGTCTGATGATGATGATAGTTTATTTTATATTTGGACAAAACCACAAGTTCCTTGAAATTTTCCAATATCGGCAACTTGTAGAAGGGCCATAAAACAGACAAGTTTATTTTTTAAAAAAAACCTACCTGAATTCCTTTATTTCACCTCTAGAATAATTTTAAAAGTTGTTTAAAAACCATTAAATTAATATAAATAAATTGATTGTGTTGCTGAGATCGGAATGACGGAATAATTAAAAATGTAACTAAACAAGCTTTATGCTGACTATTAATAAAAACCTGACTCTGGTCCAGTTTTTTCTACAAAATAAAGATTGGTCTACAAATGTGACAAAAAAATAAACAGAAGGATTGGTAGCGGGACGCAAAGCCTTAAGGTGATGCAAGCGCAAACGATTTGGAACAATGAGCCATAGTTGTATAAAATGTCTGACCATTAAATTTTCCACCATTAAAACAACAACATCAGCCTATATAGTCCACAGGTGGACATAGGCCTCCCCTAATGAGCGCCATATGTGGCATTATTCATCATTTGGGGTTTATTGCCCATAATCCCCACGCTGGGCATGCGGGTTGGGGATCGCAGTTCGGTGAATTTGTTCTGCAAAGGGCGCTGCTGCCCGCCCTCGGTGTGTTTCCCTTAGTCGCCTCTTACGACACCCACGGGAAGAGTTGGGGTGGTGCAATTCTATGCCGGCACCACACGGCCTTACGGCGCGTAACCCTACCGTTGCGTTAGTTGAAAATATCAGCGAATAGGAAGAATAAAAGGTTTTTTTTGTTTCACTACAGTAAAATATATTGTAAACTACAACATCACATTTTTTACAGGAAAACTTTCAATAGTTTTAAAAAGCCATATCTTGGTGGCTTATTAAAATAAACGGTAATACGAGTATCAGATACATACATAGAGTCGAAAGACTTTTTACTAATATAGCTGGCAATTTTTTTTAATATTTTTTTTATACGCTTGCGGTGACTAGCCAATGTGACTGCATTGCATATCATTCCAATTCGCTCCGGGTGGCGACCAGTGACAAAACTTGGGACTTATCATAAATCTTCGCAGGCCTGCAATGGATCACAAGACCGCTCCCTCATCATTTATACTTTATTATTGAAGGCTTATGTGCAACCCCTTACCCAAAGGGTGGCTGTTTAGGCACTTTTCCGATACGTAATACTTACAGGATCGATGTTTTAGGGTTTTCTTGACTTTGAAACTCTTTGCAATTATGTGAACTAAGCGTTACCTTTTTCAAAGGATTTCAAATGTCGTGAGTGTTGTGATCTCTTCGATTAATTTTCAGTTTGTAACACTAATATTATACATCGGAAAGTTTGTGGATTTGTTGGTTACCTACCTCTCCCCGCCAAGACTAATGAACAGATCCGGCTCCAAATTCTGCATAGATTTAGGTCTATATGTTAAATAGAGACTTTTATCCCATAAAAACAATCGTAGTTTGAAGAATAATAACGGAATTCTACAAACTATACAAACTTGGTTTTTAACTTTTGATTCCTTTTTGCACTATATACAATAAAATATGTAGATATAAAATAATGGCAAAGGCGGAGCCAACAAAGCCCTAATGAGGGAGAGATAAAGTTATAAAAGGTTCATAGTTAACCCGTACTGAACCTTTTTAACCCCTAAACAACTTCCTACGTGATGGAACACTTTTAAACATCACAAAAGAATCGCTTGTGAAGCTGCGAGCTGAAGCTAGTACTGCCATGTCTAATAAAAACCTGTTTCCACGAAATCAGACTTAAGTACCTTCTCTATCAAAAGCTCTATACGCGGCTAGTTTCTGGGTAAAACTAATTTCGCATTACACCTACGCTTGAATGAAGAATTAATAACATTATACGATTACCTTCGCAAAATAACAATTAATTATCTTCGTAGATATTTTATGGGTATTGGAAGCGTAATTTCAGTTAATATACGATATAAATCGGGCCACAATTTCACACGCGGTGGCGGCCCGATTTTAAATATTTAATTAACTGTCAATCGCGGCACAAATGAATCTGGTTGGAAAGCAAATATTAAAAGTAATTGTGTTATATGTATATATGAAACTTGGTTATAATTATTCTTCGGAGGATAGAGAGAATACAAAGTTTTATGTGAGCACTAAAATCTCCATTATCAGCCGTTATATTCCCTATTTAATAATAAATCCCTTTAAAGAAACCTGCGATTTACACTGCATTTTTCTGGGATCAAAAGTAAACTTTATTTTACTCCGGGAAATAAGCTTAATCTTACAATGAAGTTTATCCAAATCCTTTCAGACGTTTCAGCGTGAAAAATTAACAAACATATTTGCGTACAACTACACAACTGTGTCAATATGTTTGTTAATTCATCGAATATTTGTATGTGTGTATGTACGGTACAAACAAACAAACTTTCGCCTTTATAATATTACTGTGATACTTTTTATAAAAACCGAGCTAAGCGGACAAGTTGTTTATGGTTACAATAGATGGACAAATTCTATCAACCCGCTGGCACCGCCTCAAAACGGAAACGCGTGATGTTAACCATTTAAATGCCGTTTCATAGCAAGAGGACGACGCCAAGATAAATGTGCCATTATGCTCGATTACAATGTTACCTACCCTCCAATACAACTTCCTTAGTCTACAGTTAATAGACCAATAGATATGTTGGCATAATTATGACAAAATGACTGAAACTAAACCACTGGTAGGTACCGAATAAGTACGCTAATACGCCAGTTTACCATTTAAATATTTGTAAATATAATTTATAGCTTGAACTCAAACATTTAAACACCAACGTTTTACTCTTTAGTCACCACAAAAGTCGCATTTACCAAGCATTTATAACATCCATGCTTTTCCGATAATCATTTAAAATATTATTTCGCCAGAGCTGTCTGCACAACTATATTCCGTGGTTTCTGAAATCGTACATTATGACGGTAATGCTGGTTACCGGACTTCTGTATGAATGCCGACCGGAAGTGTTTTCCGAAGCAAATACAATATCTCAATCTTTCCAACGAAACATTTTCTTTGAGCTCTCGCTTCGTTCATGGAATCGTGGAGATTATCTATCTCTTCAAAGCGATGAATCCGCTCGTAACGACGACTCGACATTGTAACAAAAAAAGGTTTTTCTTGGAATTTTATGCACAAATACGATTAACGATAATATTATAACTGGATAGGTACGACTAAGCAAAAATTCCGCGTACGAATATCCCCGGAGGGAAATTCCTGGCTAAGAGGTGTTTCCGCAACGCGTCGCGTTCTCACAATTCCCATATTACGTGTGGAATGTGGGGAATATCCCCGGAAATCTTCACATTTGGATAATATAGAGATTTTTCCTTATATTAATTCATTAGATCGTGTTAAGTAACGAATATTGAAAATGGAAACAAGATGATCAAAGTGGAAATCAGTAAGGAACAGAGTCGAAATGTAGTGCGTTTTCTTTTGTTTAGTAACATGGTAAAAGTCAGCTATGTTATGAAAGTTCCAACAGAAGGAAAGTAGACGCCATCTATCAGGCTCTCAAGGCCTATGACAAGAAGGCTTACTTTCCTCATGAATATTTATCGTTCTGTTTATTCTTCAAACCGGGCTTCAGAAAATTTTGCTGAGTGCGAGGTGGACTACTTCTACAAGTACTGTGCGACCAGCGATACTGAAGATGTTTAACCATCCAAGAAGAATAAATTGGGATCTGTTTTAATTAAAACTAATCAAAAGTAGCTTGTGCCCGCCAGCTGCTTCGTTCTCTTGGTATCTAGATTAAATCTACCTTCTTGTGAGTTTCATTAGCCAAACTTACAAGGTTTTTCGATCGCGATACGCGGAATTCGCTACATAGAGTGTCTACTCTCTTCAGATACTAGTCGCTCTATGATGCTCACGTCTTTGTTTGGACAACCTCGTTGATCAATCAATGACAAATTGTATTTTGCTCCAAGCGGCGGTGTGACGAAGTTTGACAGTTCTGGGCTAAAAGTTTTCTTTTGTGGGAAACAAACAAGTACCTAACAATTAGTCGCTGACTATATAAATCCATCATGTTTAAGGACTCGAGGTAATTAGAGGCAGGTGGATGAGAATTTATTTGGGTCACTGAGTTATAAACGGAATTCTCATTCAGTGTTTACATAAAGACAATCAATATTGGGCGTCTCACTTTGCTTTATTTAGTTAGGAGCTTATTAAAGTGAGTATTCTATTGACAAGGAAAATTAGCCAAATAATGGAAATTAGAACTAGTTACAAGTTTCTGCTCGCGCCTTCGCACAAGTTGTTTCTATGAAAATTAGATAAAGAGATTTAGGTTCTCGTTTTTTCTTTGTGTGTATTTCAAATTCAATTTCGAAATTGCTGAGATACGGATATAGTTAGAAAAGTGTATTTAGAATTATATAGAAGTAATTTCTGTGAAGTAAAAATAAAATGCCCTTAACATCAAGGACTTCTGCACCAACAGCTACAAGACCAAATATGTAGGTCATCTTATTTCAACGTATTTTCCGATCCACATATGAGATACAGTTGCCGTAATAGGGGTAGATTCGGCACAAAAGATAAAACAAAAGCTATAAAAAACGGGCGCCCGACCAGAGTCCCATTGACGTCGAAACTTCTTCAATATATCGCGTCAGTAATATCATAACGGTTCTGTCCTCCAAGTTCTACGATATTTTACACAGGGCACATCCAAATTCCTCAGAGGCCGTGAAAATATGGTGTGCAATAAAAATGTCAAGTCAGGTCATCAGAAAGACGGCCCGAGGCGTTTGTTCGCCAGATGTGCCAACGAATCAATGAAAAACTGCTTTCCTTCGTGCTTCAGATTGGTGATATATCAACATGTGTCCTGACTGTCTTGGCGATAAGAACTTATCGGACTGAAAATATTTAAATGTGAATTACTAAGCTTTTAAGATAACAAAGGACTAGTAAGTCGTTTTTTTCCTTAGGTGTGCCGTTTTTATACAGGAGGAGTCAGTTATAGTCGTTAGCCCCTTACCTACCACACGAGAACGTGCCTGAAAAACGAACGAAAGATAAAAATAATCAGCATTTTTTTTATTTTCTGAAGAGTTCTGATGATCTACCTATGGGAAAAGGCTTGAGCATTTTGGGTAAACAAGAGTAACGTCAACGAATTTTGACGTTAGCACTACGCGATATCAAAAACAGCTTCTTTTTACCAAAAAAATATTTCTAATTAATCAATTAGGTTAATTTTGAAGGATTAGAAAAGTGAAATAAATATTTATATTTGAAACTTGGAAGCTTTAAAACTAACTGACAAAAATAAATACGCACTGCGAAGCTCATCAACAACGTTGCAATATTTTTGAACCATTTTGTGATCACAGCCTAATAATAGCCCCTATTGTATTTGCTGACGGAACAAAATACCAAAAGGCACACATGGCTGTTCTGACACGAAACGCTACGTATTTCATGGTAAATTTATTTTCATAAATGTTAAAAAAATGTTGCAAACGTGACTATGAATAACGAAATCTGAGAATATAAGTGTTGCTGAGTTTCATTGCTCGTATGTCGAAGGGATATAACTGGGTTATTGGAGAAAAAATCATTCAAGTGCAAATAAAACTTAATAGACGTAGGAAAATAATGAAGTAGGATCTGGAGTTTGGCTCCCTGATTTTTTCAGGAAAAACTATTGATCAGAACCAAGTTGATAATTGACTTTTACCCATATTTAACAAATATATTGTTGGGTAATAGGTGCTTTACTACACTCATAAACGGTAATTAAAATAGGTACTGAAAAACCTCTACAATTTTTCAATTCGATCGTTAGTTTCCATTTTCGTATGCGACTCTAAAACACGAACGAAAGATAAAGTTAATTAACGCGGAAACCTCGTCCCATTCATACTGAACACGTCCGTTCCATTCTTTCCCCAGACATTTTGAATATCTAAAAGCAAAAACACACAATCAAGGTGAATCGCAACCGTTCCGTTTCACGTTAATTCCGCAAACAAAGCCATACGAAAACAATGCAACGTCATAAAATCCTAATCCAAAACAGCGGAAACTAGTTACTTCCTACAGCGTTGTTTATCCACACACAGTGTTTTAAAGAGGCAGTATAGGTGGTGTAGAGAACAATGACTTCAGAGTGCTTACTGCTGAAAACAGCTCCAATATCAATTTCAATCTCAAACTAGACAGGAACAGCATACTATGAATTCTATGCTGCTCTGCTATAATAGCGCCCGGATTTACGTGAAACTATCGAACAAAATGACGATTGTATCCTTGATTTGGAGCAAGTTTTTATAGCATAGAAAGTGTTTGAAATTGGAATCACAATCGTTGCAACTATGCTCAAGAATAAACACCCAGAAGAGTTTTCATGTCGGAAGCGGCATTACACTGAACATTAGCTTCGGCGATAAGGCGTCGACGCAAATTGGTGTAAGCACGCAACTAACAGTGGCAGTAGAAGAAAACATGAACCTAGGGACGGGATGTCTGTGTTGAGTCTGTATGTATGTAATGGCTTTAGAAAGCATACAGAGAATGCAGGAGTGCAAGAGCAACATGGAATGTTGCATGTATAGATAAATCAGGGTGTGTTTTTAGGATTACATAATATACTCCAGTTTTGAAGAAGTCTAAGTACAATTCCAACTGGTATTGATATGGATGATATTTATCTGCAACATTCTGCAGTTAGCTCAATTATTTAATCGTAATTTTCATTGTTATTAAAGTTTTTACGTTTAAGGTCAATTTTATTTTATTGCCTCAAGTAGGTGGTGGAATGAATGAAAAATAGTTCTAATTTTCATATCAACCGTGGATAAACCAAGTTCAATGTAAACAGCATGTTCTCGTAAAAGTGTACACGCCTTAATCATCACCAGCCTATAATAGTCCACTGCTGGACATAGGCCTCCCCTAATGAGCGCCATAGATGACATCATTATCTGGGGGTTATTGCCCATAATCCCCACGGTAGGCATGCGGGTTGGGGATCGCAGTTCGGTGTAGTTGTTCTGCAGAAGGCGCTGCTGCCCGCCCCCCGGTGTGTTTCCCTTAGTCGCCTCTTACGACACCCACGGGAAGAGTTGGGGTGGTGAAATTCTATGCCGGCACCACACGGCTAAATTATTATTTAATAAAATCATTCCACACAATCCACTAGCAACGGATTATTATTTTCCCCTTCACTAAATAAAGATTTAGAAGTTTATAGCAAGCGAACGAATTTTTGTCGCAGTCAAGGCTTAAAGGGGAGCTTTATAGTCAGCTTCAGCAGTTTATATCCTACACGTTCCGACAAGTTTGGTGAGGGGTGTTAGAGACATTCATTCAATAACACTAAAATCGGATGACCAGTCGTATTGCAGTATTGCCATTTCAAACAGTTATTTTTTTAACACTTTAATTTTTACCTGAATAAAGCTTGTTATTTTATAGCTAGTACTACCTTTATAGCGGTGGGAAACTTTGAAGTATTTATATGCGTTTACATTAAAATTTAAAGTAGGTATGTGTGTTTTGAAGTCTAATTTTGCTGTTGTCCTTCCGACCGAATGATACGTAGGTAACACTATACAAAAGGTTAGTAGTATTATACTATGTAGTTATTCTGTAACGAAGGACTACATGCTGCCTTGTATTAAGTATTTGTTTTAATTCGAGACTGCATATGCACGTAGATTTAAAAAAACTAAATTAATTCTTCTTAATTTAATCTGTGCAAAACTTGACCCTTTAACTTAAAAGGTGTAAAACGTATCCATCAATAAAAATCTCAAGAATTGCATTCGTAAGGATATATCAGTATTGCATTTTATTTGCAGCAAAATACGACACATACCAACTCCAAATGCCAATAAAAATCCGAGCTCTTGAACAACGTAATAGAAACGTCAAGACTTGAATTGCTGTAGGCAGTTACTCACCGCCCACGATCAGCAATAAATTAGCCACTGGGATAAATCCATTGAGCATTTTCTACTACGCTCGTTGCAGGAACTGCATTTGAATACGTAGGAGATAATGTATTATCAGAGCAGCTATAAATTACGGCCTATTCAGCAGGAGGCAGTAAGGAAATCGACTTTTTTTACAGTAGAGATAAGTTTAATCACTTAGGGTGGTTTACTGAAATACTATGCAGCAGACGAGTAATTGTGAACCCATTTATGAATGTGAGCGGGTTAACTACGAATCTAGTTTGTGTTTAATTGTGAATGTTCTAGATGAGACACAAGGGTGAGAGGAAAATTTATGAATGGCTACGTGCCTTGCAGTGGGAAAATAAAATAGGGAACCAATATTATCAATAACGTGTCGTTCACAAGAACATAAATAAAAATAAAACTAGCCAAGTTCGTGTCGATTAGCACACGGAGGGTTTCGTACCACCGTACATAAATAATTCACAAAAAGATCCCTAAAATTGTTTTTACTTATTGGATAAAAGTTAAAATCTAACCTGGCGCAGTCATCCATCCAAGCTACTCTACAATCACCAAAACCTACAATCGCACTGTTTGGTACTCAACCTGGTTATTATTTATATAATTTTATATTTACTTAGTTATAGTTGTACACATCCTATCAAGATTTCAACTGTCTCAACTCATTGCGGTTTGAGAGATACAAGCCTTGACAAAATAAGAACAAAAATAGCCAAAAATTCTATTTTTTTGTATGGAGCAAAGCATCACCTATATATCAATTCTGTGTCATCACCTAGCGCCAAGCTAAGCAGAGCTTGTGTTATGGGTACTAGATGACTGATATACATAATACAATATTAATACATACATACATATATATAAAACAAGATATTAATACATAGATAAATTATAATATCTAGAAAAGAAAACCCTTGTTACTAATTCTGTTTTCCTTTTATTTCCTTTCGTTAAATCATTTCCATTATGTTAGCAGAAGGACATGGGTCTCTCAACCGATCGGACAAATTTGTAAAAAAGAAAAAAGCTACAGAGTATGAACAGATTTTTGTAGGAAACCCTTATCGTAACATCAAAATGGTCTTCGGTCCCCCTATTACTCAAATTAATCATTATTGGCACCGAAAGTACGAAAGGCAACAATAACATCCGCAAATAAGGAAACCTTTCTAAATGACACACTGTCGGCGCGCTTATGCAATAGCGTAGTTAACATTTATGTGAGCTCTCTAGGGGCGGGAGCTCCCAGCCTATCTTAGAATAAGAGCTCGATATGTTAATTTAGCATAAAGCTATAAATGTTCATTTCCTCATTATAATTTTACGGTTTATCTATTTTATCGTTTGGGATAAGGTTATCTGCATAACAATATTTATAACATGATACCTGACGATGAATTAGCCAGTGCGTCGCATACCTGCAATGAAAAAAAGAATGTTAGATTATGTCCAGTCTCATAAATATCACGAACTTATACAATCTCATTAAATTCTGTCAACAAATCACTTGTAAACTTGATATTTGAATATTTTGCTGGAAATCATGTTTAAATGTCATACTAAGCTTTCATTTAACTCCTGTTCTAAATAAGCAATTACGAATCAAACGCAGTAACGTCGTCCCAAACTTTCTCTCACATCTCGACATCAATATCATGTCGTACAAGATAAGAGCAGCATGAAAATAATCAACGTTATAATATAAGCATATGATAAGGAACTGGGTTAATAGGGAAAGGGTTCCGAATAACAACTTTCTGATATGTATGAATATTGCGACGTTTGGATGAAGCAACTAAATTACAAAGAATTTTGCTGTACACTTTCTTATTTAGTTTCTTTTCAGTTATAAGTTCATGTTTGTTGTTTTTATAATAATACCTATTTATGTGGGTTATATACAGTTTATGTTAAGTTTTTAATATGCCACCGTCTATAATTGTACAAAAATTACGTGCCCATCCAAAGTTTGCCAGGAAGAAATCACTCTTAGCGATAAGGCTGCCCATTGTGCAACTGTTTGTGTTTATGTTTTTCTGTTCTAAATTTCTCTATCTTGGTGTGCAATAAAGAGTATTTGTACTGTATTGTATTAACTTTGTCATAACGAATTTTATAAGAATGTTTTTTTTACTGTTACTTTTAATAATACGTAAACAACGACTTGTCAAATTTCATACAAACACCGTAATAATCCCGAAATATTAATATAACTTGACGGTGACGACAATTATCAATCGATATAGTAGTATTAGGGGAGGCCTATGTCCAGCAGTGGACTATTATAGGCGGTTGATGATGAGGTACTACGACAAGGTAGACTAGTGATTCGTTTATGAAGAGTGGTCGTACCATAAAACTCTCGCTGTAAGTCGAACGATGAGTGACATTATTTGATAAGACAATATTTATAGTAGGCTACCAAAATAAAAACAGAGAAAATAACAATAATACTTTCCGCGACTGGTAAATTGCCGTCAAATCGATTGAAGTTTTATTTATTTCATCTCAAAAACAGATTGCCGATTTCAGGCCCAGACAAAAGAAACCGGAAACCTTGTAATTGGGTTTCGACTTTATTTAAGGTCGCCTGTAAATCCCGCTTACAATCTTAGCCCTTCATATTTGAGGTTATATGAAGGGCTTTCAGGATTTCGCATATTACGTAACTAGCTTCTGCCCCCTGCTTTACACAAGTTTTTCCGGGATAAACAGAATCTTATTTCTGTTATTCAGATAGAAAATTTCATTACAAAATCACGTAGTAATCGGTAAGGCGTAAAAAAGAAACAGACAGAATTGAATTCGCTTAAAAAAAATAAGAATGGATGCGTTATATTAGTTTTTTTGTGGTAAAGATCCATGTGCAATCCAAGATCTTATCCATCCAAGTTATTCTGGTAGAGATCGCAAGAGATCAGACAAGAAGAGAAATAATTGTTTTCTTTGTGTTCAATAAATAATTTTCTATCTATCTATCTATGGATAGGCTGGGTGAAAGGAACGATTGCGAACTACTCGTACGTCGAAAAAAGAAATATCTAAATGCGTTGTTGTAATATCAAAATTAACTTTTATTATACAAACAAAAGTTAAAACTTATACAAAGCTCTACAAAAACGATAAAGGAGAGAAAACAAACCTACCAACTCTATCTAAATATCCATTAAATCTACACCTTCTGTAGCTTACGCGCGGCATTAAAAGAAAATGAACTCATTACGTAAGCCTTACTGGGCTCAAATGAAAAGTAAAACTCTCAGCTTTGATATAGAAGCATAAAAGTGCCTTCCATCCGAAAGGTTAAACATAAACAGCAGTGTTACTGTTAAAAAGGGACCTTTTACGAGTAGTTACATTGACGGACGCTTGGACCTCGTATATTTCATCCCATTTCATCTTTTATCGCACTCCACAGTCGGGGAAGCCCGGACAATTGACTCTTGCAAATATACAAAAAAACGCTATAAAGGGGTGAGTGATAGCTTGACAAGATACGTAAATGAACTCGGGGGATATACGGCAGGGTGAATTTCGGGCTTAGCGTGTATTTTTTAAGGAAAAGGAAAATATTTTTATATTTTTAGTACGGTTTAGATGAGTAAAAGAGTGCCTTTGTTTTGTGGATAAAAGTTTTCTGCTCTGAAAAGCTTAATGATTTAATGCACTTGATCAGGTACCATTTCTGTTTCAGTTCGTACATCTCTTTAATTATTTATGTTGTATAACATGACAGTAGATAGGTACTAAAATGGTAGGTATAGCCATCAAGCTTCAAAATAGGGAAGTATTTAGACAAACAATATGGATCAGTTAATCGAAAATAACGAGAGGGATGGCGCTGCCGTTGATGTACATTGGCTCTGTTTAAAAATAGTAAAACATCTATTTATTCATAGATATCCAACGTATAACATGTATTGAACAATTTTTTTAATATTGCATGCCATCTCTTTATGTATTTTGTATACCGTAATCAATCACATAGCAGTTGTTTCTCAATTATATGTTTTATTCGTTCACCATACACATATTTTTTGGCAAATATATCTTTATGTTTGAAAGAATGAATCCATTTAAACATACATAATACTGCAATTTTCAGTAGTTCAAATTACAGAACATTTTATAGAAATATAGATAAAACGAACCTCGGCATTATGCGCCAGTTTTCTACATAGTTGCCTGCGATATGCATGAATAGAGTGTCCGGTGAGTCTTTCATCGTGAACCGTGAATACCTGCCAGTGGCATGTAAACGTCACTTTGTAAATACGTGCATCGTATGCCGCAAAATATACCTTGACAGCAATCTTATGTTGGATAGAGGAATAGGGCTTTCGGCAAGGGTTATTTGTTATACAAATACGTAATTTGTTATTTGTAGGTATTTGTACTTTGGGGCTAGATTATGTGTGGATTGTCCTTTATTGACCTTTTCATGAGAGAATCGTGACGTCAATTGTGTTCAGCATAATTATATTTTATAGATAACTTATTTTTATTTAAAAATAATTATTAATTAGCATCTTTATGTAATTAGCCTTAGGTAATACCTAAATTAACAAAGAAAGTTAAATAGACAAATTAGAACAAGTATTTGCAATTAAAACTATTTAGCTAGTCAAATACATAGTCAATTATGAAGATAAGAATGTACCCAAAAACTCGCCTACAAAAAAAAACTCTCGTTGCTTGCTGCAGTAACCGCTTTCCGCCAGGAGGGCCGCATGCTTGTTGAAATCCTATTTAAACAATTCGTACAAAAAATGAACCTTAAGAAGCCTCGTGGTAACAGAAACTCAGATTATCTTTACGTGATATGACGAATCCGGTCTCTAACTCCAAAAAAAGCCTAGCAAATATGAATTATCGAGGCACATCACGAACACAGAATAAATACGAGAAACGCTTACATAGGCAAATAGCTTCTACGTTTTAGGTCAAGCAAATACGTATTTTATTTTCATGATGTATAATAACTATTTTTTCAAAAGAAAAATGTGCGATACGGCTATTGTGTCTGGGCGCACTGAATAGGAAATCTATTCATCCGTATAAAGTCATGTAAATTGAAGTTAGTACGCCGACACTGGTTGGTTCAGTCCCGCGGAATACCGTACTGGAAAACTGACAACAAATAATAGAATATGAATTTTCACACAATACAGACGAATAGACGGCAAACGAGATTGTTTGGCAATTTTTATTCACTGTTCAAATTAAATCACTGAAACGAGCTTTGTGAACTTTACATTCTTAAAATGGCTAAAACTAAATTATCCACCAGGCAAATCACTTAAGAGCAAATGAGAAATCCATCATCGACTGGTTCTTCTTCAAATAGTACCTCTCCATTTCTGAAGGTTGACGGTAATTTTTCCTTATCTAGGGCTAGTCTAAATCTTAATCTATTCTTCTGCTTTCTTGATACCAGGATCCTATATACTTCGGGGCTCTTTCTAGATTGACACCTTCTACTGGGATGTTACACTGTAGGTGCGCTGTTTTAAAGACGACCATGCATTTCGTCTTGGATGCATTCATACGAAGTCCCACTCTAGATACATACTCAGACACTCGACTGACATTCTCTGTGAGTCCGTGGGATAGATTACCATCACGGCCAAATCGGTTTACATCATACCTTAGAGATTTTTGTTATTTTAGTGCGAAAGCTTTCGCACTCGGCGTCATTAGATAGATAAATAGTGTTTATTGATAAAAGGATGACATTTGTTATGGTAAGTAGAGTCTTAAATTCTAAATTATGTTTAACTAGACACTAGAGTTCTCTAATATTATGATTCGAAAACAAATAAAATTAAATAAGCAGAACAAAATCATTCTAACCTATTTCTCCTTCATTAGAAACATATTTTCCAAAAAACTCTCATAAAATTTAATTTAAAAAGACGCATAATACTTACCTATGACAATTTCGCAACAGGCACAGCGCTGTCACCATCTTGTAAACCGAATTGTAATGTTTATCATACCGTAGTATGCATTGGATAGCCTATCGCGCGATACATGCTGCGCTATCGGTATGCTAATGTCATGGACGACGGCATAGAGATTCAACCTACCGCGAGCAATTTGCAAGCAAAATTCGGTATGATGGCACAACACTATTTTATTATGAACTTGTAAAAATGAAAAACATTTTCCGTAAAAAAATAAATAGTATTTAAATTGGAGTAACGATACACGGTATGGAACAAATCTGAAGACGGGGCGTTATGGCGCTCATTAGGGGGCTATTTCTAGCAGTGGACTAACATGGGCTGATAATTTGTTTTATAAAAATTTGGACAAAACTAAGAAAAGTTATTTAGGATTAGTGAACTTACCCGACAAATATTCTATATTTGACATTGATCCTTTATTTATTCAAAACAGCTTTATAAAAGAAACTTCCTGTCTTTGAAACGGTCAAATAGTAAAATATTGGCGGGTGCGAAACATTTTTCATCCGTTTTTCTCGGTTGCCTACCTTCAGATGGAACTTCATGAATATTTCAGTCCGGATCAATTATTAAAATGATTTACTGCCTGGGTCTGAACAACGCACAAGGGCAATATATGCTGAAGTTTTATAATAATGTTATGTAAGGAGATTTTCCCTCTTCAAGTTTTTGCTGTACCTTCCTATTGGGTTAAACTTTTTCGGTTTGTTTGGTTTTGATGAAAGAAAGTTTTTGTTAGTTCAAGAAATAAACAAATAAGTCGTAAGTTACTTAATTTTATGTGTAGAAATAATGCTAAAATTACATTATTTTAGGTGCTAACGTTTACTAAGTTTAAAAGTATAATATTGTAACTATGCTTACAATGCAAAATGTTACAGTCACTAATACCTATAATGTACAGACAGAAGCATTAATTGGTAACCCCCTCACAGAATATTTCATAGTTATCATTCAGTAGCATGTAGGTTCAAACCCGTGAAGATTTATATATTCATTTTAATTTACATTATTTTTTATTTTTGTTTTTTTATAAAGTTTGTTTAATTGTTTAAATAAAAAACAAATGTTTTTTCAACACCTACATTTCTTTTATCAGGAGTAACGATAATGAAATTTCGAGCCTGTATCACATGTAACTATGGTTAGTGTAACCGAGATTCTATCACCGCACATCGTAATGATCGTCATCGAATCCTTGCAGTGGATGTTTTTGTTTTTAACTACTACTTAATTTTAGTAATGTAATGACATTTATTTATGTGTAATAGTGAAGTTTTTGTCTATTAGTATGAATTTAAAGTAATTGATAAAATAAAACAATAATAATAATTTCAGGTAAACAATTACGTTTATTTTTTTTTTCAAAAATTTGCCTACACAAACAACAACACAAAAAAATTAATTAATGTTTTTTTTATTATTTAACCTACTTACAAATAGCTTCCTATCCTGAAAAATTATATTCCATTTTCGATTTAGTGCTCGAGAATACACATGTTTTCATTAGATTTTCGTTTACTTTGCTAATCTAATGAATTAAACAATTTGGATCTCCTGTAAATCATGGAATACTAAATAATCAGGTAGTTTTGAAAATAAATGAGGTCAAATGGAGTTTTTCTGACAATGTTAAAAGGTAAAATTACATTAGGGTTTAGTAGGTAGTGATATTTATCGTCCTTTATATTTAGTGATACTTATCGCTTAATAGCTTAAGGGCTAACGGATCGGATCTCAATTTAAAACCATTTCACCCCACATATTTTCTATCGGATTAAGGTCCGAACTTTTAGATGTCCAAGAAAATAACAGTAATGCCTTGTAGAGATGAACAACCCTTGAGAAACCATCCGCGTACGATGCACTGCACAATTATCATGGACAAAATAAATTTGGGCTTCTGGATACGCGATCCGCGTAGTAACCTTCAACACTTTCAAGCTCGTCATTCATGCGCTCAGTTATTTTTACTAATTCTCCAGGACCCATAGAGGATATCCATCTCCAAAACCTAAAAAGAAAAAAGAAAGTCAACTGTTATAATGTTAATTTAGTTCGTGTAAATACTAACTTGTTAAAAATATCATTATTATGATGAAATAATCATAGGTAGAGATGTTCGAATTTGTTGAGAATTATCAGTATTATCACTTACCTAAAGTTATTCATGCCCTACGATGGAGTTCAGCAGACAGTTCTATTTTTGCTGCTCGATAATTGTGTAAGTATATCAGCTGCATGCAAATGCCTTCTGTTGATGTTGATATCAAATATTGTTGAGCAGTAGAACGAGTGGATGCAAAAGGCGAACTAGTCTGAATGTCAACAATATTATTGTGGCGACTTCACTGATTTGTAATACACTCCTGTTGTTTATCTGCCATTGCTTCTTACATTCACATCCCCACATTACACTTAGCGCACGGTTTTTATCTGTAAGACAACAAATCAATACTTAAATGAAGTTAAAGATAACAAGGTTTTACTAAAAAAATATGTATTTGTTTCGTAATGATTATGACACAAGAATAATAAAAGTTGATAACTTACCGTAATTCAAAGCTAACGAGCAATCTCCTGTTTACTCATTTGCTGTTCGAATAGCACCGCGATCTTAGTTCTCACAAAATTCTTAATTTGCATAATTTCCTTCAATATTCTTCAATTCATTTATGATTCAAACCAGTAAGTCAAGACTAGAATTGAGTATGGCTTGTGACGTTTTCATTATTCACCAAGATTATATTTAAATCTTCCCTCAAATACTTCTTTTTTTTCTTATCCAGTGTAAAGAGATCTCATAAATAAAAATCCGCTGACGAACACTAATAACATAAAATTTCGACGCTCTGATAACTGGTTCGTTGGTTTAGTTGGTTGGTGCGTGCATTACTTGTCATGTGAGCGATTGGATGTCTGGTTCGATTCCCACTGGCCGTACGTTTTTGTTTCTTAGTATTTGAGTAAAAGATTTGTAAATCGTACAGTGATTTGCAATGTAAACTTTAGCTATTAGGGGGGTTACCAATTAATGCTTCTGTCTGTACCTACCACAGTGATATGATAAGTATAATAATTGATATCTCAAGTAAAGCGATATGTCACAGAGAAAAATAATTGAAAAAAGAAAAATTATTTGCGTTAAAACAAGCATGTTTACCTAATTGTGTCGTTATCCAAACTCCGAACATATACATGTAACTACCAAACTACAAACCTTAGAAATCATTATCCATAGCAGAGTTTCAGGTTGCGTGGCTTTGAAAAATATCTCAGTTTTCAAGTCTCGTAGGAAATTTGTTAAGGAAATTCTGATGGAGGTCGGGTGTCGGAGCCTTCACGTAGGTACCTACTTTGCACATGTCTTTGAATAAACGCTGAAATACGAGGATGGGGTGAGGTCACTAGGGCATATCAACTCACACTGCATAGCTTGTTGTTTTGCTCGCGTATTATGTCGCGTGTCGCTGACTGAAGTTTAATATTGCGGTCAGATTTTATTTTAAAAAAACATCATAGAAATATATAATATCATCCCAATTTTTTTTATTTCGGTGTGATTTGAACCGTCGACTTTGGCACAGTACGGTAATGCTCTAACCAACTGCGCGATGGAATTTAGTAACCGACGTATCGAAGATATTCAGGATATTGTAACATTTCTAAGAAATTACCCCTATTAAGTATTATTATTATTAAATTATACACTGGGCTTACCCATAATTATATAACTATATTTATATTATAACATATCATCATCATCACCAGCCTATAACAGTCCACTGCTGGACATAGGCCTCCCCTAACGAGCGCCATAGATGGCATTATCATTTGGGGGTTAATGCCCATAATCCCCACGCTGGGCATGCGGGTTGGGGATCGCAGTTCGGTGGAGTTGTTCTGCAGAAGGCGCTGCTGCCCGCCCCCCGGTGTGTTTCCCTTAGTCGCCTCTTACGACACCCATGGGAAGAGATGGGGTGGTGAAATTCTATGCCGGCACCACACGGCGTTATAACATATAACTATGTTTATTCCTCGTCTATTGTCTACATGTCTACATTATCACCAGTAAAGACTTAAGACTTAATTTAAGAAAAAAAACGTTCCCAGAATAAAATATACCTCAACAGCCGTATTGTATGAATACAACATTTTTGATAGGGTTATGAAATAAAACTTTATATATATCTATCTATATTGGTCCACTGCTACACGCCCTAACAAGTGCTTTATTTGCTTTAATCAACTGAATATATACTAGAGGTCCGTCCCGCTTCGCACGGGTAGTTATAAATTTTTACACGTTGTTATATGTACTTTTACGGATTATCACGGATCCCTAACTGTATTGAAAATATTCTATAGCCTATGTTCATAAGTGATAATGTAGGATTATAATAGTTAAGTTATAGAATAATAATCCGAAAGTCGTAATCGCAAAACAAGACGTTTATTGCTAAATATTTTCAAAACCCATTTTCTTTTATCTAAATAGGACATCAAAACATAATAAATGATCTCAGAAACCAGATACGTGACTCATCGCCGGAAGGGTTCCGGAGTATGTTAAGGCGCAGGTGTCACCAAAACTCATGTCCTGTTTGTTTTGCTAATGGCTGCCCTGAGAAGGAAATGAGCAGATCCGAATGTAAAGTAGGCCTCTGTCACGAATCGACTCTCAATTCTGAGCTTTATCGAAGACGATATAGATACAATATCGCATGAACAATCAAAGCTTTCGGAGAATTTAAATGAAGACTCAATTTTGTGAAGTGGAATTAAGCTATCGAGATCGTTCGCTTAGATACGTGCCGCAAATAACTTGGAAGCAGATACAGAACAAAGTTATAACGTAAATAAGTATGTAGATATTTTTAAGATGGCAATGATCGTTTTAAAGATGTTTTTTCTCTTAAAAAGTTCACTTACGATTGAATACAAAAGGTTCTTAAAATAATGCGATAATTTAAATCTGCACCTCCAGGGCGGTAGGCGGTTAGGCGGTATATCAGTATTTATCTATGTTAGGTATAGGTACATAACTTAATTACCAAAAATCGTTATGGTCACCTATGGTTGAGCGAATCCGACACTCCAGTTATCATAGTTGTTTGCAATTTTAAACGCGGAATACAGACAATTAGCTTGGTTACATATAAACAGCGACTTATAAATTTTTTTAGTGGAAACTTTAAAGATAACAACTGAAAGAAAATAACTTTACCTTTACTTTACGCTTTATAATACAAGTTTATATGCGTATTTTTAATTTTTTTTTTACGACATGATAACTTAATAAACTTCAAAATCTTCTTGAAATCTTTATGCTAAGTCTTCTTACTAATACATTTTTTTGTATGAAGTTAAAGATAACAAGGTTTTACTAAAAAAATATGTATTTGTTTCGTAATGATTATGACACAAGAATAATAAAAGTTGATAACTTACCGTAATTCAAAGCTAACGAGCAATCTCCTGTTTACTCATTTGCTGTTCGAATAGCACCGCGATCTTAGTTCTCACAAAATTCTTAATTTGCATAATTTCCTTCAATATTCTTCAATTCATTTATGATTCAAACCAGTAAGTCAAGACTAGAATTGAGTATGGCTTGTGACGTTTTCATTATTCACCAAGATTATATTTAAATCTTCCCTCAAATACTTCTTTTTTTTCTTATCCAGTGTAAAGAGATCTCATAAATAAAAATCCGCTGACGAACACTAATAACATAAAATTTCGACGCTCTGATAACTGGTTCGTTGGTTTAGTTGGTTGGTGCGTGCATTACTTGTCATGTGAGCGATTGGATGTCTGGTTCGATTCCCACTGGCCGTACGTTTTTGTTTCTTAGTATTTGAGTAAAAGATTTGTAAATCGTACAGTGATTTGCAATGTAAACTTTAGCTATTAGGGGGGTTACCAATTAATGCTTCTGTCTGTACCTACCACAGTGATATGATAAGTATAATAATTGATATCTCAAGTAAAGCGATATGTCACAGAGAAAAATAATTGAAAAAAGAAAAATTATTTGCGTTAAAACAAGCATGTTTACCTAATTGTGTCGTTATCCAAACTCCGAACATATACATGTAACTACCAAACTACAAACCTTAGAAATCATTATCCATAGCAGAGTTTCAGGTTGCGTGGCTTTGAAAAATATCTCAGTTTTCAAGTCTCGTAGGAAATTTGTTAAGGAAATTCTGATGGAGGTCGGGTGTCGGAGCCTTCACGTAGGTACCTACTTTGCACATGTCTTTGAATAAACGCTGAAATACGAGGATGGGGTGAGGTCACTAGGGCATATCAACTCACACTGCATAGCTTGTTGTTTTGCTCGCGTATTATGTCGCGTGTCGCTGACTGAAGTTTAATATTGCGGTCAGATTTTATTTTAAAAAAACATCATAGAAATATATAATATCATCCCAATTTTTTTTATTTCGGTGTGATTTGAACCGTCGACTTTGGCACAGTACGGTAATGCTCTAACCAACTGCGCGATGGAATTTAGTAACCGACGTATCGAAGATATTCAGGATATTGTAACATTTCTAAGAAATTACCCCTATTAAGTATTATTATTATTAAATTATACACTGGGCTTACCCATAATTATATAACTATATTTATATTATAACATATCATCATCATCACCAGCCTATAACAGTCCACTGCTGGACATAGGCCTCCCCTAACGAGCGCCATAGATGGCATTATCATTTGGGGGTTAATGCCCATAATCCCCACGCTGGGCATGCGGGTTGGGGATCGCAGTTCGGTGGAGTTGTTCTGCAGAAGGCGCTGCTGCCCGCCCCCCGGTGTGTTTCCCTTAGTCGCCTCTTACGACACCCATGGGAAGAGATGGGGTGGTGAAATTCTATGCCGGCACCACACGGCGTTATAACATATAACTATGTTTATTCCTCGTCTATTGTCTACATGTCTACATTATCACCAGTAAAGACTTAAGACTTAATTTAAGAAAAAAAACGTTCCCAGAATAAAATATACCTCAACAGCCGTATTGTATGAATACAACATTTTTGATAGGGTTATGAAATAAAACTTTATATATATCTATCTATATTGGTCCACTGCTACACGCCCTAACAAGTGCTTTATTTGCTTTAATCAACTGAATATATACTAGAGGTCCGTCCCGCTTCGCACGGGTAGTTATAAATTTTTACACGTTGTTATATGTACTTTTACGGATTATCACGGATCCCTAACTGTATTGAAAATATTCTATAGCCTATGTTCATAAGTGATAATGTAGGATTATAATAGTTAAGTTATAGAATAATAATCCGAAAGTCGTAATCGCAAAACAAGACGTTTATTGCTAAATATTTTCAAAACCCATTTTCTTTTATCTAAATAGGACATCAAAACATAATAAATGATCTCAGAAACCAGATACGTGACTCATCGCCGGAAGGGTTCCGGAGTATGTTAAGGCGCAGGTGTCACCAAAACTCATGTCCTGTTTGTTTTGCTAATGGCTGCCCTGAGAAGGAAATGAGCAGATCCGAATGTAAAGTAGGCCTCTGTCACGAATCGACTCTCAATTCTGAGCTTTATCGAAGACGATATAGATACAATATCGCATGAACAATCAAAGCTTTCGGAGAATTTAAATGAAGACTCAATTTTGTGAAGTGGAATTAAGCTATCGAGATCGTTCGCTTAGATACGTGCCGCAAATAACTTGGAAGCAGATACAGAACAAAGTTATAACGTAAATAAGTATGTAGATATTTTTAAGATGGCAATGATCGTTTTAAAGATGTTTTTTCTCTTAAAAAGTTCACTTACGATTGAATACAAAAGGTTCTTAAAATAATGCGATAATTTAAATCTGCACCTCCAGGGCGGTAGGCGGTTAGGCGGTATATCAGTATTTATCTATGTTAGGTATAGGTACATAACTTAATTACCAAAAATCGTTATGGTCACCTATGGTTGAGCGAATCCGACACTCCAGTTATCATAGTTGTTTGCAATTTTAAACGCGGAATACAGACAATTAGCTTGGTTACATATAAACAGCGACTTATAAATTTTTTTAGTGGAAACTTTAAAGATAACAACTGAAAGAAAATAACTTTACCTTTACTTTACGCTTTATAATACAAGTTTATATGCGTATTTTTAATTTTTTTTTTACGACATGATAACTTAATAAACTTCAAAATCTTCTTGAAATCTTTATGCTAAGTCTTCTTACTAATACATTTTTTTCCACAGAATAAGCTACTTGGTTTCCGTGACAAAGTTTACAAAACCATTTTGATTCACCGATAAGGGTGTATATGCACACCCTGTATTTAACGTGTCACCCCTAATGGAACAAAATATTGGCTTTAACTTTCATGACACGGTAACCCAAATCGGTTTTTGATAACGCATATAATGTGGAATCGGTAGTGCGTAACTTTATGAACTTAAGTATATTTAATTTATTCTCAAGAGGGTAAAAAGCCTTTATTAACAAACAAAATTACAATGATCTAACTAAATAAACAAGTACGACAAGTGCGAGTGTAACTCGCGCGCCGAGGGTTTTGAACTTTTGTCGTTTAGGTAGGAACGTATATTGACGACCTGTTAGCGCGGTGGGCTTACAACGCAGGAGGTTGCGGTTTGATTCCCGCCTCGGGACTAATATTTGTAAGATCTGCAGATTATTTGTTCGAGTGTTCTAGTCTTTTTCTACGTACACAAAAATAAATCATCTAATGTGATACTTATATATACTTTATTAAGTATAACAGATATCGTAGTAGTACGAATTACACAAGCTTGCTTAGCTTGTCGCTAAATGATGTTGTGTGGATTATCCAGGATACTCTCTCATATTTTTTTGGAGCACCGTGGAATTCATGAATTCAATAATCTTATTATCTAAATATTCTTCGAGCGCATGGAATACATTGGGTATGGACTTTGAGAACAACGGTTTCGTGGCGCTGTGGAACCCTACTATTACAGTTACTACAGAGATTAGTGGGTAGGTAAGTGGGTTGGTACCTACAATTATTTTTTCGACTTTTTTCTACGTATTTCACTAAGTATGAAACTTAGACGATTTTTAAAACCTGTTTTGAATTGTCGAAATCCATACCTTTGATTTGATATTGCTCTCAATGAAATAGCCCCCATTGTATGAAAATTCGTTTTTTGACCATATTTCGAAAAGTATTGTTTTTACAGACTTCTCTATATTTTTCCTGTAAAATATAGACCTATATCTACAAACGCTTAGTACATTTTATATAGATCACTCTGCTATCTTCGGAGATAGAGGGGGGGGAACGGTCAAATTTTCGACCTTTTTCAAAATATTTCGAAAAGTATAAAACCTATCGAAATTTCAAAAACTGCATTAAAATGTATAAACTGATACCTTTCATTTGATACCCAACTCGGTGGGGTAGTCACCCCTTTAGAAATTTTTCCCGCCCTTTTTTGACCATATTCCAAAAAGTATTATTTTTACAGATTTCTCTATATTTTTCCTGTAAAATATAGATCAATACCTACAAAAACTTGGTACATATCAAATCGATCGTTCTGCAATCTTCGGAGATAGAGGGGGGGTACCGGTCAATTTTTCGACCTTTTTCAAAATATATCAAAAAGTATAAAATCTATCGAAATTTCAAAAACTGCATTGGAATGTACAAACCAATACCTTTCATTTGATACCCAACTCGGAGGGGTAGTCATCCCTTTAGAAATTTTTCCCGCCCTTTTTTGACCATATTTCAAAAAGTATTATTTTTACAGATTTCTCTATATTTTTCCTATAAAATATAGATCAATACCTACAAACACTTGGTACATATCACGTCGTTCGCTCTGCAATCTTCGGAGATAGGGGGGGGGGAACGGTCATTTTTTTGACCATTTTCAAAATATTTTAAAAAGTATGAAATTTACCGAAATTTCAAAAACTATTTTGAAATCCACAAACGAGTACCTTTCATTTGATACCACTTTCGACTTTGTACGTTCCATTTAAAATTTCGATTTCAAAATTTGTATGGAAAATCTTCATTTTGATTTTTCATTTATTTTCATTTATTTTTCTATAAATATGTGCGGGCGCACAAAATTTATTATTATTTCAAATTTCAAGTCAATAGCTGCAGTAGTTTCTGAGATATTAAGGATTCAAAACACAAAACAGACCCAAAGCGATTTCATAAGGGTTTTGCAACCGATGGCAAAACCCTAAAAACTAGTATTTAAAATTGAAACAATTGAGCTAACTGCAGACATTAATTTATTTGAGTTTTTACAAAAAAAAAATCTGCACCTGCTGTAGATTTTTTTTTTACAGACAGATAAACAGTAGAGATAAAAAGTAAATAAGATAGATAAAAAGAAAATACTTACCACGTACCTACTTCTAAAACTACGCAAGTGCTGTAGAAATGTTGTTTATATATCATTTATCACAGATACACTTCTGTTATTTTAAGGTGAATTGTAATTAGATAAAATTGTATTTTGGGAGCATTAGGGAACAGCCTAAACGTCTAATTTTATCAAAAGCTCCTAAAATACCAGTGAATCGAAGTTCATTTTTAATAAGTTAATAGAAAATATTTTACGATTTATGTAAATGACTTCTTCGCTACTTATATTCCATTAATAATACAATATAATATTAAATATATAATATTTAATTTCTTTAATAATAATATTAAAGAAATTAAAACCTTATAAAAATTTAATGTCAAACAACATGCAACGATCACCTCTAAATATAAACTAATACATATTACAAAGAGGAAACATTTGTTTGTTTGTTTAAATTAAATAGGCTCCAAAACTACTGGACCAATTTCAAAATTATTTCAAAAGTAGAATCCTATATTATCCCTGATGAACATAGGCTATAGAGTATTTTCTAAAAAGTGAGGGTTCCGTATGAAAACTTTAATAATGTAAATTTTTTGGTGAATTTAATTTTTTTGCCAAGCCGAGGCGGAGCGCTAGTTAGTAAATAAAAGCCGTGAAAAGTATAAAAAACTATATAACTCTTAACCTGTTAAAATCAAGCAAAGGGTTAGAATAAAAATGGCGTCGGCAATAGTTTCCTTATATGCGCCAGAAAAGGTCCCGACTGGGCATTAAATGTTGACTTCTATCGGAATCTGTGTTGTGATATTGAACATAGAATCTGTTTTAGTCAATTTGTGATAGACCATAGCAAATTTTTTAACGGGAGTTCTGCAGTCAATCTTAATTTCTTCCCATTACGAACTTTTCAATACACCGCCCGACAAAAATGACTGGAAATGAATAAAAAACTCGAACACGGTCTTAAATTCGATCGTGAAAAAATCCCAAAACTCTATTAAGTTGAATTATAGGTTCTCCAAGGATTTTCCTTCAGACTGTCGACTTTATTCGTTAGCCCATTTCCTATAAAAGCGGTGCTATTAAATAGGTGTTCCACACAAATGGTGTTATTACGGCAAGCCAGATAGTGGACGGAGAAATATGTTTCGCTGCTTATCGTATGTCCTCCCATTTGGTCTAAATCTGCCTCAATTAAGCCCTAACAATAGGATTTATAGTCAACGTCGTATATTAAATTATTATACGGGCGATATACCATGACTTGATGGGTGGCGGTTGTAAATGGTTAGAAAGGGAAATACTTTGTAAATAGTTATTTTATGTCTGAAAATTGCGTGATTGATCATAGGTTTGAAAAGTTAAGTTAAAATGAGGAGCCTTACCTACTTTGCTGCCTTTTCTTTCAAGACTCTTCAAAGCAACAGAAATTTCAAATCGACGTGAATTACTTACTTAGCGAACTTCTTGATTTGCGACGACCAATGGCGCAGCGGGAAAATTTCTGCCTGCAATTTTCCCGCCGCGCCATATTGGTCGTGTACAAACATTTGTCCCAAAAAATGTTTCTACGATCGGCGAATGTTTGTTCTGGGCATTTTTTACGTATAATTATAAAACTAAATGTATTATGTAATCAGTCATCTATTAAACATTACGTGTCTTAGTGTAAACACCAACACAAACTTACTGTGGTTAAAAGGTGCAATATTATAAAACTGTGTAATTTTTCTAAGATATATTCTATTACGCAAGCTCTGCTTAATTCGGGACCAGATCCTCTTTCCTCCGGCACTCGCACTGTGCGGACGTCTCGACTTTGTGTGGCTGCTTGCTTCTGATATCGTGATTCGCAGCCCTAGGGCTTCGCCCCGCATTGAGGAGTCTGCCCCGCCCGTCTACCGTGTCTTCAGGAAGGGTCCGACGGTTCTACATCTGCGCCGTGAGTCGATCATACTTTTTGCTTCTTGGCTTCGGATTCGGTCTCGAACCGGCTACCGTCGGTGTCCCGATCGGTGGATGTGCACCCGGCGCCAGCGAAACACTAGTCGCCGCGTCGAAAATAAGAAATAACCGCTGCTGTGTGCTACGAGTGTGGTCTACGGCGTAGCAAGTGTTCGCTACGAAATCGCCAGCTACGAGTTCTATAGCGCTTTGCTACAAATTCTATAAACACGCGACGCTATTTTTCTGCCAAAACGCCTACTTCACCTCTAACTGCAAGCTACTAATCGAATTGCAAATAAAATTAACACGTGATGCAGCGTTCTCCACCATCCAATTATGCATCGCCTCTACAGCATTGCTCATCGGATCCAAACATAGCGCGCGCGTCGCCGTTATTGCAAGAATCTCTGTCTTTTACAAATATTGCAACCCGTAGTAACAGCAGGGAACTTAAACGAAAAAATGATGACATCACTAAATCTGAAATCATTGACATCTTCACTTCATTAAAGAGAGACCAAGATGAAAAATTCGCAGCTGTGTTGTGCTCTATTGGCGAAGTAAAGTCATCGCTTGATTTCATGTCTTTGCAATATGAACAGGTACTCCAACGAGTCACAGCACTAGAAGTAGAGAAAACAGCTAGTGATACCAAAATCCTGTTTCTTGAAAGCAAGGTCGATCAATTAGAGCGCCAACTTAAGGGCACAAGCGTTGAGCTGAGAAATGTTCCCCAGGCAACGAAAGAGTCCAAGACTGATCTTAAAAAAATAATTTGTAAAACTGCTGAAGCACTGAATATTCCTTTGGATAGTACATCGGACATAAAAGACATCTATCGGGTCAACTCGAAATCTAAAACAAATCCCATCATTGCTGACTTTAGCACTGTGCTAATTAGAGACAATTTCTTGGACTCGTACAAAAAATTTAATAAGGAGCACTCAAGTGCGAAATTTAGCTCTGAAATTCTAGGAATTAGCGGGCCAAGACAGCCGCTCTACATTTCAGAAAACCTCACTCAGCGAGAGAAGAATATATTTTATCAGTCCCGCGTGTTCGCCAAAAACAATGGTTATGCCCATTGCTGGACATCCTATGGAAGAACATTTATACGGAAAACCAATGACTCCCCGCGTATACGCATCTTTGACGAGAGAGACCTCGCCAACCTCCAATAATTAATAGTTAAGTTTTATTGTATGTACGTTGATTATTGGATCCGCTCTCTCTGCTGTATAACTACTTATTAATAACTTAAGATAGTAACTAATAATTTTATTAATTAGGAAAGCTGCACCCTACCCATCCATTCCAAACTTCCCGTTACCCACAGTTTATGCATATACCCTTAATTTCCCTGAAAGCCTACTGTTATTATACAATATGAGTAGAAACGTTTCGGAACTCTGTGATGACATTGACAATGCTAAAGTCTCGGAGGCATTTACCTGCACACCTGAAAACTGTAAATCCTTTTTAAATACGCGTAATATATGCAAACAGTTGACTATCATAAAACAAAACATAAGAAGTATAGGGCAAAACTTTGATAATTTCTTAGTGCTCTTAGAGCGCATTAAAATCCAACCACATCTGGTAGTTCTCACTGAGTGTCGACTTCCGCAAAACACTCTTATCCCATCTTGGAACGGCTATACATCAATTATCACTAAAAATAACCCTATTCAAAATGATGGCATTGTTTTATACATAAAAAGTAATTTAAAATCAAAGACTTATGAACCGATATTCAGTGAAGGGAACTGCCTGGTGACGGAACTTGACAACTCGACCGTTGTCATATCTATCTACAGATCACCATCGTACCATCAGTGTGAATTTTTTTTACAATCTCTTGATGCCTTACTTCACTCATTAAACAAGTACAAAAATATTATTATAACAGGGGATATAAACATAAACATCTCTGAAAGCTCTGTTCATCCCTTTGCTTCAGAATACCTCAACCTACTAGCTTTTCACGGGTTACTGCCTGCTCACACATTTCCCACCAGGGTTTTTAACTGTTTAGACCACTTCATTGTGAAATCGAATAGAAATGCCATAACTCTTGTCATAGATAGCTCTGTCACGGACCATCATTCAGTTCTTTTGAATATTGACTTATCAGCTCCTAGATTGAATATTAATTCAACGTGTAAAAAAATTGACTACGTTTCAATTTCAAAAGAACTAGCTAATACTTGTTTTGAAGAGGTCTATGCTACCTCAGATGCAAACATTGCAGCGGAAAAACTCGTTCAATGCATCATTGAAACTATAAAAAATCACACTTCATTAATTAAGCGATCTCGTAGAAAAACCCCCCTTAAACCGTGGATAACGCCAGGTCTAATACGCTGTATGAGGCATCGCGATTTCTTGCACGCTAAAGTTAATACACAAACTGATAATGTCACTCTAATTACTACGTACAAGCGCTATCGCAATTTTTGTAACTCCCTCTTGCGTAGACTCAAAGTTAATTACGAAAAATCACTTCTAGAAAAAGCTGATAAAAATATAAAAAAAACATGGCAAATTATTAATGATATTACCTATTATAAGCCAAAGAAAAATCTAGCCTCGGAACTTGTAAACGGTCACGACCCACCCACAAAACTTAACAATGCAAATGAATATTTTGTCAACGTCGGGAAAACCCTAGCTGAAGAGATCTCTACCACTGATATGTGTGAACTTGCTTCAAATCAATATTTACCTCTTTCTTTGCCTAATTCTTCTCCGCAAATCAATTCTTTCGTCTTATATAATACTGACGAAAAAGAAGTTATCCAACTTATAGACTCATTGAAAACAAATTGTTCGGCGGGGTGGGATGAAATTCCTTCTCGCATCATTAAAGAAAATAAGTCCAT